>CAJQUW010015836.1:0-174200 GCA_907163375.1 Prostheceraeus crozeri | reverse complement strand
TAATAATAATAATACACGGGACACTTCTGCTTCACTACGTCATCACCAACACAATAAAGCCCATTTTCGCGAACCCCATACTGCCTCAGTCGTCCGTTTTTCTTCTTTATGGTATCATCAGAAGTGTTATTCTAAGAAGATAAGCAAGTCAAATTATCCGTTTCAATAGCCACATTTGTGAAAAAACGACGGAAAAACTCATATTGTACATAACGCCATTATAAAGGGTATTATGTGGTATCTGAGGCGTTAAATCGATAGTAAATCATCATTTAAAATAGGTTATCAAAAAACGAAAAAAAGACTTAACCTAGTAAAAAATTAGGACTCTTATCCAGCTCGAATGAAAAAACGAAAAAATCAAAAGTGAAATCAAAATGCAATATTTTGACGATTTGGGATGACCATAGGGTATATGAGAGTAAACTTGAGATCTGTTTTGATATCGCAATGTTAAGAAAACCACAGCCTAGCGCAGGACATAATTTTTTCCGAAAACTTGGTTATCTCCCCCTATTTTTTGATGTATTTTTCGAAAACGTTAATTTCCGGGTGTTTTTCACCAAAACGGGTCGGGGAAATAGCCGAAACTCGCCAACCTTCAAATTTGCATTTTGATTATTATTCCGACATCTCTGCTTCACTTAATATTTTTTGTGAAATAGCCGTTTTACTATGACAACGCTGAGCATTCTCTAGTGATTTTCAGATATGACCCTTACCAGTTAAAATTAAAAAAATATTACCAATAGTACCTAGGACATGAAAAAAAAAATTTAGGCGCCCCACGAGCTACGCAATAGACCGTATATCACAATTTTTAGTATGATTATTTATACGACATTTTCTGACTTCACCTACAAAATTGTGCCGTTCGTTTTTCATCGAGTTTAAAAAAGACATGTTTTCATTATCTTACTGCATTAGACTAAGTCATGATATAGTGCTACTCAGATCCAATAAACGTGAAGCGGGAGGATGCCGACGAATACTTTTAATCATGAAATATTATTTAATAAAAATCTATAATCAATGACTGCAAATGTACTATTTTAAGGAATCAATAAGAAATTAGAGATATAAATTAATTAATTAAACCATACCAAAATATTACTGAAAATATACTTAGGCGTCAAATTATTTAGTCTAGGAATAACTGTGAAATGTCCATGAATGTCGAATTAGATTAAAAAAATATTAAAATCTTAACCTTTTTGATTTTTTTTGTTTAACCGATGACAAACATTTTTGGCTGAACATAAAATCACAATTATTTGAAAAAACGTTTCACCAATCTGGATGAATGTTCTGTATTTTGCTGTGACTAATACTGAGCTTGTATATCTTCTAATATCTTGGAAATAAAGTCGTTTTAGATCTTCAAAAAAGGGATGATAGCAATTCATATCCTAATTTTGAAGTAACCAAAACGTAGCTGTCAATAGTAATAAAATTGAGCATTTTTAGCATTAACGTACCCAACCGTACATCGTTGGGGCTTGAAGCATTAAGAATGCATTATTACACTAAAAATACTAATCTAACGTATTTAAAAACTACATTAAAAATGTTGTATTTTATGGTGTGAATGTTGTGAAGATTCTAGAATGAATGTTCTAGAATCACTGATAATAATTTTTTGAATTAGACCTGACTAGTCTAAATGTTATTCAGAGAATGAAATTGGTTTTTGGATATTAGATAAATTCATTCAATCTAAAAGTGTTAGACATACTTAGACTTGTCTAATATTCTATTGGAACATGTTTCGGTAATTCGGTAGTATTATTTATAAGAAAACCTTATCAATGATTCCAGCTGATGAAGAAACGTAGTTTAAAAGTTTTGACTTTAAGGTCTAGATGAAGGTAAGTTGAACAGCGAGTTGGTACATTTGCTACTGATATTAGCAACTCGTTGATGATAAAAGCCTGAGATTGTTTCATTGGTCATGCGTGTGTGCGCGTCTATTCACACAAAGCGTTTCGCATCGATCAGCTTTGAAATATTCGTCATCCATGGACAGCAAGTATGACATCGACATCACTAAGGCATAGATAAAGAATAAGTAGATACATTGACCAAACACACGTGCAGGCAGTCACCGATTCTCCTGTGAAAGAAGTGACGCCATTAGGGAGGCATTAAAAAATCAATAGCTTCTGCCGTGCCGTGTCGAGAATAGATAGACAACATCACGCCTGCCTGCTCACGGGCCATTTTTCTGCACTTTTTCACTGCGCGTCGTTGTGATCATTTTCTTACGTCGATTTGCTACATCTTACATATTTCATCTTAGAATATTACATTTCATCTACGTATAATAATCTTAGAAGTAAGGCTAAATGAGGAACTGCAATAGTGTTTTGTATTGATTGCCTAGATAACTTATCCGTATTATTTTTAAAAATTTAAGGAAGTATCACAACTTTGCGGAAGCATTTATGAAACTTACTTGTTTTTCATAAGGTATATAGGCTAGTTGAGGGATCTTTTATGAAATTTCCTGCTAAATCATTGTTTTATTTTAGCAATTCTGATTGACCGCTCTCATTTCTAATGAGATGAACGCCAGGCGAATTGGTCTCCCTGGCTACTACTACGGGTGTGTTATGTATATTAATTCTTCAATTGCTCTGAAAACAGTATCATATTTTTAAAGAAGAAAATTGACATTGAATACTGTTTGATATTATGGACATAGGAGTCAAGCGGTTAATTATAAATTAACCGGTTAACCGACGAGAAATTAACCGGTTAACCGGTTAACCGATGTAATACTAGTAATAGATGTTTTTCAATTCCATGTGACTATAGAAGGCTTATATAGTCGCACTGAGTATAGTATATGAGTATATGCATGTTTACCTGTTATAACAGTTGAGTAAGCTCGCTTACTTTATGGACATAAACATTTTCTACTGATTGCTTGCTAGGTCTACTTCCTTAATATTTTATTTCAAGAATACTGTTATGTTTTAGTATACCCTCGTGAATATTTGAGTTTATTCCGTCTGGCTAACTTGAACCTAAAATCAATTTCACGGAATGTGCCTAATTCAATGTTTAATTATTCAAAATAATAAAATAAAAAATCTAAACTCCACTAATGATAATAATAATGTATATTTTACCATAAAATCTGTACAAATCATTCATTGTGAGGTACCAGTATGGTAATTTACAACTTATATAGGTATGTGGCCAGATAATATAAAAACAACGGCTACACAAAGGCTATCTCTTTAGGTTACTAATATTTTTTTATGTTATTATTGATACATCAATATTAATATGTTGAATTCCTTGTAGATGGTCATGTGTAGAAGACTGATATCAATTAGAATTACTTTTTCCTAATACAAGATCACTTGATATTCCTCTACTTTTAAATTACTTATAATGAGCCAAGACTTATCACAATTGATGTGGTTAGGTAACTCATCACAAGTAACAATATACCCGGTAGGCTATATCATTATTCTCTATTGCTAATCAAAACATCAATCTTATCTGGAATTAAAACTTCCTGTTATCATAATGGAATGGATCTTGGGGTGATCAGATATCAACTATTGTAACAACAATAATATACGTATAAGAGTATTTTATCAAAACCAATTGTCTGGGAAAACGAAGAAATCAGGTAGAGATTTATTGTGTGATGCAGAAAAACGATGGCTTCTGCTGTTGTCGAGTCTCACTCCCTTTCCAGGAAATTATTATTTGGCAATAGCTTACATCAGCAATGAGATATTATCGAAATTGGAAAATGAAAAACTAAAGCAATGTAGTTGCAATGTAGCAGAAAAGTTGGGAAAGCGTCGGTTAACCGATTAATTATTTTTTAACCGGTTAAATTTAATTAACCGGTTAACCGGTTAACCGCTTGACTCCCTAATTATGACAGAATCTCAAGTTTTACAGAAGCGATATATATTATGAGTGATCAAGGATGTCCGGTGGTAAGTGAAAGTTCATCAAGTCAACTTAAATTGTTCCGTTTGAAATTTGTTCTTCGTTTGTTTTTTTTTGGAATGTTGCATCATTTTGTTTGATGAAGTGTTTCATAACTTCTACATTAGCAGCGTGGTTCCGTGTATATTCCAGAGAGAAGTCTGGCGAATCTATGATAAATGCAATATTCTCCAATCTTGTCGGTCGGCCGGGACTTCCATTGAATCTGCTGACATGAAATCGAGACCCAAATGCGAATTGTTTTTTTTTTCATCTGGGATGATGACCCTTCGATGACGGTAATTTTCGTAGCGGCTAACAGCAATACGGCGCAAAAGCTTTAGCGTCATATCGAAAGCGGATACACGACAATTGCAGTCTGATAGTGATGATACCCCACCTTTCGATGTGTTTTTCAAAAAATTAGAATATGGATATTATATACATGTATATTTGAGAGGACGCGACCCGTACTTGAAATATCAAAATGGCATACGGTAATCTAATTTACGTTTCGAATTGTAAAGGATTCATGCATCTCTCTTCACTTTCGCTTCATAGCCATTGCAAGGGAGATCCGTATGTAATATTTTAAAGGTTATATTTTTGGTGTTATTGTCTTGGTTGTTGTTTGTTTGTTTGTAGTGTTCGTGATGTTATTTAATTGTGTTGTGTATTTGCTGGGATGTAAGTGCAATGTGATTTTTTGTTGTAAGTATAACAGTAATATGAACTGGCATGTATTTGAGAAATTGCTGATAAGGCCTTATCGAATTGTGAGGTTCGTTAAATGTGGACTCCGAAATTAGGCGGTTCTTATTGTGAATATTGATTATTTGTGTTTGAGTTTATTTATTTGGTTGGATACAAGTTCGCCGGTTTAAACCTTGTACAGAGTGAAGTTTTATCTCTCAACAAAAAGAAGCAGTAAGGTAGAAGAAGATGAGGAGAGAGAAGGACAAAATGCTGGATGACTTATAATGTGAGAGTTCAGCTGAACACGAATTTTATTTAATCACTAGTTGCGCGCTAGGAGAAAAGGATAAACTAAGTTATTTAGTCTTAGATGAAGATAGTAATCAGCTGGAACAAAGATATAAAATTTAAATTGAACTTGCGATGACAACAACCTTCGTTAGTTATAATCGTTGGTAACTGAGGTCCTTTTTTTCGTAACGGTTTAAGCAAACTCAGACTCGAACCCAAGACCCAGTTCACTCCCTGCACCTGCTGGCGGGCGCTATCCGCTAAAGTCAAAACAATATCAATTACACAAAAGCAATATCCGTTATTCAAATAGAATAGCAAGCACTAACAAGAATTGCAATGGAGACGACAAGAATACGAAAGAGTATATAGAATCAATTAACAAATGGTTACACTAAGTACTTTACTGAATTACACAAAGACAGATACCAAAGATGCTAAAGATAATGTCGATGCGCCCCGAAAGGCGAATTACCATTACTCAGAAAAATAATCGGACCCTTTTTAAATAGTTAGAGAAAGGGTATAGTTACCACTCTTGTCTTTCAAAACACGACGCGTCCTTCTTGTCATCTTCCCGCGAGTCCGATGAGGCAAGACCGTCTAACTTTAGCCGCGAGCGGCGATCAAACAGAAAAACGTATGTTCGTTAAAGTCAGTCCGGTTCGAATCGAAGTCGGTCTCTTGGGCTCGGGAATTAACCTTCGCATCAAAATTCGATCCGTCGTTCGGAGTTGTTTATTCAAACCTAGCAACCAAATTCTGAAGTTTTCAAACCCTTATTGGTCGAATTCTATAATGACATACATATCTTCTTTATTCGGTCAATGACTTAATCTTCTTACTTTTGATTTTTAGCTACTATTTCCTAACTTGTATGTACACGATTTCGTTGAATAACCATCACGACCTCTGCGCAGAGTGAGTCTCGCGCAGTTTCTTATATTGAAGACGAGTTCTACCAGTCCTGAATTCTTTACTGTTTAATAAATTCCGGATATCAATTTTGACAGTTTCTCGACTGTTTCATACTGTTTCTACTATTCTCTCGATATCATTGCTATAGTTTTGCTTACTTACTAACTTCATGTTTATCAAATACATTAATTGTTAAAATTATCTTTTGAAGATTGTACAAACTCTCTTATTGTATTACAAATTATTATTGCAAAATATCCTTAGCACAAGAGAAACCAGATTATTGAAGAGTTTAAAGTTGGTTATATTATCATAATAATCTCCGTTGTACTCACCGCATTTTCAGTTTCCTTTAAATTCATTATAGGAAAACACAAGACGTACCGAACATATGGCAGTGTGATGATCCACCTGTCAGTGCAATTGTACGAATTGATAAAAGAATTTATAGAAAAGATGAAAAATCACGTCGGGATCAAAGTCGGTCCAGACCAGCCGGTCTTTTGCAGGTGGATGGTTCCCGACTTTCTGGTGTCGGAAATATTATCACTAAAGTGAGCGAAGATGTAAGTTAAGTTTGGTATTGATGTCTTGATAAAATCATAATTTCCTGTTTTGTTGTAAGTTCCACAATTAAGTCCGACAAAAATCCGAATACAGACAACTTAAAAGTTCATTATATTATTTCTAGATCAGAATGAACAATTAAATTACTTGTATTCTTGCTTGTCTATGAAGCTGTATACCGCTTTACTGACCGTATTCAAATTGAAAGTTATCTTGCTATTCTACGATTTCAGATTTGTAAAAACGACCACATGTCGGCTACAAGATTATCCGGCGGGCCAAAACGATTATAGGCCGTAAGGAACAACATCGACCCAAAACAATTATCACGCGCCATGCTCCATTTCCGAGAAAGTAGCGGAATGCGTATTACGATGTCGATCCTACCGTCGAACAAGTCGTGCATACGTAAGTCATGTATACTCATATATTGCTCATGTTTATGTTGTTTCATTACAATCGGATTGAGATCAACAAGCAAGAATGTTACAATATGTCATCGTTAATCATGGTGGCCATAAAACCCTTGAGAATCGTAAAATCGCAAAGCAAAAACAATTGCACTTAAAGGCCTTGTCAATAGCCTTCACATATCACTAGAAGATACGTAGAAAATAATCTATTGAAAATTTCAGCTCAAAATTCGTATTGTGGTGTAAAAAACTAAAGCAAAATATCGCAAGGCGAGGGTTACGATAGTTGAAAAAATGCTTTTATGATTATATTCAGTCTCATTTTAATACTTAATTATATAATATTTAAATAACTTGATTTATTTTGCCAGATGACTAACTGAGAACTTGAAAATATAAAGATGGCCAATATTACTCAATATTCTTTTCAGAATATTTCAATATCATAATGAGCCAACAATCTCGAACGCACGATTTGATCGTTAACGGACCACCTGAGGGCGATGACCAAGAGGGCGATGAGTGTGACGATGACGATCGAATGAATTTCTTAGGAAGAGGGTCCGGTATGAAGAGCCCTCTGAGGCCACCTCGAGTCGCCGCTCAGCAAGGGCTTCTCGAGTGAAAGACTTTAAAATGTATAGAGTCTGACTTCCTGGACATAAACGACATAGAAGTTTAATACATTTTTTTTCTAATGATGAAACTGGTTTTTCAAAATTCGTAAAGCGTGATGAGTCACCAAACTTGCATTCCTTAAAATGGTCCGCAGGCTGATTGGGTCTACGCATAAAGTTTTACACGTAAATGGTATATGTATATATATGCAATAGCCTACATGTAAAGTATGGCATTGTGTGATGTATTTGGCTTTTGGTCATTATAAATAGGCTTATAAACTAGCATGTATGGGTATCAATGGACGTCGGTGATTTTGCATATGGAGTTTGATTCTCCTGTCTCAGGTGTTTCAGTGAGCTGATAGGGTGCAATTACCGACTTAAAAAAAGTAATCCTTCTAAGGCGATCATTTTATGCAAACGTATACAATCGTAAAAAAATTAAATAATAAATCAATAACATAGGAAAAAGGATATTCGCATTCAACTTCATGATTGAGAGAGAGAGAGAGAGTTAGAGGATGGCGGCATAAACGTCATTGTTTTGGATACTATAAATATTTAACGAAATAAAGAAACTATTAGAACCTGTAGGAGCTTCGGAGGATGTCCGAAATCGCAAATGCTAAAAGTACTGTAGGCCCTACTTGAAGAATGTAATGGGTATCAATGGCCGTCGATGATTTTGCATATGGAGTTTGATTCTCCTCTCTCTTGTTGTTTCAGTGAGCCTGATAGGGTGCAAATCAACCGACCCTTAAAAAAGTAATTCCTCGAGCTGATCATTTTATACAAATAGTAAGCCTATATAGGCCTAATTGTAAAAATTTAGATAATTTATTGATAATATTAATACCGTGTATATTTAAAAAATATGGTATTCCAATTTAACTATATGGTTTGACGAGAGAGAGAGGAGAGAAAGGGAGGAGGGAGGGATGGGAGAGAAGAGAGGGACAGGGAGAGAGGGAGAGGGAGTAGGGGGGGAGGGAGAGTAGAGAGAGAGGAGAGAGTTAGAAGGGATGGCGCATTAAACGTCTTGTTTGGGTTCTAATAAATATTTATAAGAAAGCGATTATAACCATGGTACGAGCTTCGGAGGATGTCACGCTCTGTTTCTGTAAGAAAATTAGATCGAAATCGCAAATGCTAGGAGGTACTGTACGTTTATCAATTGATTTGAGTCAGAATATGAGGTAGAATCGTCGTTTTAATAATTACAGTTACGAGTTGAGGCAGGACTTATCATTGTCACTCTTCGATAATGTAGAGGGCCTATCCTTTATCATTAAATTTATACTTCTAAATGCTCATAACAATGGCTTATGATAACACAGAACTGGGACCTTATCAATTTTCCTCAGACAACTGTTCTGAGGCAGAGGAGAACGAACAGAAACTCTGCATGTTTATCATCGATTTCAGTCAGAATATGAAGCAGATATAGTCGCTTAATAATTAAAATTACGAGTGAAGCAGAATTGTCGGATGTGAAGCAGAGTTGTCGCTTACGAAGCAGAGATGTTGCTTTTGATTATGCGAGAGAAGCAGAACTGTCACTTGCGAAGCAGAGTTGTCGTTTCAGTGAAGCAGAGCTGTCGGGTATGATTCTAATAATAATAATTCATGTAGTCACTTTAGAGTCGTCTTAGACGAATTAAAAGAAGGCGCTCCGTATCATACAGAAATAAGCTTATTAATGCAGGATAAAATACTATACGTTAGCCCATTAAAAGCCACACCTTTGCTAATTTAGTGACAATCCACTGACACAGAAGTTAAATACAATGAGACGCAATAACAACTTTTTCTATAAAATTACATGAGAAAAGACGTATCTTGCGGTCAATCACATATGGATATGGTCAATCTGTTCACCACATTCCGTTATTCAGCGCTGTATTTGTACATTTGTTTGCATTTTCGATTTTCATTCAAAATCTAACAGGCATGTTTCACTCCACCTAATAACGATAAGACCTTCCTCTATCGAACTTGATTACCTATGCTGCGCGCCCTGATGAAAAGCACTCGAGATGACATGACTAACAGATCGAATTTGTTTACAAATCACCTAAATTTCTCAATGGGGAATTCATTCTCAATAGGTCTAATTCACTCATTAAAGAAACACATGTGAGATAACACTCTTCGTTCAACCCATTTAGGCCGGATGTGCTATAAATGCCGAACATGAAATAAATAAAGTTTGAATCAACTTTTCTGCTATAACACAAAAGTTCTATAGATACAGAACTGCATTCGACTAATTTTCAGAGACTCATACTTTTCAGGTTGCTATAATTTCTTTGAACATCTAAAATTTATATAATATATTCTTTGAACGCAGCGGACACATTTTAAGTTTTCAAGTTTAGGGCTGCTGGGTAAATTGCAATACGAAGGCAAGATAAATTTATTTTTTCTTTCTTTTTTATAAATGATGTTTATTCTCAATGTAGATTTTTCATTCAAGCCACCACATTAATGAAACATCGCTTAACGCATATAGGCCTATAACTTTAAATTCAAATGTTCGGAATTTAGCACATTGGCAATTTAGCATTTGAGTGACATAAATGAAAATTGACTAAAGGATTTCTCATGAATGCGCTGGAGTGTCCCCATTGGTTACTGCCTGTGGATGAAGCCGTATCATGAACATGCTGAACAGGGAACACAAGAATCTGATTTTGCGAAAGGTGGTCGTTGTTTGCTACTTGGCGAAAATATTGAAAGATCCATAGCCAGAACAAAAAATGTCAATCTACGAACAACTTTTTTTCTGGTCCGCGCGTTTTTCATTCAGTGAAAGAAAATCTGGGTATGATCGTGTATTGGAACATTCCGAAAGAATCGCCTTCCAAACAATCCATTCGACTACAAAGGAATAGCACAACCCGGTCGTGACAGCTGTTCTTAACTGTAGTACGTTGTATGAAGATAAATACCATGCAGTATAATATTCCTCAGCGATCCGGCAAATATGGTTTTTGATTGTCAGTTTCAGTATATTGAAATGATACTGATGTCGGATGTGCTAAATTTAGCACATGTCAGATACATATGACCACAATGATATAAACACTATGGGGGATTCACTATCATTAGTTATACTAGGAAACAAAAACAAATTCCTTCAATTCATCGTTTTTCATATAGCCGGCATAAATGGGTTAATAAACAATTTAGAAAAGATACCTTGGCTCATTCATATTTATTATTATTTTATTATATTTATTTATTATATTTTAATAAACAGTGTTTAAAATCAAATAATTTCAAAACCAATTTAGCTTTAAAATATAGCTAAATATGAATAGAATAGTAGCACATAACTCCATAGGAAAAATACTGAAGAAATTAACATCACAAATTTCAAAAAAGTCGAGGCCAAGAACCTAAAAATTACAAACCGAAGAACCGTCTGTTACATCTGTTTGAATGACACGGTGTAAATTGATAAAAGACGATCATAATCATCCGGTTGGCTTTGGCCAGCTGTGTTGACTGATCGTCTTGACGTAGTTGGCCAAAAGGCGAGAAAGAGCAAGCAGAAGAAATGGGGTCGTCTCATAACAGCGAATCTCAAAATAGCGAAGTCTCATAATAGCGAAGTCTCACAATGGCGAATCTCAAAATAGCGAAGTCTCATAATAGCGAAGTCTCACAATGGCGAATCTGAAAATAGCGAAGTCTCACAATGGCGAATCTGAAAATAGCGAAGTGTCAAGATTGCGAATCTCAAAACATCGAAGTCTCATAATAGCGAAGTCTCACAATGGCGAATCTCAAAATAGCGAAGTGTCAAAATAGCGAAGTGCCAAAACAGCGAAGTCTCACAATGGCGAATCTCAAAAGAGCGAAAACGTATTGCATAATCTTAGGAAGTCCTCGAGAAATTATGTTTGCTTGATCAGTAGATAACTTAAGTGGCCATATCATCACTATCGTTTGTTTACTTAACTTACTTAAAAACAGAATCATTGTGAAAAGGAAACCGATAGGTCTTAGGAAATTGTTGTCATGTGACTTAAGGGTTGCATTGTTCTATATCCTAGCATCTTTTATATGGAGAAATGTCCCAACAATAAACAATTATAAATAAAATGAGCAATTGATTCATTTTGGTATTCATTAAATTCATTTTCCAAATAAATCGAATAACCAATATGCATTGTCAAAAATTTTGACTACATGGCATTTGAAATAACTTCTTATATAATGTGATTAATGCAATATATTAGAAGTAAGGAAAAATACGAAACTCATTTCTAACAACGGCATATTTTAACGATGGAGCAAGTGAGAAGTCAAAAAGGAGGCATCAACATCATCAAAAATGGATATAGATATCGCTGCACAAAGTCCACCAATACTAGAAAATATTGGAAATGTATTCAGTGGCATTAATGATGGGTACTATTTACTAATGCAATTACATTTAGTAAACTATATAAATATAATTACTCGAGGACTTCTTCGGATTATGCAATATGTTTTCGCTATTTTGAGATTCGCTATTATGAGACTGAGCCGAAGAAATGATCCTAGCCACTCAAAAGATGTTATAAGATGCATCTGTCTGCACGCAAAAGCAAAACAATTGCTTAAACAATCATGTGCTAGCATTCACAGAGGAACTGTTGATGTTCTCATAGTCCTGAAAGAAAAAAGGAAAACCACAATTCGAATTAACAACCTGCTCATCATTCTCACACATTCCTTTCGCATTGATGAGGCCCTTAAATACTATGCCTCATCAAACTCGACATTTCTTCAATGTAATGCTGAAAAGATTTAAGTGTTTCTCTATATTTCTAGTCAGTTTTTGTTTACTACATCGCTTACTTCAAATTCTATAACTGTAGAAATTTGATTAATTTCCATATGATCACCAAATATTGTGGCCAAAATCACTCGCTTGCTATAGATCGAAATCGATTTTGGTGGGCTTTCGGTTTTAATTGAAGCATTCGCCTTGCTTTATGACATCATGACAGGAAGTCGATAGCATGCGCTATTTGCATTCTGTATTTTTCCTTCGTGATTTTAATATTTAAAATCATCAGTATTATAAATTGGTCTGCACGTATCTACGTTTTGATCTTTAAAATGTATGCACATTTTGCAGTTGTCGCTCACACATGTAATTCCGAAACGTAAAAATATTACCTTGATTTCGTTGATATTGATATCTTGTGTTTTTGTCGTCTAGAATGAAGTTCATTTTTTGTTTTCATTTTTGATTCAGATAGCTAGAACGGTTAGTTATTGCATATATGGTTTTTGCTATTGCAGCAGCTGTAGAGAGAATTCAAATTTCTTACAACAGTCGCCAGGCGCCAAAAAAGCATCTAGTTTGGCATCGTTAGCTTTTTAAGAAATGGTTGTCGTTACTTAGATCGGAGCATAACATTTAATTAGCATTAGTATAATAATTGATTAACATAATTTAATAGCATTAAATGATAGTAGCGAGAACACTTGCATATTCTAAGAAAAAAGAGTACGAAAGATCTCATGTCAAGGTTTATTGAAGTTGTAATATTGACTTTGGGTGACATTTATAGTTGTTTTATTTTGCTTCACTTTTCGAGAAAAAAGTGCCCTGTTTTTCAAGTGCATTACGGAGGAGGGACTAAGGGTTTTTAGACTTACTTTTTACAAAATCATTCTTTTCGTCCCGGAAAAACTTACAAGGCAAGAGAAGCGCATCAGACAACTCTCCAAAGAAGATGGAGATTCTAGAATTTATTAGAAAAAAATTAGAAGCGATTTTGTGATAAGCATAAAAAACCATCTACCCCCATGCCACAGGGTAATATGGGCAGTGACTCGGGCTATATGGGCATTGATTTATATATATTTTGACCATAGAGATTGTGACCAGCGATTTTATCGCTTTCTTATACATGATTGGTTCATCAAGATGAGAAATTGAAATGGATCATGATCGTATCGGAAGCATTGATTGCAGTAAATAGGGTTTCATTTACAAAACCTGAAAAGTCATGAGTCATCATTTTATTCGATTTTACACTTAATTTGACACTAACAAATAGACGTTGCATTGAAACCCCATTTCATCCATGCCACATGACTCATCGGTCCAATTCTTATACGGTATTTGGTGCAAAAGTCAATCATCAGTGATTTATTGTCAATCGCCACCGATAACAAACATGCACAAGCTTGCAAACAACACATGCTAGACTTATTCTTGAAGCTGAGTAATAATCAATTCTATCAGTATAACCAACTGACACGTTCGAGGGCTGTATGGCTATAAGCTGATGCCATATCTCAGAAGCAAGTTTAGTATTCGTAGTGAGAATTTAAGAAAAAGAATCGATCATTTAGTTTGCTGTCTGACTTTCTAAACTAAAGTTGATAACAATAGGTCCATCTATTTCTAAAAAAAATGCATGTTTTGACGCTTTGTTTGAATCCATTCTCTTTCCATCAAATTCTTAAAAACTTTTTACATTGATTCATAGTTTCATTTATGTCTTCTGGGCAAATCTCTGCAAAACAGGCATGCCAAAAATAATAATGGTGACGATAAAAACGCATTGTCCATTTTGCCCGTGATTTTTTAGGAGTGGGACTATATAGGCACTTTACGTAGACTCACATTACACGGATCAATCGTAGGCGTAAATGGAAGCTAGATTGCCAATCTGCATGTATTTACAATGAGGGGACAGCTTTCATTTGCCTCGAACAATCAATCTACAGAGAATGTGAGGCTTAGCCAAAAAAGCGTCTGACTTTATTGTCGTTACTTCAGTGATCAAATTTATGCACTTTTTCGTTATCTTCTTAGTGCGCGCGCGTGGGTGAGCGCGTGTCTTCATCAAATAAGCTGCGCTGCACATACGAATAAACAATGAACATGACTAGTTCTCTATCACATTCAAAGTTCATTCGAGCAATGGGTCCTGAGCTAGAGGCCGAAGAACTCAAATTACCCATGTTAGTCCGCTGCCCCTATTAGTCCCGCCTCCCCTATTACTTTTAGTTAGGCCTAGTTATGTTGTTTCTTTTTAGAAAGTCATTGTGCTGCTGGTGGAGTATCAATCTATGTTTTTCGAATAGAAAACATTGTTATCCGTGCATTGTTTCATCCAGTTTTACTGATAACACTGACAATTAGAGGGTGTGTCTGCGCTAGGTTCAAGGTCGAAGCTTCTGCAGTTGATGGCAATGCATTTCCGATTCTTTAATTTAAATTGGCAGATTACAGTGACTGTACTTTTAGAGCTTGTGCTGTTACAAAATATGTGACACGAACGCCGAAATACAGTAAGTATGCACTCTTAATTTGCGTGTCTGTAGACTACGTAGGTTAACCCATCTTACTTACTTGTACTTGTAACGGCATTCACCCTGGTCGGGTTGAGCCGGCTCCATCAATGTCTTTGACGACGTCACGCACCATTGCCGCCCATGCTCTGCGATCCTGAGCCAAATCACATGATATGGTTAGCCACTCGCGGTTCCATCTTCGAAGTCCAAAAACTTGTGGGCCAGACAGCTTGGCAAGGTCGTCGTCCTTCAGGGTAGCGCTCCAGGTCTTAAGCTGCCCAAACGCGTCTCCGCCAATCCGGCAACGGGACAGGGAGGAGGACGTCACGCAGCAGTTCTCCAGCTGGACGTCGCGCTACATGACCAAACCAGCGGAGGCGCCTCTGAACCAGAACAGCGGGTATGGGCTGGAGTCGCAGGCATCGTCGCAAGACGGCAGTTGGAACGCGGTCTGAACGTCTACAGCGAAGAATTCGTCGGATGCAGTCGTTATCGAATACTTCTAACCTGCACTGGTCGTTTGCTCTTAGGCCAC
The DNA here is from genome assembly GCA_907163375.1 of Prostheceraeus crozeri. NCBI lineage: Eukaryota > Metazoa > Platyhelminthes > Polycladida > Euryleptidae > Prostheceraeus > Prostheceraeus crozeri. The sequence goes on along the minus strand of CAJQUW010015836.1, from coordinate 158,892 downwards.
GTCTCACAGCTGTAAAGCAGGATGGAGCGGACGATTGCCTGGTGTATGCGCCCTTTTGTGACAGCCGATATTTCACGGCGCGCCCACAACGACCGCCGAAGGCGTGCGAAGGCAGATCTGGCTAACCCATCAGTGCCCACTGTCCTTTTTTAGGTCGGCTCCTAACATCGATCATTTGATAGGTTGTCACTTTTTTATTTTAAATTTTCTTTTTGATTCATTTGAATGATTGATACCCTGATTGAATATTTTCATCAGTCTTCTCAAATCATGTTCTTGTCATGTAGGAAATAATTACAGCTGAACACCTTTGATTTTTAAAGCTGAAAAATGACTTTATACAAGAGAAAAAGAGAAGTGTTTATGATCACCTGCGATTAGCTTTTTAAAACAATTTCAAATGATATTTTTGTATCAACCTAAAAAATACTGATGAACGCATTGAGTTTCTACAATTATCTGAATCTCAGATAATGCATCGAATGTTCTGATAATCAGTCCGATCACTGCCCACCTCTGCATCGATTTACATTAAGTGCACGTGGCCACTTAGACAATTGACGTGTTAGACTACGAGTCGCCCTGAATTATCTCATAAATGACTTCGCAGATGAGTTTGTGAATATATGTCAATTTTGCGATGGCTTGTCTTAAGTTGGCGAGTGCAATCAGTTACCTCCCCAGCTGCGATTATTTGTGTCATCAGCAGGGAAAGGAAATTTCCGCCCTCAGGTTTTTAAAATTCCGGGCTAAAAATCACGTTCTTCCCGGGCCCTATTTAATTGATATAAATTGTTTTGATTATCTTTAAGTATTTCAAACGATTAATAAAAATTACGAAATTAATTTTAATTAAAGTTACGATAATCCATTGATACTGAGGTCGCTTTACAACCTAATAATTCAGCATAAGAGTGATGCATAAGTGACCCCTGGTAATGGGAAAAGGCCATGATATGATGTGATAATAATACATGCAGCTAATATAAGCTAAACACAGTGTTATAATCAAAGCATAATAATTTATATGACGTCAACTATAGCTTGCTAAGCATAGAACATGCAGTCATGCATAAAATTACAAATAACAGAAAACAAGGAAAAGTCTAACCACTGGCTGAAATCTTGCGTGACGCTTTCTGACACCACTAAATCGCTTTCGGGCGCTACTGTCGTTCATTCGTCGCTCATAAATGAACTCATACAGTCCGTTGCACAACACAAAAATTATGAATTAGAAAATCCGTTGCAATGAAAATAGTTACAATATACAGATGAATTGCGAAGTAATAACAAGATTATTTTCCTTTCATTTGTTTCGTCATCTAAATTTTACATTTTCGACATTTCTCAATGAACATGAAGATTTCCGCATTTTTCCGAGAAATTTAATTTTCCGCGTTTTCTCCGTTTTCCGCGCTCCGCGAAAAACTCCTGTCCTTGGTCATCAGTCAGAATGGAAGACCATTGATGGTCACTCAAACTCTCTGCATTTTTGAATGATCGGTTGAATTCAGTGACTTCTTTGACTGAATAAGCAATTTGTGCTTCATTGCTTACTTTTTGGTTGCGTTCAGATAAAACATTAACTGATGCGATAATTGAAAAGCCTGATTTCGAGACAATTCATGACTACGGATGATTCAAACTGCAAAACAGTGACTTAAAGCGATCGCCGTACAGGCAATTGTGGGCAGAAGCAATTGGATACTAAGAACGATAATCTAGCTATTTTTACACATTACCTCATCCGGAAACATGTATTCATGCATTTAGACAGCTTCTAGATATTCATTTTACAAAGTTGTGTTGGACTGTAGTAGCATTTAAAACAATGGCAACTTGAACGCCATCAACATAAGTTGAATCTTGACAAATTGAATAGATTTTCAGTTGTTGCAAAATTTATGACGTTCAGTGTATTTTGAACCAGGTAAGCAGACTATTGAGTGTGACGTTGAGATTGTCTATCAATATTGTTCGTCGTTACCTTGTAATCCCTTATATCTTGTCTGATCACTATGCGATCGACTCCTATCATCTCAAAAACCTGCACCCAGTCTCATGTGGTCTGCTGATTCGATTCGAGCTCTATAGATTCGATTGAGATAGATTTTAGTGTGATCTTTTATCACAGCTATTGTCTTACTGCAGATCTCATTCACAGCTGATGGCAATCTGATTTGTTGATAAATATTCCAATGAAAATATTGGTTGCAACCGATGATAAACCTAGGTGTTAAACTGTGTCATGATCGTCGCTCGGCGTCCAGTGAGTCGCTGCTTTGTGCCAGTTACTGTTTTGACCAACTTGTCATTCTCTGTTTCTGTTCATTTCGACAAATATCTGGGACTATGTCGACAATGTTGAGGATCCCTATAACTGCAGGACGACTATCTCGAGAGGCTAGGCCACTATGCGTCTCTTCTCAACTTCATAAGCGGTAAGCACAGGATAGAGAAAATTTATTTAAGTTAACCGAAATGACAGCAATTAAGTCTTATCGGACGACAAACATTTTATGTTCTCTTATTAGGCTATAACTGCGGTCTGAATTTACATTCACACTAGCTAGTTAGTCTAAGTGTTATGTAGACTATGTCAATAATTCTACATTCTGCAGCCTTTGTTGTATGCTTCCGCTGGAATTACTTTTGACATTCTATCAATATATTAAAGGGCCAATGTGGGCTGTCAATTGGTGCCTTATATTCATGCAGCTAATTAAGTCAGCATATTAGTCATAACATGAATTTGGTGGCGTCCAAGGACAGCGTTAGTTTTTCAACTTACTCAACTGAAAACAAATATAAAATAAATTGTGTTGTACTTCCATTCGGAGGTACCTTTGAAGCATCATGGAAACAAGAATAACAGGAATCCCTAGATTTCCACTTCAATAATGTCTTAACATGTTAATGTCTAACTTAGTGATATCAAGATATCCATCACTGCAGAATACTGCAGATACTGCAGAATATACATGTAAAGCTGATTTACTTATTATTTTGTTGCTGTAGGAAATAAGGAACCTAGATTTTATGATTGATTTAAATTCGAATCGAAACTGTGTGATTTTTGGATTATGGTAGTTATTACTCAACATTCGACAATGCGAAATCGATTCGAACGTATTTTCTCGAATTCGAAGCTTGTTCAGACCAGTCTAAAATCTATATGTATCGAGACTGAATTTTTAGACACCAAATGCGTCCATCAGCAAATATTTATTTAACCGATGCTTTAGAGATTGTCTGTTTTCTAATGGAAAAGCGGACGTTATAGAAAAACAAAGAAACACAGCGTTCGTGTGACCGTGATTGGTGATTCTGCTCTGACTTTTTGATATGCATTTTTCAAATTCATAAATGTGTAGAAAATATCAGTAACCGGCAGTACTTTACTTTTAGTTTATATCACAATCTCATTTTTACACATGCATGCTCATTATCAATCAGTTTTCTGCATTTTGATTAACTGGATTTCTTTGTCTTTTTATTCTCCCTGTTGTTGTGATAATTAAACAACAAATGGCTCCTATCATTCCTTGCTTGCTTTTAAACCTGAAACAAAATTGCACTTATACTTACCAATATATCTTGCCACTTCTGAAATCTGAACGTCACTCGTTGTTCATGTATAATAAAGTGACCATTTTTATCACGTTGTCTTGCCAATTAGGCCTTAAAAGAAGTTGTTTGTGATTTTTATCTTAAAATGCCTAAAATCATTTTTAAATGATTTGTTCTTACTAATGTTTAAATGTTAATTATTAAAATAGTTTTCTTTAGTGTTGTTTTAGCTACATCCACCCTTCTAAATTTGTCAGAGCATTATTTCTATGAATCACATGTTAGATATTCGAGCATTTCATGCAAAATAAAGCGCCAAACTGACATTGATTCTGACATCCTCCGACCCCAATCCCAAATTTTAGCCTGAAATAAACACCTGTTTTGTCAGTTTATCAAAGATCATCACATTTTCAATTCATTCAACAACGTTGCCTGTTATTCGATGATATAACTTCACGTTGACATGTGGTTTTAGAATCAATCTGTTATAATTTGTCAAATATAAATTAATGTATTGACATATCGGCGATGCGAATTCACATATCTGTGCATTATAGAATTACTTCTTGTAAAATTTTGACTGATACCTGAGGTGAATGTATACTTGGATCATGAGCTCCGTGCGTTATGGCATGTGACTTCTCATTTTAATTTTGATAAGATCGTAACACACCCATTGACGCGGAGTTAAAGGTCAGCATGGTAACTGGCCATTAGTAGCCGTCACATGCATGTTGTAAACTAGCACACACCGAATGCACTCAACTGTGAAACACTTGATGGTCACTCCCCCGCACTTAATGTTTTGAAGCTGCATGAAGCAGTGTAAAACAAAATAGAATGATAAAATGATAGAAAACTTTCATTTTATGAATAAAATTGATTAATGAAACATCACAAGATTGCAAGCGGTGAGTTGCGACACGGCGTTAGATATATTTTATGTCTCCGTGCATGTAATCTATAGGTATCCCATCGCTTTATTTGACCTGTAAAGCAGATCATTGCACGCGCGGGAGCCGGAGGTAATATTTACTACAATGTACCGGAAGGAGCATAATCAATGCAAGATCTACGGCAATTATGACTGATCTTGCCCTGCTTTAATATAGATTAGATCTGAGACTTAATAATTTGCATGATTGATCAGGTCAAATTTCTATTCAAAAACTCTTGATAACCATAGATATATCAGTCACAATCTGTCCCCGATCATCATAGCAAGGTCGCCAAATATAATTCTCTACTCAACTAGTGCATGAGATTATACACTGTATTTCAGCAGCGTTAAACAAAGTGACAAAAAAGAGAAGACAGCAATGAAAGTTGTGGATAAAAGGAGAGATAGAAAAGTGTAAAAAAAAGTCAGTATATTTTCTACACATTTTTTGCGGGCATTGCCTTTCTGCAGTCTAAAAAATATTCGATCACTTTTTAAGAAGCTAAATTTTTGTTCATGTGTTTATAAAAGCTTACTTTTGACTTGAACCAAATACTTAAATAGCATGAAACATTCTGGATATCAAAAGGAATGAATATTGAACTGAAATTGAACTCATTATCAAGGAAATTTCATGAACTTTATTATAACGCAAGTCTTCTTGAAAAAGTCGAGATCTTCTTGCGCTTTCTTGGCTGAAATTTCAAGATTTTGATTCAATTTTCATCGGCATGATTTTATGATTCACTAAATTTGTTTCATTTCTTGAATCTGAATAGCAAGATGAACCCACACATCTTTCAAAGTTACATGTAATTATGATCATTGTCTTTGATTATGCTATTTTGCTCTGCCAAGCGGTAGGTTGCTTCATCACGCTTAAGAAAATACTCTTGAAGTTGAGCATGACAGTAATAGCAACCTTCGCTTTGCTAATTTAACAAACATTACCTCTCCAAGGCTGTCATGGCATGGAGGATGTAATATACTATCATTCCTGCTGCGTTGATATAAAGATCAGTCAATTCCGTGGTAATTTCCTCAAAACTGCAAATTTGCATATCTCACTTTTGGTAACAATACCGAGTTGCATTCACCTCGAGTTCATTTAATAAAATCGAAAGTGTATACACATTGGGTATGTAATTAATATTGAGTTGCTACTCTACCTAATATACTTACTCTACAGTCAGGTATCAAAATTGTTGTGTCTCTACGAGCAAACAACGGATAAGGAATTTCCTCTGACGATGGCAATTGAAATCCGCTGCGCTAGCCAAGCAAACTGGCTACCGTTAGCCAGCACAGCATTCGAACTTGTTCAATTAAAATAGCCCTCACCCTACGGGTAAGGGTATTTCAGATATTTAACTCTCAGAATGCTATCACAGCAGCAATCATGCATTAGTTGCGTAAATAACTAATTACACAGTGTGACTTTGTTTTCTGATACCTGCCCGTAAGAGATCGGAGAATGGATGACCGCACCGGACAATAGAAATTTGGTTAGCTCCTTGATCAGCATGCAATTGAATCATTTCAATAATCTCTTCATATCATTAATTACACCATTTTCCTCCACTAACTCTGAATATGGCATCCATTTAACTCAATCAGGTCAAGTTTTCATGCTAATTTTGTTTTGAGAAATTAGATTTTCTGGCTTAATGCATCACATTTTGTGAAGTCATCTGGTATTTCTAAGAACCCTTCTCACCCCAAAATGGGTAAGTAGAAAAAAGATACATTATAAAAGAATGTATTGAATTGGTATCACAAAATCTAATTTCACTTATTTGTGTAAACGTTATTGACAAAGGATAAGATAAATACATGTAGGCCTACTTGCACATGCAATCTGGGTAGAAAGTAAAAAAAAGTCAGAAATTGTAAAAAAGTCAGGGCATGAATTTCCGTATTTTGCAGTTCCTTGAATGCTCAGCTGCAGGGATGTCTCTCTTTAGATTCCAGCAGTAATCAGCCATCATAACTGCATCCCAGCGTCCCTGATACCTTGTCTCAATCACCTTTATGTCTTGATGGAATCTCTCCCCTTGTTCATCGCTCACAGATCCCAGATTCTCAGGAAACCGATCCATGTGTGAGAAAATGTAATGTACTTTGATACTCATGTTGCATCCAAGGATTCTGAAAGCAGTCAACATATTTGAGACTAGCTCTGCATAGTTTCTGGCTTTTTTATTGCCAAGAAAGTTCTTCACTACAAATGCTCTCGATGCCTGGACCTTCACATCGTTCATTGAATTTTCAAACTCAGTATCTCTGATTAGCTGTCGGATTTGAGGACCATCAAAAATGCCAGCTTTCAATTTCTCTATGGTCAATCCTGGAAAAGCATGGCACAAGCATGTAAAGCAGGCACCATCCTTGTCCAGAGCTTTGGTGAATTGCTTCATCAAGCCGAGTTTGATGTGCAGCGGAGGGAAGAGTATCCTGTCTCTGTTTACCAGGGGTTCGTTGATAACGTTCGTTGCTCTACATGGCACCAATTCTTCGCGGATTGGCCAGTTTTTTCTAGTGTAGTGATGAGCAGTGTCTCTGCTATCCCACATGCACAGGAAGCATGGATACTTGGTATAGCCTGACTGCTGTCCCAACAAAAATTCACCATTTTCAAGTCAACACAAATTAGCCACTGATGCTGATCATAACGTATTTTCTCCAGCACGCACTTCACTGCTTCATAGTTCTCTTTCAATGTAGCCGAGTGAGCAAGAGGTACAGAGGCAAACTGATTGCCATTGTGAAGAACACATTTCAGAGATCGCTTGCTGCTGTCTATGAATAGTCTCAAATCTTTGGGTTCGTACCGTGGCATTCCAAGCTTGAACATTAGCTGAGCAATATCTGTGCAGTACACCAAGTCATTCTCATGTCTATTGCGATGGAAAGTGACACGAGCACTGTTAGATATAAGATTCTTTTCCTTCGATCTGGATGCCAATAGCTCGGCAGAGGACTTTGATAAACTGAGATCGCGAACTATATCATTTAGCTCATTTTGGGGAAAAGGATGTGGAGCAGCATCGTCAAAATCCATTTGTTGCTCTTCTACATGTTCAGCAGCACTGGAGGAATCGTCGTCACTGATGTCAGGAAGTTCTCGAAAAATAGGTTCCGGAATTTCATCACAATGAACTACAGGACGACGTGCCGATTCAATATTAGGATACTTCAGGCTGCTTCGGTTCTTTCTGTTGATCCCAGTCACATCAATAGCACAGAAATAGCAGTCATTGACTGTTTTCTCGGTTCCCTCCAAATCATAGGAATACCAAATTTCAATCAACTCTTCCTGCCTTTAGTCCACAGACGCAGATGCTCGGTGCATGACTTGCATACCATGAGTGGAACCCAAACTTAATCCTGGTCACCAAGTTTAATTCCAAAATATGATTGATAGGCACGTTTTATGAAGCTTGTTACTTGATTCCTGTTAGATAAATGGGTATATTCACCACAAATATATCAGAGAACGTCAGGCCTGTTTTTGCAAGATCTTCTGGTTGAAGTCATCCTTCGGCTGCAAAATGCGAATGTGTTATTCAAAATTCACTGACAACATTCATTAAATATGATGACAAGCCAAAAAATAGCATATGACTCTTCGATTGAAATAGAAATTGCTCTGAAAGCTTGCCTTCATTCGTTGAATTGATTGACAAAGTGCAGCAAAGAACTCGCACCTAGACTGGTTGAAAATCCTCTAACAGAGTGAATGAACAAACGTCCATCAGAGTGCAAAAATATCATAGAAATGTCATAAGCGATGAATTCAACAAGGTATTTGAGCAGTGGAAACATTGATGGTGAATTGCATATTTTCAGATGGGCAGCATTTTAGATGATCAGATGTGGCGCAAAGATCTTCAGAAATTGCATTTTTAGTCTAGAAAATAAAAGAGTGGCTACATGAACGTAAGAAAATACCGGTACATGAGAAGCTCTGGATCATCGTATAGGCCAAAACTTGAAAAATCCAAAATGTAGCTTAGTTTAAAAAGTTGACCTGATTGAGCAAATCGGAGGTGATTTTTGAAATCAACACACTTGATTTACCCGAAATCAGCTAAAAACACTTAGACTATTTTTTGTTGACCAGTGTATACGAGGACTGGTCAAAAAATACCTATCCGACTTTGTTGTTCCATGAAAGCTGTGTTTATTGTGCGTAAATGAGCTATAGTCCGGGAGCTAGCGTGAAGTTGTGCAGGGAACGAGGTAGTACATACAACTTTCACATAGCATAGTACACCTCTAACCTACTGCAAAACTTCGCGTCTGCCGGATCAGATCATTTGCTTTTCAGAAATAGAGAGGATAACACAATCCTATGTATTTACAGTGGTAAAATTGTGACATTTAAGGTGTTGACTCCATTTTTCGAATTTTTGCTCATAAAAGTTACACAAATTGGTATTTTGTTGAACTGGTTATTATAGAAATCATCTACAGATCATGATCTTTCAAATGAGTTATCATTCAGCGACAGAGGATGAAGTAAAGTGTACAAACAGACACTTTTCGTTAAAGTATATCAACAATTTTCCTGAAATTTCTATGTTAAAATTTGCAGTTACACCAACGAAAAGTGTCTGTTTGTACACTTTACTTCATCCTCTATCACTGAATGATAACTCATTTGAAAGATCATGATCTGTAGATGATTTTTATAATAACCAGTTCAACAAAATACCAATTTGTGTAACTTTTATGAGCAAAAATTCGAAAAAATGGAGTCAACACCTTAAATGTCACAATTTTACCACTGTAAATACATAGGAATGTGTGTTATCCTCTCTATTTCTGAAAAGCAAATGATCTGATCCGGCAGACGCGAAGTTTTGCAGTAGGTTAGAGGTGTACTATGCTATGTGAAAGTTTTATGTACTACCTCGTTCCCTGCACAACTTCACGCTAGCTCCCGGACTACTATGGTACAACGTGGAAAAAGGAGGGCAACAATATATCCCGTAATGATCACATTTCTATCTATGCATGTGAAAGACATTTTTGAAATTTCAATCAGCGTATATCTACATGTGTATTCAAAGCATTGCTGCCCAGTTCATTTCAATTACGCACAATAGTATTAACATGGATTTTTTCGGGCAACATGTAGGACATTTTCATTTGAGAGATGTTGCGCTTGCGCGCCCTCAAATATCCTACATTGTTGCCCTCAAAAATCCATGTTAATGTTATATTGCTCAAGCAAACACAACCCTAATCCCCTTCGAAGTAGTGACCATTGGGCTTAATGCAGTTCTCCCAGCGGTCACGCCACTGTTGGAAGCACCTCTGGAAAGCGTCTGTGTGGATAGACATCAGAGAGGCCGTCGCATTTGTCATTGTCATCTCTCGACTCAAACCACGTCCCTCTCAGTGGCATTTTCAGCTTTGGAAATAACCAAAAGTCACAGGGAGCCATATCCGGTGAGTAGGGAGCCTGTCGAACAGCAGGAATGCCATGCTTGGCCAGAAATGTTTGAACAAGCTGTGATGCATGAGCTGGAGCATTGTCTTGATGCAGCTTCCAAGTTCCCGCTTCCCAAAGATCGGGCTTCTTGCGACGAACGGCATCACGAAGACGACGGAGGACTTCGAGGTAGTACTCCTTGTTGATGGTCTGGTCTGGAGTAGCATGCTCGTGGTGCACCACGCCTCAACAATCGAAAGAGACGGTTAGCATCACCTTCACAGAGCTCCTCACTTAGCGCACCTTCTTTGACCTCGGGGATTTGGAACTCAACCATTGCGACGATTGTGCTTTCGTTTCCGGGTCATAACCGAACCCCCAAGATTCATCGCCTGCAATGAAAACAATGTTGTAATTTCTGGAATCTGAAATCATGCAAAGCGAAATTCAATCACTTGTGATGATGGTGCTCATGAAATCTCGGCCTTGGTCAAGCATGTCACGAGACACTTCCAAACGAAGCTGTTTCTGCTCCATTGTCAGCAGTTTCGGCACACATTTTGCAACGACTCTCCTTAGGTCCAAGTCTTCGTATAAAACTGAATGCATAGATCCGGTACTGATTTCCACTTCATCAGCAAGTTCTCTGATGGTGATGCGACGATCTTCCAATACCAATCTCCGAACTTGATTGATGACGTCATTATTTCGACTTTGTCGAGGGCCTTCCTGATCGCGGATCGCTCTCCGCTGACATTCAGCCATCTTTAAAACGGTTTTACCATTCCTTTATCGTTGTGGGCACAATGGAATCATCTCTGACAGTCTGTTGAATTTTCCTTATGGTTTCGAGTTGAGAATCGCTAAGCTTTTGGCAAAACTTTATGCTATAACGCTGTTCGATTCTCTCAATAATTCTACCGAACTGAAAATGCGACGACTGCTAACGTCTTGCACTATAACAATAGTGAGCTTGAGTCACGCATATGATCCAAGCAAATGGCAGTCAATCAGATACGATCACAAAGATGCATGTTTATACAAGAGATCTAAGTCCAAGTGTCATTAGCCTCCCAGGCAGAAAAGAAAGTCGGATAGTTTTTGAACAACCCTCTTACCTATAATAATATTATAGCCATAAAGCTGCTAGTCAACAATGCAGTCAGGGCGTGAAGAAATCATGAACCGGGCTCAGGAAAAGTCGGTCTTACAACCAACTCCGGATCTCCAAACGAAAGGAAATTTTACGCACTTGACAGGATAGGGCAAATAGATCCATTATGTTTTTCATGATAAGAATGTAATTGTCATGGTCTCTACTGTCTGAAAATACATATTTTCTTAATTTCAAATTTATCTCCACCGTTGTTTTAACCTCGCTTATCCTTCCGAACAAAAGCATGCTATGTGTCCCAAATGCAACTTCATGATTTTAAAGGAACCATGTGTTGCTACCAAATTTTGGTATCACATAAATGGCCCGTGTGACTGCTGAACCGGTACACCGAAGCAAGTTACGTTTATTGCAACAGAAAATGGCATAAAATTACAATGACTAATCTACTAAGTCTGTGGTGTTTTTAAACTGATTCTGTTTGTATGGGCCATTTTCTTTTGTATATAACAAAGAGAGAGCACTAGGTGACGTGCCACGCGTAATTCACACGTAATTACGGAACACCCCAAACATCCGTTGTTAAGGACATTCTATTCTTCTACTCGCGTACATACGCGCTGCACTAAGAGTCAGAAGTCACTTGATCTGATGTTGTTAAAACATGGGGAATGTTTATGAATCCGCGCGGGCGAGCGTTTATATTTTGCGCGTCGTCTACGATTGTCTGCGTTGCCGCTTGAACCACGGATGAACCGCTAAGCATGTTCTTTCTTCCCTGGGCATGAAATTGAGGTCCTATCACATTGCTTAGCCTCTGATACATGCAGACACATGAGACGAAAGTCTATATAACAGGACTGCCAACTATACTAACTTACATAACAGATGTTGCAGCAATGTCCCGCATAGCCACGGATGTTTAGGGTCATGTGTAATTACGCGTGGTTCACGCGTGAATTACACGTGATTGAGCGTGGCATGTCGCCTAGTGAGAGCTTGTTTTTTTATTCTCTTCAAAACCTTCAAAAATCGCAACGCTTGAAATATTCAGAAAATGTAGAAAGATTCGAAACAATCACACCACATTCTACAAATTGCTGTGCAGGTGCCACAATGTCACCGGATGCCCAAAATTTTTCGGATGAAAGCAGGGCCCTGCAATGCTAAGATATGTCTTAGCTACAGCAACAATAGGGTGGGCACTGTGCCGTGTCCATTCACTGAGATTCCGAAATTTTGAAGTCGCGGACATTGAGATTCCGTGGCCTGAAATGATTTATCATGAACTTGAATCATGTAATTTTCGTCATTTTTTTCACATTTTCTTCTCAACATCAGAAATCATAGCCTGTCAAACCTAAACGTGTTGCTCCTTTGACAGGTTGGATTTCGTCATTGATCTGTTCCAGGACGCACTATAAAGGTGTTAGACAGGCAAAACTACATATTATAGGCATCTTTTTACAGGAATAGCCTACACATCGAATATGTATGTCAATTGAATAATATGCGCAATAGCATTACGCAACATGACAAGAGTTCAGTGTCAATAGCGCACAAAATCCAAAACAAACTTTTGGACTGACGAATTGGTGCAAGCATCGATTGGTGGACCATAGACAGGCTAGGTTGATAATTTCTTACACCTCATATTACATCTCCATCTTACTTTACGAAGCTGTAATCATGAAAATTTTACTGCGGCATATAAGTTTGCTACTCAAACACTATATAACCCCTTAATAATGAAAGCTTGCTCTTTTTTGATAGCCCTAGTCCTTGCTATTACAAATTGATTATTATCAATTATTAATTGATCCATGTACAGAATTCAATAGTTATTTGAATATTTCCGAAACTAAATTGTTTTTTTGATTGTTGCCAATCCGGTGACACTCCACGCAAAATTTGAGTTGATAAGATGGACTTGAATTGAAAGAATTGCTTCTGCTTCACTTAGGTTTAATGAAGTCCGCAGCTTTTTCACTTACATATTTCAATTAATTCTTCATAGATGCCTGAGCGATCATCTACTTTCACGTCGAGGAAATTCCGAGGCGAATGTTGTGATAGTTGGTGGAGGAGCGGTGGGTGCCAGTTGCCTCTATCATTTAGCAAAGAAAGGGATGAAAGACGTCATATTGTTGGACAAAACAGAGCTAACAGCAGGATCGACATGGCACGCGGTGAGTTTGTTGTGAAATCTGCCAAAGTATACAATTGGCCAAGTCAAGTTTTGTTCGTTATTTTTCTGCAGATCTAGATCTAGGATACTCGAATCTAATGTCAACCTGCTTTTCATAGTGCCTTATCAGACTTTACTATCATGGACAGTAATCTTATCGGAGCACAGCAAAACAAATATCAAGCATCACAGATAGTAATTTAATACATAGATCGTAGAATAATACACATGAATTTATTTCGAACAGGTTTTGGCAGATTTCAGACTGCCTTTTCGGCTTGCGCAAAGCCTATAAGCCTATCATCCAATGGTTTGACTCCTGGAAAGTGAGCTCCATGTTATTGTTGCAAAGTATTTAGCTATTTATGATCTATTAATAAGTAATATGAAACTTATTAATTGTTCTAAAGGTAAGAACACCCGTAGACAAAATTCAAAATGAAAGTATAATTGACGATGCTTTAAAGTCTATCGCACTGAAAATTTTGGTTGTCGCACTTAATGTATTATTGTTCTAGTACTTGAGTAGATTCACGAAAACAAAGTCGCGAATTTTGTTTTTTGAAGATTTGCCAAAATTTAACTGAAATTTCCCCGGCTTGCAGCATTTCTAAATGAAGGGTTTCTGTGTGTTCATCCTGCTTCAAAGTTAGAGCAAGAGTAGTATATTTAAATAAAGATAGATTTGGTACTTATGGATTATCTCTCCCTTCACGTCTTCAAATTTGTCTAAAATCTAAAATTAATCAATCGTCACATGAGGTTTGAATGAGGGTTGCTGCAATGTCTGCAGCTTGATTTGACTTCTTATGACCACATCGTCTGAGCAGAAAGCGCTTGAAGTCAACAAAGTAATTTCCTGACAATTGGTGAAGTGATGATGACCAGGCCACATCCCTTACAATAGAGAAATTTTAACTTAAAAAAGGTATGGCAAGGTAGTGTTCGTGGGACGATTTCAAATAGTGAATGAGACGAAGACGGAAAGAGAACAAGCACACACGAGTAACAATAATGCATCGAACAGACGAAGTCAGATCAAGCTGCTGACATCGCTACGTTTCACGTTATCGTCTATAATGCAAAAACGACTTGTCCGATCTGCATAAGCATTTGCGGGGGGGGGGGTAGTAAATATGCCTAAGTAAGTCTACATGAAGCTTAGTGACTATTGATTCATTTTTGCAGATTTGACTTATTTGAAAACCTTGAGGGTGGAGATAACCCATGTTATAAAGATTTATCTGATTATGGCTTGTCGTTCATGAACCTGTTGATCAGAGTTGATGTTCATTTTAAAAATGTTCATTTGCAGGCTGGTCTGGCAACCCGATTTCAAGGCGCAGTCAATCTCAAACCACTTCACCACTATAGTTTGGATATTTTTGCAAAGCTTGAAGAGGAAACTGGTCAGGTAGGTGACATCATACATGTATATTCGTCGCATATGAAACATTTTTGAAGATAGACTATGTGGTCATTAGTTTTGCTTTTGGCTCTAATTGACGAGAAAACACATTTTGATTGATCTTGTCTCTTTCTCAGAGTTACATAGCGACTTCTCTTATGAGCTCTTGTCGATTCTATTTACTGTTTACATCATGTGTCGTTTTAAAGTCGCTAACAACTTACACAAATGAAAGTGGGAGGTAAAACGAGATGCAATTACGTGCACATCACAACCGACTACAATGCATGGAATATATTATTCAGTGGAGTGGACGCAAATGTTACCGAACTGTTGTATTCGAGAATCGCTGGATGGTATTGATATTCGTGCGAATTGATAAAGCGCTCTAATACTTATATTCGAGCGAAAGTCATGTACCCACTATAGCTGAAAATATTTGTAATCATCACTTCAAAATAGATAAATTAGTGTCGATAAAGCCGCTCCCATTGATACAGAATTCATAAACTCCCCTATATTGGGCACTTGGAAAGAGTCAACAGAGTCAGACTTCTCTGGAGCGTTGTGGTATTTTTAGTCCAGATGCCCTTCCTGCCGACTTCCACTGACACTTTCGGGGCTCGATCTCTGGACCGAATGATCGCCGAGTCAAGCACTTGACCACTGTACCACGGAAATCTCATGATAGATGCGATAGGGATGAGAATAGGCGAACTAACCGTTCTGTGGGAGGATAGCGTTGAGGACGCCGGAAAGCGGCCAAATATGAATAACATGCCGAGGGGATTCAGAAGCAACGGTGGAAATTGCCGCGGTTTCGTTGTTCCATCGATGAGGGAATTCTTTGTCAAAGACAGCATTTGTTGCTTCACATAATTTAAGCCATACTTCGTTCCTGTTAATGGGTTGACTTGACCATCAAAGTCACAGCATTTAGCTGGCTATGATAAGCCAATCCTGATACTGCTGTTTATTCGACGTAATGTTTTGATGTTTGCTTTATTGATGAAAGATGACGTAAATCAGTTGAAGCTTAGTCCTCAATAGAAGCTCCGAATGGTAGAAACCCAACAGTAAGAGATCCGGATAAACCATCCTTCTAACAATGTCAAGAGTTTTTGAAGAAATTATCTTAGAGAGTAATTGGGAGAAATTCCTGGTCCATACTATGGGAGCAGTCACCATGGCTTCCGACCTTCAGCATTCCACAGCATCTGCTTTGGTAGAGCTTCTCGAAAATGCATTAAGATGCCATGATAATTTGATGGAGTCGCTATCATCGCTTTCGATATGTCGGCAGCCTTTGATTCGTTGGATCATTCTCTAATACTGCAGAAGTTTAAGAACTTTGGATTTCCTCTGAGTTTCCTAAAGTGGCTAAAATCCTATTTCAGCAATCGACGATTTGTTGCGAAAATTGGAGACGCGATCTCACAAGAGCCATCAATGTTGAAAGGTGTACCTTAAGGAGCAATGTTAGGGCCGTCGATATTTTCGATATTTTCGAGTGATTTGGTGGCTAAATCCTCATCGACCACTTAAGTGAAATATGCAGACGACATCAACATGGTCATACTTGTAAAGAAAGGCAGTGACGCAAAGGAGAGTAGGCCTATTCTTGAGGAAATCAGGAATATTGAGTAATGGTGTATGCAAAATCGACAAAAATCTTGGGTGTTGTTATGTGACAGACGTGGGACATTTTCTAATATTCCACTTCATATTCCTGTTGTTTCAAAACTGCAAATCCTTGGAACTGTCTTCAACAACAGGCTGACATGGGACTATCATATTTATTCACTGTCGTTAAAGTACACATGTAAACGCATACAAACAATGGTGTCATAATTGCTAGAAAAATAGGATTTTCACGATTCACTTAGTTACTTGCCTATCATTGACTCAGAGAACGGGCAGAATCGTATATTGAGTCAATGAGATGTAGATAGAGCAAAAGCACTTCATGTATGCATTAACTAAAGAGGAGAGCAATGCTCAAATGAACATTCGATTCCATTTACACCTTTTGATGCAATCACATCGAACAGGTTCTAAAATTCCTTCCGGATCATCGAAGATCTACTGTAACAATTTACTATTACTGGAAACCCATGAAATTCCGCAAAATGAATTAAGGTTTCATTCATTGAAGTAATGTTGCCAAAATGTTGCGGCATTAATCTTGCATATTGATACTTATTAAAACATTGCATGATACAGAATGTTGGTATGAGATTTCATATCATTTGTTAAACATGGAATATTTTACTATGATTATAGTGGACTCAGCTTATTAAAATGAATAGCGGCCAAAGTGAAATGTTTCATTATCCGACTGACTCATTAATCGAATTTGCTGTTATTAGATAGAAATAATTCCGTCCTTTTTCAATTTCAAGTAAATTATAATGCTCGGCTAATCTATGAACCGTGATTCTAATAAGTAGAAAAAATTTTTGATGGCAAACTTAATGATATTTTTATGAAAATCTTTTTAATGGCAAATATCGTCATTAAAGCTAAACGACTTGGTTACTGAACACCCAGATTAGAAGTCCAGATCATTAGTTTAATTAATTTGATAAGAAAACCACTCGGGATTCTAGAAATGCCCTCCCGAACGAAATTCCACACCGACTTCATTCCTCTTCATGGAATAAAGCGTAGCTGTTCACATTCATGCATTAACACGAATAGGCTGTTTCTTATTTTTATTTAATCAAAATCTTGCAATTTATTGTGCAATTCTGTCAGACTCCAATGAAAGAATTTGAAAATATGCCTACTTATAAATAAGATGCAGTCTCACAGCATTTGCTTTTTTGACATTAACATTTTTCTCAAAGCTTTTTGACGAGGATGTGCAAAAATTGCATAAATTACACACCCTGTGCTGAGATGAGTTGCCGCAAAAAGTAGGGCCAGAATAATACTATTCTTCGCTTCGAGAAGAATGAAAGAAACATATCCTATCTTTCATGCGATGGCTTGTAAAGATCTTTTCAGTCTAGAACAAATATTGATTTCATGTGACAGCGCTTCATAGATGATTTCACAATTAACGTTGATAAACAATATTTGAGACAATAATGAGTCAATATTGAGAGACAATAAAGAAGGCATGAATTATAATTTGAACATTTTTAAGTACATATCTCTATCATCCAAATTAGACGATTATCAAGTCTGCTTATTTAATTAGTATGTATTTCTACGGATCTGCGGGTCTTTTTTGAAGTGGGGGTTGGTGGCATGTTAGATTGGTCATCAAACGCGAATTACAAAGAAGAGAAAGTAATCTGTTTCATTTATAACTTTCTTTATTTCTTCAGGAGGTCGGTCTTCACCTTCCTGGATCAATCCGACTGCTGGGGTCCCAGGACAGGGTAGATGAAGCTCGGTATGGACTTTCACGTCAAAGATGGAACGAGTCCGAGGCCTCATTTATTGATCCATCCGAGATAAAGGAAATGTGTCCTATCCTAAATATGGACGGTATTCTTGGTGGTTTATTTACTCCCGACGATGGACATGTAGATCCTTATTCTCTAACAATGGCTTTCGCTGCTGGAGCTCGAATGTATGGTGGTGAAATTTACCAGCATTGTCCTATGACAGGAGTTAGGCAGCGGAAAGACAAAAAATGGGAGGTTGAAACCCCACACGGCACAATAGTTACAAAGCATCTACTCAATGCTGCTGGTGGGTACATTCAGTCAGTAAATATTTATTGTTCTATGGGTATCAAGCAAATTAAGGTGTATTATGCACTGCTACACATGTATATAAGTGTGCGCATTTGATTATTTAATTAGATCGTACCTTGGCAACAAGGGTTTGTCATGCGTTGAATATCTAAACAGAATGTAGTGGCAGTTAACGGGAGGAGCATTTTTACGGCAATTATTTTCGATAATGAAAATATAGGTTTTTATCTCCTTCTGATTTAATGCCAACAAATCAGAAAATTCCTTTTTTATATCAGCGGACGCTTCGGGTTCAGACTTTTTCGAAGCAAATGACAGATTACAGATGAGATGTAGAGCGCATTTATACAAAATGAAAGCAGCTCTATGTCATAGCGGCAATTCGTAGCGTCGATTCAGTCACGGAGACCGACCCTGAATCGACCTCGCTTCCCACAATGCACATTCAATGAATCAAGTCAGGTTGATTCATCGACGTTACGAATTGCCGCTAATTGGCTGACATGTTTTAAGTTGCGCCGCATAGAGTTGCTTTCATTTTGTAATACGCTCTTATGATATTTCTGTCATTTGTGTTGAAAGATGGTCTGGACACGATACGTCCGCTGATTTTAAAAAAGTTTTTATTATTTGTTGTAATTAAATTAGAGGGAGAAGAAAACCTGTATTTTCATCATCGAAAATGATTGCCCTGAAGAGCACGGCGACAAAAGACACCAGCATCCTTAATTCCCCGGCCACACACGAAAACGTTGTCATTGCAAGTAAAGTGTCTAGAGCTAAATGTTTCGTTGGTCAGTGAAATAATTGTCAACTAGATGAAATCAATCTATGCAAGTGAATGATATGTTACTCTGTTTAACTGATTAACATTGATTCTGATGATTATTTAATGATTTCAAAATGTTCAACGCAGATCAAAGCATCCGGACTCTCTGGATAAGCGTTATTGATCTATCACATATTAAGTTAAGAGTAGAACAGACAGGGCCTCCGGCATCCATCGCTATGTCCAATGCTATGCACAAGAATGCCGAAAAGTAAATTGGTGGGAGATGGAGACTTTGGCAACTAGTTACTAACCAACTACATGCAACTTTGCGGAAATATTTGATGTGAATGTTATAAAACCGATACAATTATGTAGAGACTACAGCCGAAGTGTGGCACTAATCAGAATTTCAAGATATTGAAGAAATGTCGAGAAGCCCCATTTCACCGGGTTATTTTGAACTCCGAAAACCTGAGATTGATGCTCCTGAAGCCCCATAATGATGGCGTGGTGAGGAAGCAGAGAGATATAAGGAAGAAGAAGAAAGAAACAAGAGAGGAGGCAGAAAAGTGAAAGGAGTGCGAGGAATAGCGAAAGCGTCATCGGAGTATATGGAGTTGGCTAGGAAATTGATGAGAGAAATTGAGTACAGTGAGAGAAGTTTAATACGAAGAAGAGGAAGACCGAAAAGAAGTGGTGGCTAGACCTTTTAGCAAATCTTTTCATGCGAGTATGATGGTTCGAGTTGACATTAAAACCTGCTTCTTTTTGATTTTTTATCTACTAAACATGTACCACGGAATGATTCAACAATGCTAGCGGTTGATAGGCCTACATGTCATTGCCAGTTATAAATTGCACAATAATTATCGACACAAATGATTTTTGTTTCAAGCGTTCAAATGTTCCAATAGACATATTCTTTAATCTTTTAATGAAGACCTTGCTCGGAATTTTTTTGTTTGGGTTATGTAAACGTTGTCGGGGTAAGCAACTTAATTCTCTATGACTTCTCATGTAATAGCATCTTTATAGGTTCTGCCAACCATGACAATATGATCCGTAATTGACTGCAGCCGACAAATTGATTGCAACCGACTGTTTGTTGCACATAAATCATTTACCAATTAACTGAAAATAGAAGGGCCAGGCAAAGACCCTTGAGGTACTCCACTTTTACAATATTTCCATCGAACCCCTTGATATTTAGGATTCAAATAATTGTTGATTAAGGTAATCTAATATGAATTCAAATCGTCCCTGAGCATCTTCTCAAAAAAACTTTCGGAGGGACTGTCAAAACATTTTTGCATGGTCTACAGATGAAATGGCAAGCACACACATTGGGCATTTCAATATTACGTTGTAAAATCCTCAATGTTAAGAGTGTGCAAGCTCTTGAATTGTTCTTTCTGCAGCCATGTTAATTACAAACATCAACTTTCTTTGACGATTCAGCATCGATTCATTTTATAATTAACTTTTCAAGAATTCTTTTGGGAATAGAAAGTAGACAAATTGGTCTAATAGTATTAAGTTTCGAGAGAGGGGATTTGGGAATTTCATATAATATAATGCATATTAGCATCCAGAAATTATGTAATGAAGTCAAAAACGACATCAGCATAACATATGAAGATCTTGCCTAGATTTCACGAAAAGAGGAGTGATGTTTGAACAATTTGAGAAATGCTTTGCATCGATTTATGAGATATTTGCATTGAGAGTATGTGGAAAACTCAATTTCTAGGAAATGGTCATTCATCAAAATTGAAATTTGCCTCAATTTCCAACAAGCATTTCCTGAAATTATTTCTGCATAATTTATGATTTTCGGGCCTAAAGGTCTCTGATAGAGCATCTTCGATAGCATTGACTGACCAAACCAGTACTATTCCAATCCTCATCGAGGCATTAGAAAGGACAGTAGTTAAAACATTTCCGCTAGATGGACTTTCCTCTACGAGACCTTCACAGAATCAATCAGTAGTCCGACTAAAGGAATACGACCTCATTAGTGAGTGCATTTATCCTCAGTATATATATCATGGAAATGTATATAATTAAAATTATCATTGCATTTGCCGACATTTTGAACCATTTTCAGGATTCTGGGGTCACGAAGTGAATCAAAAGATTGGAATGAATATCCCTTTGGTTCCCATTCATCATCAGTTTTTAATTACGCGTCCAATTCCCGAAGTCGAAGCTCTTGAGAAAGAATTCCCCGTTTTGCGCGATCTTGATGGATCTTATTACGTTCGACAGGAGCGACAAGGCCTGATCGTTGGACCATACGAGGGCTATGAGAAAATGGAATTGTGCGAAGATTGGGTAAATCGATCAAATATCTTTTTCGCATCATGCCGCCAAATTTAAGAATCATACATTTTGTATATTCATGTTAGAGATTAGCCTTGCAATTACTAGACTTTATACTAGACTTTTATTACTCGACGAAATAAGCCCGAGGTGAATTATGGTCGGAGGTCCAAACAGACCACATTGTACAGTATTGGACGTAAAATCTGGAACTAGACGTAATATCGAATATTTCAGTCAGACTATTTCGAAATCCACATTGTTGTCGAGAATTTAAGTTTATGTTATCAACTTGATATTGAATTGCAAGCTGTACACAATTTAAGTTTTGTATGTTGGTGTAACTGTAATTATATTCTATTTACTCACATGCTTGGTTGCGACCAACTTAATGATTCGATGATAACCTGCGCCTACATTCGAAATCCTAAAATTCCCCTTAGGAGAGCCAGTCGAGAAGCTTATGAAAATTACCTTCAACGTTGATGGTTGATGAGGAGAAAAAGCGTAGACTCTAGCTTCCAAATGACATCTAACTTCCAAGACACTATCAATGATGAAGACATAATACTTACACAATTGATTTGTACGAACTATGAGATTTTAGCATCGGAATTTAGTTCCTTTCATTAAAGGACATGATACCATGAAATTACTTGTCTTCATCTCCTTGTATAAGGCACAGGTACGTCCGTTATGGACACATGATTTCATGAGGCACGCAGTAATCACGTGGGGACTAAACTCGTCAACGGTGCTGCAGCGTCATACAAGCAAAGCTTTTTCAAGTACTCAAAAAATAGAGGAGAAAAAATGAATTTTTAGGAGGCTGTTAAGTATTTTAGACCAGAAGTCAACTCGGTTTGTATTTTTGAAGATCTCTCTCTATGCTTACTGAATCTGACAAGATCTTATATTAGAATTCTCTAATATGCTGCAATTTAAACAACTCGTTGAAGTGTGGCAGATGGCTTATTGAATCAAAGGAATTTTTGTTGATGGTTATTAGAACCATGATTACATCAATTAGACATTAATCGGAAGGATACCATTTTACTCTATTCGACAAATTGTGCAATATTTGAGTGATGCAATCATCGGAAAATAGAGACATGCAAGTATTTATTGCTTCAAGAGGTCATAATTTACTTATGTGATCTTTAACGCAACAAAGTTACCAATTTGAGGTCGACTGAGAAACTTGTTGTTATACGGAGAAGAAAATATTTGTGACGATTCAAAATTTGCACGTAGTTTATCAAGGACTCTGATTCCGGCCAAAATGATATTACTCCCGGTCTCCGACTTCGCATCACTGCCGGGTATCCTGGTTTGATGTCTAATTTCTTACATAGTCCGTCAGCCAGAACGAGTTTCTGCAGGGAACGAGGCCGAAAGTGAGACTTTTACAGAATGATGTACACCCTATGTCTACTACGACTCGGCACGTCTGCCGAGTTCTAGTGAGTTCCTCTTCTTGTCAGACACGATAAAAGAAAAACACATGTAAATTCAATCGGACGCAGATTGCAGTTTTTGGCTAAAATGAAATTTTAGTATGTTGTCTCTGATTAAACGAGAAGTACTAAGCCCAGACTCACAATTTTTGGCATGGAATGTCTTCAGGTCATTTCCTACGATGTGCATGTGCTTTTATCATGCATCTAATCGGCAATGTATGTGAGAATATGGTTGAATGTGAATAAAGTTGCTCAAAATGTCTGTGTTTACCGACATTAAGAGGCTCGCCAAATGTAAATGCGTTTAGCCTTATAGACAGGGGTGCATGAAAATGAAAGTGACCTGAAGACATTCCATGCCAAAAATTATGACTCTGGTCTCAGTACTTTTCGTTTAATCAGAGACAACATACTAAAATTTCATTTTAGCCAAAAACTGCAATCTGCGTCCCATTGAATTTACATGTTTTTCTTTGATCGCGTCTGACAAGAAGAGGAACTCACTAGAACTCGGCAGATGTGCCGAGTCGTAGTAGACATAGGGTGTACATCATTCTGTGAAAGTCTCACTTTCGGCCTCGTTCCCTACAGAAACTCGTTCTGGCTGCCGGACTAACATGTGTATCACCTTTCTATCAAAAACTCGATGATCCCAAAAATTCATCAGCTTCAATTGCTAAAATATTTTATCAAGTATCTATTCTCAAATGCCTTCCTTGCTCACTCTAAGCAAACGCTTTTGGTTATTGAACTTTGTAATTCTTGTGATCAATGCATTCCATAAATCTCTTTAAAACTTCCCTCTCAGGTAAGAAATGGAGTTCCTCCAGACTTTGGTAAAGAACTTTTCCAACCCAATTTGGAACGAATTATGGATCACATTGAAATTGCTATGGACAGAATTCCATCATTAAGAACAGCTGAAATTCAGACAATCGTTGCCGGACCAATTACTTACAGTCCTGAAAATCTCCCACTCCTTGGCCCGATGAGTGGATTCCGAAATTTGTGGTTGGCAGTTGGATTTGGATACGGAATTGTCCATAGTGGTGGTGTCGGTAATTATATGGCCGATTACATAATCAACGGTGAACCTCCAAAGGAATTGATTGATCTTGACGCCAATCGCTTTGGTAATTGGTGGACAATGTAAGCTGAATTTAGTTGATTACGCTAATTACAGATGTAGTTCCGAGAATATGAAAGATCATTGAATGTTGAAAGGAGGGCTATTGTGTAGGGGGCGGTGAAGAGAGGGTGCCCGACGCTGAGCATAAGCTGTTGAAGCACGTCGATTAAAGAATGAAGGAATTGTTTTTTTGCAAGATGAGAGAAGTCCTTGTTTTACGCTGTTCTTTATTTTGCAATACGTGCGAGGCCTTTCAGCCGCTACAGGCGACCCATCGTCAGGCAAGTGAACGATGGAAGACTGGATGAGTTCAAGTCATTACATGATCCTACATTCAACACGGAAGCCCCGGAACATAGCGCAACTGGGTACTTATGGGTTATCTCCCCACCACGTTATCAAATTTGTCTAAAATCTGTAGAAATGAATCAGTTGTCAAAACTTTAAGCACAAATAAGTGAGGTTATTCTCTACCCACATGTAAAAATTTGTGCAAATCGGACAAGTACTTTTTGAATTAGGAGCGATAACTTGAAGTGCAGCGATGCCGGCAGCTTGATCTGACTTCTTATGACCTCACCATCGGAGCAGAAGATTTCAAATAACAGTGAATGAGACGGAGAGGTGAGAGAACAATGCACACACGAGTAACAATAATGCGTCGAACAGATGAAGTCAGATCAAGCTGCAGACTTCGCCACACTTCACGTGATCGTCTGTCATGCAAAAAGTGCTTGTGTCTGATCTGCATAAAATTTAGTTTGTGGATAGAAAATATGCATAAGTACGTTTACCTGAAGTTTGGTGACGATTGATTCATTTTTGCAGATTTTAGACTAATTTGAAAACCTGGGGGGGGAGATAACCCATAAGTACCCGCAACTGTGTATAACAAAAACTACAACGCGGTAAGAGAAAATACATAAAACATATAATACTATTATAAAAATCGACAGTAGAAGTAATGAAATGTCAAAAAATACAAGGTAAAAGTAAGAAGTCAAAAATACCAGCTAGCTAAGGTCTCGCACGTATTGGGAAAATAAAGAAGAGCGGAAAACATGGACTTCCCTCATCTTGCAAATTACCATGAGGTAATTATGGTATGTTAATTACATGATATAATTATGCAATTACCATCGTCCTTTATTCTCTGAAAAATAAGAGAATTGTGTATATGCGGATTGCATATTTACAAATGGTAATCACAAATGTGCAGGGCTTGTCAACATATGGGGATCGCAAAAAGCAATGATGTATTTACAGATGGAATGAATGTAATGACAGGATGAGGGTCACTTACTCACGCATCCCTTTTTACGTCCTTGTGCTCCAGAAGATGCTGGGTTGAACGGTTTCATCCGCTTAATGATTCTCCTCCACTTCTGACAATCATATACGTCAGCTTCTTGAGCACCAACATTTCTCAGATATTCGTCTATCACCTTCCGTCAGATCTTTCTTTGATGTCCTACAGTTTGAACATAGGAAACGCAGCATTTGCATGATGTCAAGCGTGTCTCCTCGACATATCTTTCCAAACTATCGTCTATTGAATATTTTTGTAAGTTAGTGCTCCCCCGTGGCGCACTGGATAAATTCTTGACCTTGCAATCTCCTGGTCCAGAGGTCGAATCCCGAAAGGGTAATTGGAAGTCGGCAGGAATAAAAGCACTGCAACGGTCCAGAAAAGTCTAAGTCAGCACCGTCCGAGGCCCCTGTATGGGGAAGTAGTGACGTTAAAACTTCATTTATGGTCTCCGTGGCACAGTGGTTAAATGCTTGGCCTAGCGATCTTGCGGTCCAGAGGTCGAGCCCCGAAAGTGCCATTGGAAGTCGTCAGGAAGGGCATCCTGACTAAAATATCACAACGCTCCAGAAATTTCTGATTGTTCGCACCGTCCAAGCCCACAATATGGGAGAGTAGTGACGTTAAATCATTCATATCATCATCATCTTAGTCGTAGTTCGGGAATATTTCCGCCTCCCGTTTTTCAAAGGTAGAAGTGCATCAAATAGTGACACAACACAGGTGCATAAATCATGAAACGACATAAAATCAACGATGTCTACAAATGCTTGTAGCGTGCGGCCCATTGTGCGGCCCATTGCAATTTTTAGTTGCTCCTGACGTGATAAATTAAAAATCATGAAACATTATATGTTCGAAATACGAAATGTTTAAAAGGCATTAATTGTTCATTCAATAATTTAAAGCGCAATTTCCAACCATCTACTTCAAATCTAAATGTTTCTAAATGATCTAAATGTTTTCTTCAGAGATTTTGCTTTGGCAAAGGCTCGAGAATCATATTCGTTGAATAATGGTGTTGGCTATCCTAAAGAAGAGCGTTGGTATGGTCGCCCAACAGGGAGAAATAGCAAATTATATGAAGTGTTGAAACAACGTGGTGCTGAATTCGGTTTCCATAACGGTAAGTGCGATGTAGAGAAAGCTAAATGAGTGAGCAAGTGAGCCTAGGTCTATCGGTTTCAATCAATTAGTACTTCCAAAAACCAATCTCGGGATTCGAATTTTTATTAATGCGCATCAATATTATAATATGCGCCTATAATATTAATGCGCAATTGATAAAAATTCGAATACCGAGATTGTTTTTTGGAAGCATTAATTGATTGAAATTTTATGGATCTCACATAGAGAATTTCACATAGGTCCATCGGCATCAAGCCCACAAAGAAATTCATTTTTATCAAATGTGGTCGGTACCTTTTGGTTTTTGGGGTTCATAGTGAGAATTGCTTTACTATGAACCCCAACTATTACGCTTAACTGCTTCGAACGCATGTTTATAATATAAATATGAATTTCATTTCATTCTCATTGTTAATTGCAAATGTTAAAGTACGATGTTATTCCGGCCGTCAGTGCGAGTTTCTGTAGAGAACAAGGCCGACGAAGAGACTTTCACAGAATGATATAGGTCTACACAGTACGACTTCTACGAATCTGCGCGTCGGCGGATGCGGTTCCTCTTCATGTCAGACAATGTCAAAGAAAAACGAATGTAAAGTCTAATGAAAGCATGCTGAAGCTTTCAGCAAAAATGTGATTTTCTATGCTTTCTCTGATTTAATAGGCATCCTAATACTGGCAAACACGCAGCCCACTTTAACCCACTGTAGCTACATCATCACTTGCATTACCCATCAGAAGTATGGTAATAGCATATAGAAAGTGACTTAAAGACATTCCATGGAAAAAAATTATGGCTGTAGACCATGGAGTAAGTATATTAGGTAGAGTAGCAACTCTAATTACATCCCCAATATGTATACAGCTTCAATTTTATCAAATGAACTTGACTTGAGACCCACATACCACATGTGAGATATACAGGTTTTCTGCACTTTTGGAAGGATAGCATTTTACAAATCCTCCATGTCGTGTCAACCTTGGAGAGGTAATGTCACTTAAATTAGCAATTCGATGGGTTATTATTACTTTGATGTTGTGCTTCATGAAATATCTCTGAATCAGCTAAATTTCCGCTTAATTAAGATGCCTCTTAGTAAATGTTCATTACTTTTCATATCTAGCAAGTTTTATACTACTTATCAAAATATCAAAACGTTTATTTCTCAAATCGAGAACACGAATACAAAATATGGCAAACAATATTACTATTACGACTATGATAATGTTATGGAAATGTTTACAGATAGATGATGATATCATGACGCAGACAAAGATGGAGAAATTAGGATAGCTCTGGAAGTAGAGGACATTGACATTGCACAAACTGTATTTGAATATAGTGCTATTTCATTATAGCAAGAAGTGCATGAATGATATTTAGAGGATAGGTTATAAATATCAATAAATATAAGCGGCCTGATATCACATTGTCAAGCTTTTTAGTTGTTGAAAGTATCCCAAAGCAAATTCGACATGCCTATTAAGTAGGAGGTCTATTTGTTAGGTTGTTATGAGGTTGAACCGGATTTTAACCCATTTAAGGCCGCCTATATAAATATCGGCAAATTTTCTATAAAAACGGTGGCAAGTATTTCAGAATGTTATAATTAAGAATAATATATGATGACCAGTTCATTACAATAACCCTATCTTAGAAATTAAAGCCGTAACGATTTCGTTATGATGGCGTCATATGATGTCAAAATATACAAAAGCATGTTTTTTTTCAAATGCAGCTTATGGATTGTTCCAAGCAATTCCTGCCGAAGTAATGAGTTATAGTTTCAGCATGAAAGCTCTCCATCATATTTCAGAGGTATTTGTCGAAACTGTGAATTAGCAATTTAATCAAAGGCCTGCTTTATGCTACTTGTCGTTGCTGTTTGCTGTGAAGTCGTTATCGCTGAAATGAGAACAAGTTTTCATATTTCGAAAGTCATGTCGAGAAATTGATTCTCTTTCTGCATCGACTCCAAATTCATGGTAGAGTTGGAGACGCCTCGGTCATTCGCAATGTCCACATAAACAAAGAACATCAAGAAATGAACGCATTTGAGATTGTTTAGTATTATGTAGGCCTAAACAATTCTTTTGTCCCGGTTAGTCACTGGTTTTTGCCACTGAGGTCGATAAGACCATCAGCATGCGTATCAAGCATCTCATAAAGATTCTTGCCTTGAAATGCATCCAGAGAATGTTTGTTCTATCTGCGAAGATGAAAATTACCGATATTTGCCATTATGTTGACTGCTTTTTCTGTTTACTGAACTGATCATTCAAATCATCTTTCGTTGCAATCTCACACTGCCTTACGATGTCACTAACCTCTGAGATATCGTTTGAGAGACTTACCTCTGAGACACAAAAACTCATCATCGTTTCAAAACTCTGATGAATCATTTACTTATGGAGGTTTTGTGGCAGCATTCATATACCGTGATCGTCGGCATTAGGCCTATTGCATATTTCAGTAACTTTTTATCCATAGTTAGCAACAGCTTATTGTCTTCAGATAGCTACACAGGTTGATATAATCAAGCTAAGCCTTTATAGATATTTTAAACCAGTTTGGGCCATCTCGAGTCTCTGGCGTGCCCTTGTAAGGAGGGACGCATCGAAATTGCTCGAGTCGGAGGACATCTTTGTATTCTATGCCCAGGCGAACTGGCACCCTGCAATGTTTATGATTAAGCTATAAGAGAAAATGCTTGAGATTTGATCTTTCTTTGACTTGCTTCTGTAGTCTGTACATGAGCTAACAAGTCTAATATTGAGGAAATTACTACGGCAATTGACTTCGGTTGGTTTTGTGACGGGAAAGCCATAGACTATAAATAGCAACAAGCATTACAGCCTCATTGAATACACTAAGAATGCAATATTCCAATGAAATTGTTCGTTTCCAGTATTCAAAAAACATTAGTTTTAAAGAAAATTGATAGTATTCACCACCATTTACTTCATTTATATTGTTGCTGTATTTAACATTTGTATATCATATTACGCCAGTGTAACTAAAACGTTACGGTTCAAAAAAATTACGTGCCATGTCATGAATGAATATCCGAGCAAGTATTGATTGCTATTTTCGGCATTTGATGGATAATGAGATCACGCAAATGACATTGACAATGAATTACATGTGGACGTTCATACACTGAGCCTTTCAGTATATTAGCAGATTTTAAGCCCATTTTTTGTCTAATTTCGTGATAAAATATAAGCACTAAAAAGTGATAAATTTTGAATTGGCGATTGTTTACCTGAAAATATGTGATAAATAATGTATGGTAATCAAAATATTGTATCATATGTCGCAAACTGGAGAAGACAGCAGATTCCGAAAAGTGCTGTAACGAAAACGTTACACTGGCGCTAAATGGGTTAATTAAAGTATAAATATTCTCGCATATTTACTGAAATCATACATATAAATGATATTGAGCAGCTGAAATTTAAAGGATCTTACCTGAAATGGAGCATTCAATGTTGAAGCACAATTGCATACTTATATAGTGACAAAACCGCAGCATCCTCTACATTTGAAATTGGGATCAGCTCTCAATGCTCCCGCGAACTATTTAGTTTTCTTCCTAGAAATATCAAGGTTTTGCTGTGGTTTTCGTGTGGCTTTGTGGGTGCTGTAAATTTTCCCCGAATCCAAAAATTCTATTACTATCACTAACATCATCATCTCACTGCTTCCAGGTTGGGAACAGCCTCATTGGTTTGGTCGCACACCAGAAGAAGCTGGTTACAAACCATCCTTCAGACGCACAAATTGGTATATTGCATTGAAGCGGGAATGGTCGCAAATCATGGAGAAGGTTGGCATCATCGATCTTACACCATTTGCTAAAATCGTCATAAGTGGTCCTGATGCGTCGAAATTCTTGGATTACGTAACGGCAAACTCACTGCCCAAGTTAGGACAGGCTCGAGTCACACACGTGCTAACACCGAAAGGCAAGGTGTTCGCGGAGTTAACAATATCTAGATTGGAAGAAAATAGATACATGGCAGTGACAGGCTCTGGATCAGAATTCCATGATTTAGTGTGGCTGGAAAAACATACCGATGGATTTGATGTAAGTAAAGGAAGATTTAAGAATCCGTAATCATATTAAAAACATAGAATTAGATTGTTTAAGCGCATCACTTTGCAAACTGAAGAACTAGAATTGCAAACTGATTCAAAACGATGGCACATACATGAACTTACTAAGTGGGCAAAAAGAAATTTTTAATACCTTGAAGAGATAGGAAAAATAGCCGTTCGTCGCTTGCGGATTGCTGTGAATTCCTTCAAAATCCTCCGATCGCCACGATTCCTTCAGATTCGAAGAATTAAGGTCATTGCACAAAAGTTTTCTCGATAATTTTGGCCCTTCCGATCATTATTAGAAAAAGTTAGCAAGAGCACGAAAGTAATAGGAAGAAGACCGTTCCAGGCCAAGACAAATTCAGAAAAATTGGTATTTTTAAAAACGACATAAATTCATGAATTTTAACCCTTTTTCAGGTTTTTAAGACCTAAATTCATAAATTTAGTCCATTTAAAAAGTACCATTTTTTTGAAAAATCGGTATTTTTAAAAACGACTAAATTCATGAATTTTGGTCATTTTTTCAGGTTATGAAGACCTAAATTCATAAATTTAGGCGTTTTTAAAAATACCCAATTTTTCAAATTTTTCAAAATCTCAAATTTGAGAATTACAATTTTCACCCTTGAAATCATGACCGGTCCAGGACACCGAAAATCATAAAAGTTAAGAATCTCAAATTTGAGAATTACAATTTTCACCCTTAAAATCATGACCGGTCCAGGACACCGAAAATCATAAAAGTTAAGAATCTCAATTTTGTGATTATGAAATTTTACACCTCCTTCAAATCATGACCGTTCCAAGCCACAACATCAAAAAAATTGGTATTTTTAAAAACGTCTAAATTCATGAATTTTATCCATTTTTCAGGTTTTAAAATATGAGATAAATAAAATTATGTGTCTAAAAATATTTCTTTAAAAATGGAAGAAACCTCAACGGGGCCGAAAATTGGAGAAACAAAAGTGGAAGAAACCGCAAAAATATATCCTTCGTTATCATATGAACGTAGCTCTACTTTAATGGACATTGAAAAAATGAACAAAGAAAAACACAAAGATAGAGTTAGGTATATGAAAGATAAGGAATCTCAATTATTATTAAGATTAGAGCATTATAAAAAATTAAGAAAGAGATGGTCTAAAGCTAAGAATGTAACACAAGGAATTGGCATATTCTTAACAATAAGTTTAGGTGCTTTAACAATTGTTATATCTTCAGGTGTTTTAGTAATTCCAGTAGTTGCTACAGCTTTAACAGGTACGGGTGTTTTTGCAACTTCACTTGTTACAATGTTAGATAAATTTTTAATAACTAAGAAACGAAAATCATTAAAAACTAAGCATTTACATATTAAAGAAGTCTATGACAAATTGCATTACTACTTTCAAAGAGTATGTGATGATAATGTTATTACGTTAGATGAGATTGAAAAATTTGATCAAATAGCTAATGAAGTAAATCAAATATCATTTCATTTAAAGACCGAAAAAGTTGATGATAAGAATAAACAGGATGGCAAAATTTCTAGTGATGGTAAAATTTCTAATGAAGAAAATGATAAAATTTTTTTAGAAGAGCTAAAAACTTTAAGCGAAAATTTAAGCAAAACTTTATTAAACAAAACTTAAAACGAGAAAACTTTAAACGAAAAGATGTCAGACAACAAAGCAATAAAAAAATAATTTGTTCAGTAAAATGTTTTTGTTGTATTCCAATGTTACCACAAAATTCAAATATTATATTTTAAAAATGGATAAAATTAGAGCTGATAATTTTAAAAGAATAAAACAATTAGAAGAGTTAATAAAACAATTTGAACATTCTATTTCATTTATAGATGGAAAAACAATACCTAGATTTTATCTCGTACAAAAAGAAATATTTCCACTACCTTTTCGAGGTATAATTTTTTCACCAGATAAATCTCCTTTTAATTTAGATAGAAATTTTGTTAATCTTTTAAGAGGAGCAGATTTAAATAATTATGCTGTAGAAGATCTCATAAAATATAAAGCTATGTTAGACAGAGTTGGTGCAGTAAAATCTCTTAGACGTTATAAACAATTAGAAAATTTATTATCAACGGGAGTAAAAGTAGGGAAAGGTTTTAAAACAGAAACAACTGTATTTTTACCAGATGATCCGCAAGAATTACTAAATAGATTAAATATTTTAATATCGGCAATAAAAGAAGGACATAATTCTAGTTTCAATGAAATTCATGCTATATTGAAAAGACTGTTAGAAAAGAAGATTCTAAATGAATAGGATTACAAAAGTATAGCTGAAATATGTTATTTCTAATTTTTATCTACGATTTTTATCTATAATATTTATTTAAATTTTTTAGTTAAAAAATGTCTTCGAGAGAATTATCATCAGTAGATTTTGACAAAATTAATAATCATTTAGAAAATTTAACAGAGATTTTGGGTTCATCAAAATTTAGTACGACGTTAAAAATTATAACAACTACTTCATCACACACTTGTAATTTAGAACCCATTCTAGATTTGGAACAAAATAAAAATTATCAAATTGCATTGACTAGTTTCTCCACATTTAACACTATTCAAAACTTTATCAAAGATGTGAATGACCAATTTAGATGTTCTACTGATAAAGGTAAGACATGGAAAATACTAACTTTTCTTCATGGTTCTTACGAAGTTGAATCAATATCAAATGAAATTAAGAGACATTTAGGTATACCATTTAAAGATAAGAAACAATTACATTTTGCAGTTGAACCGGCAGTTAATAAATTTTCTCTTACTTTAGACGAAAATCATCAAGTTGATTTTAATCATGATAGATCATTGTCAAAGCTATTAGGATTTAATAAACAAACTTATAGTCAAGGTTATCATTTAAGTGAGAAGATTCCAAAAATAACTGAAATAAATTCAATTGTTGTACATTGTGACATTATTGAAGGAGGATATATAAATGGTAAATTGTCAAATTTAATATTCAGTTTTCCAGCTTTTACTGTACCCATTGGCTATAGATTAAATGTATTTCCCCAAACATTAATATATTTCCCTATTACAAGAAAAACTATTAACAGTATTAACATTAGAATCACTGATGAGAAAGGACAAGAAATAAATTTTGGAGGTGAAGAGATTATGATAGATCTTTTGGTTCGGGAGGTATAAACTCCCACGCGAAGCTAGAGAAGTTTAATTTTCTTCTTATTATTATTCTTCATATTCTTCTTCTTCTTTAAAAACAATAAATTAAAAAATTAAAATTAAAATTTTTTATTAAAAAATGAGTGAACTGCCCCCATTAAATAAAGAAAGCTTAAATTTAATCATCATCCAAATTTATCTAATAAAGTTTTGTCAGTTATTTGTGGAAGATCAGGTTGTGGAAAAACGTTTCTATTATTTAAAATTTTAACGACTCCAAATTTTTTGGTTTATAGCAATCTTATAATTTATACAACAACAGCAGATCAACCCGTCCATCAATTTTTAAAATATGGATTTGAAAATCTTAAAAAACAGCAATTGCTTCATTATTCAAAGAATATGAAAAATCTGAAGATGAAGAAGAAATAAGTTCGTGGTGTGAAGAAGCAGCAAAAAATGATTAGTTAGTTGAATCCAATAAAAATAAGCATATAAAGATACAATTAATAGATGATAGTGGTAATATGCAAGATCCTAGTAAACTAGATAAAAGAATGAAACATTGTGTAATTTTTGATGATTGTGTTAATGATAAAAATCAGTCAGTTCAGAGAAATTATTTCACAAGAGGTAGACATAATAACTGTAGTGTTTTTTATTTAACACAAAGTATGTATTCATTAGATGGAAGTGTTATTAGAAAGAATGCAAATATATTTATACTATTTGAAATAAATGCAAGAAACTTATGTGATTTGTTAAGAGATTTGTGCGTAAGAAATAAAGATGAATTTAAACAATCGTGTAATAATGCTTGGTCAAAAGATTACGGCTTCATTACAATTAATATTGATAAAAAAATTCCTGATAGTTATAGAAGATTTGTTTACCGAGTGATAAAAAATATACAAATATAGTGTTATAATATTTTATTTTTTTATTTTATATATATATCAAATTTGTCTATCTTAGAAATTAGAAAATTAAAAAGTTAAAGTAGTTATTCCATCAGGTAAAGTTTTCTTTTATCATCAAATGGATCTAATGCTAATTTATGTTCCTCTTTTAAATACATTTTATGTTTCTTTGAATTAAGTCTATAATTACATGCTGTTCTTATTTCATTATTAAATAATACATTTTTATAATCTTGAAATGTTATTTGATTAACCACTGATGCCTTTGAAATTTCTTTTAATGTTTTATGTGTTTTAATATTATTAGTTGTATTATAACAATAACATTTAGATTTTAAAAATATAGCTTCTGTTATGAAATCTTCATTTCCTTCTAGTTCATCTTTTACTTTACATAAATCAGAAGGATGAATGATATCTTTTATTTTATTAATTTCTTCATCAAGTGAAGAATTATACGTTACTGTTAATTCTAAGAAAACAGAATCGGTATCTGTAAAGTGTAATTTATAGTTTTTGCTATAAGCAGGTGCTAAATAATCATATATAAATTTATACATAAATAGTTTAGCTAATTCTAGTATAGTGAATTCTATAAAATTAAACTTATGTTTTACGCTGATTCGACGTAAATGTACAGCACATAGATTATCACTAAATCTAGTAGTTCTTTCATATATAGGTTTCCTTGTTAAATTTTGAAACCTATCTCTATCATAAACTATTTCAATATTTTGTCTATTACGCACATTTTCTAAAGTCTTACCATAAAATACATTATTCATTAATTTGAAGAACACGTTTCAAAAATCATCTTTATTTCTTTTAGCTATTTTACGTTTTTCAATATTGAACTCTATATAATTTTTTAACCATTTAGATTTTCTATACTCTAGTTTTCGATGTATTATAGTGAGAATCATTCCATGTTCTAAATACCAATCTAACATTCTTCCTTCAACAACATACTTTCCTTTATTACCTTGTGTTAACATAAGTTTTTTTGTTAGTCTGTATTTCTTAGGAATTATAGACTTTGATAATCTGAAAAATCTTCTATATTGGGAATTTTGTTTTCGGGACAGAAAGGATAATATTTTGTTGCGCCTTTTATATAATCAGGGTATACTAAACCAACTTCATATATATAACCAAAATTATAATTTCCATCATGTGTTTTTTGATAATGAAGAATATTACACCATTCCATCTCACCTGTTGGTAATTCTTGTATCATATAAGAAGAATATAAGCTATTAAAATCATAATATAACAAGTAGTTTTCTCTCATGATTTCATCAACTGCTGTTTGACTAACTTCATTTGATATAAGTCCTTCTATATTTTGATTAAACAATTTTATAAACTGATCGCTTTCTTCTGTAGATAAAGGTTTCATTATTCCATAATCATCAGGATTTACTTTTTTATTATAACACTTGACATATCTATTACCTAAAACTCATGAAACTCCACCTCTAATACCAGATTCAAAAAATAATAATTTATCATATGTATTTTCTTAATAGTGTTTAAGTTTAACACCAGTATGTTTTAATCCTGCTAGCCATGTTAAACCTGGTGTAGAATAACAATAACATGGATCTATTCCGTAATATTCTAAACACATGTCACGAAAGTTTTCAAAAATATCAGCAAGGATTAATACATCTATCTGAAGATATTTCATTGTATAATCATACATTGTTCTACAATTTAACTCTCTCCAATTTTTTTTCAGCTTCTGCATAGTCTTCTTCAGATAATTGTGATTGTTTTAATGTTGATTTAAATTTATTTATTGGAGGAAGTTTTCGTTCTTTCATTATTTCATTTATTCTATTTATATCTCCAGTTATATATTCATACGGAAATATGCCTTTTAAAGGTTTTAAATTATATTTATTTAATATTTTACATTGTTCAGATTTCAAAGTTTCTCCCATAACATCTAATGAATAATGAGTAAAAAATCTAAATGCATCTAAAATTCTAATACAACCTAATTGCATTGAAAATATTCTTCTTCTTGTTTACATAGTACATTTATTTGTTGTCGTTGTAATTTTTCAGAAGAAAATAAATCTTTCATTATTAAATGGAAATCATATTTAGAACCATTATAGAAATATAAAGGAACAAAGTTATATCTAAATTTATTAGCATTAAGATTACAAGAATTATGTGCTGCACCTCTTTATAATCCATTTAGATGATCATGATCTTTTACTTTGTCGGCAGATCCGTCGCTTCGCTTATCAAGATATCTACCTCTGCCAGTTTTATAATTATTTGTAAATTCTTTTCCAAAGTAAAAACATTTTATTTTATCATTAAAATGATATTTTTCTTCATCCGTTAATGGAAGCATTGGTGTATTTGTTTCAAGCAATTGTGAAAATCGACCTTGTAATTCTTCTACTTTCTTTGTAAACATTTCTGAACTATCTTCACCATAGTATTGATAATATTCTGATTTAAATACTTCAGGATAATTTGAATGAATGTACATTCCCCAACATAATGGTTTTTGTTCAAATAAATATTTTTCTTTACTTTGTTCAGATACACTTTTTTCAGGTGCACTTTTTTCATATTTACCATTATCAGAATTTTGTGTTATGTTAACATTACATGCTTCGAAATCACAATAAATAGTAAAGGGTACTTTATTTTTCAAATAATGTCTATTATTATGTTATAACTGCTTCGTTTTGTTCACAATTCTCCAAATGTCTATTCAATTCTTCTTTAGTTCTAAAGCTCGTCATACATTGGAGACAGGGAAAATTAGCATTATCTGAAGATTTTGTAAATATAGAAACATCTTTGCACAATATAAAATGACCCTGATAATATAATGTATTCACTTGTGCTGGTTGTTTTGTTTGTTTTAATTTTTCAAATTTATCTTTATATATTTCATGTGTTAAGTCGATATATCTTTGTAAACCTTTTTCAGACTGTTGATAATTTTGATTTAATATTTGTAGCTGATAAATATATTCTTTATCATATTGTTCTTTATATTGTTGTTGACATTTTTTAAACATTCATTTATTTTTTGATTGGTTTCATTTTCTTCATTATTTAATTCTTTATTGTCTTCATTTAATTTTTGTATCGTTTCTATGTTATTTTGATATTTTTGGTGATATTCTTGTAGTAACATTTTTAATTGTTGTTGATAATCTGTTTTACATGTTTGTAAACTTTTATTTAAATTTTGTAATTTTTGTTGATATTCTAAAGATAAAGATGAATAATTGTAATCATAATCATCATTACGTCCTTTATAATTATTATGATTAATCATTATTGGTGATAGTGTTTTAACAATTTCAAATTTTTCAGTACATATTATTTTTCCTTGGTAAAAAATATTATGATGCATGTAATTTCCTCTTTTATTGTATACTATTTCTGATTGACATAAATTTTTATTATTCAAATAAAATTTTTTTGAATATGAGTAAAATGGAGTAATATCACCAATAGAAACATAATTCACATTTAATTCAAAAAACATTTACTTCTAAAAAATTTTTATTCTTTTTATGAAACTTTATTAACCTATTATAATCATATGGAAATTCATCTAAACCATCAGAAAGATCAAATTCATTTATATATTCTTTTTTGTCATAATGACTTAGTCTTTCTTTGTGATATTCTGCAGGATGTAAATGTGCTATAATACTCCACAGAAAACAATAATCATCTTCATTTTTTATGTTGATTATTTGTGGTGAACTGAAAGGTAAAGGAACATAACTACCACCAGTATTATTTTTATATTTATCAATTACTATTTTCTTAGATAGTATTCTAATAAATCTCCAACCAGATTCATGTAACTGGGCTTCAATTATGCAATTTTCTAATTTAAGTATCATCGATTCAAATATGGGTTGTATATCATTTACATTATGAATTTCTTGTGAATTTGTAAAATGTCCTTGTATTATTTCTTCAGGAATTCCACCAGGTCCATTTTTTGTATAAAGTACTTCTACATTCATATAACATTTGAAAGATTTTCTAAATATTTTGAAAAAGTTTGTTAATACATTATAAAAAGTTTTATCGGTTTCATTATGTTCAACAGATTCATTAAATAAATATTTTATATCTGTTAATGGCGAAGCCCTAGAACCTTCGGTTCGTTCCGCTTCATCGCTTTTTTTAGTTTCATCAAATTCATCTATTTCGTTAAATTCATCAGTATTGCTAAATAAATATCTTCCATCTGGTACAGGCGAATTCCTAGAACCTTCGGTTTGTACATGTTCATCTTCACTATTAGAAACTTTTTTATATTCCGAATGTGAATAATCATCAAATATTTTTTTAACTTTTATATCAGTAGGTAATGTTTCTAGATAGTTTTTATAATTATTTAATTATAATATATTTCCTTCATCAACTCGATCTACATTTTGTAAATGTAATTTACTTTGTAAATGAGATTGACAACTTCTTTTTGTTTGCAACTTTTTTTTACATAAGTTACAATAAAACTTGGTATTTTCCAGTTTTTTATTTTTTAAAGAAAAAATTTGTGCTTTAATTTTAGATATAAACATTCTAATATCAAGGTCTCGAGAGTTATTTTATATTATTATATATTTCACGTTCTTTAGTTATTTTATTTTCTTTGTCACATTAAGTTTTATCACATTAAGTTTTATCATATTAAGTTTTATCATATAACGTTTTATCAAAAAATAATTTAAATTTATTTTCACTAACTATTGATTCTTCATCATCATCATAAATTGATTCTTCAACTTCATAAATTACACTTTTTGGTATAGGATACCATTCCCTGATAGGAATATCTAATTCCAAACTATATTTATTATTTGATAATAATATAATAGAGAAAAATATTGGTCTTTGATCTCTTTTGGAAAATTTAATAACACCACCATAATCTGAATCATTTTTAGTTTTTATTAAAGATGAAAAAATTTTAAATTGATTAGATGTAAATCCTAATTTAAATTTTGTAGACCCGACACATAGTTGTCTAACAGTATCTTCAACTATTCCATCATTATTATTTTCAATTGTAAGAAAATGAAATTTAGATAAATTTTGATTATATGTAGTATTAATATCATGTTGAGATATAAATTTTTCTTCACTTAAATTTTTATAAATATTAATATTTTTATAATCTTTGTTACCATTCACACCTTTTTCAGATGTTTCAGAATCATCATCTATATTATCATCATCATTATTATCATCATTATTATTATAAGATTCTTTAAATTATTATTATCAGATTCTTTAAAATTATTATTAATTTTAGAATTTTTATCAGTTTCTTAATTTTTATAAGGTGTTGTCCACATATAAATTTTCTCTTGTTGAGCTAAACCATTTATGTAAGATTTTAATAAATTAATATTTAAGTTTGAATATAATCCCATATAAGTATCATCATCATATCTTTGTGGCATTTCTGATTTTTCTTTTTTATAAATTGTATCTCTATAATAAACTTGACATAATAATTCTTTATTATGTTTTTTGCTCTCTGTGTGAATATTATATTGGTTTTGTTCATCAACAGATAATCTTATGTTTTCTTTGGAAAACGATTTTAATTTTTTAACTAATTCTCTAATATTGATATAATTGATAATTTTAGTTTCTATCCAATCAGTATTACTAATTGGTAATACTGCTCTAATAAATCCATAAACATTATTGCGACCTATTATAACCATTTTTTCTTTATTTAATTCTGCATAAGCAACATCATTATATTTGCTTACAATATCCATAAATTTTATAAATGGATCCTCCGGGAAAATGGAAGGTAAACCTTTAGTCTGTTCTCTAAATATTTCGGCTTGTAATTCAAATAAAATATTTACATCTATGCATGGATTATTATTATCGAAACATTTCTTTTCAAATCCCGATCTCGTCGAATAAGAACAGGATGATACGGGCGAATATAATTTTTTTAAATTTGCTTTTTCCATTTTTTTATTTTTATTAGAAAAATTTTATTTTTTTTCTCATTATATAAAAAAATTACTTTTTTATTGTTAAAAAATGAGGTTACCAAATGTTGGTGGAGGTGCATATATCCCGAATAATCGTGAATTAGAAATAGAAAATTATATCATGAAAACTGGAGACGTTCTATCTGGTCCATTGCATCTTTGTATTCTTCCGCAACAAAATACAGAGTTAACAAATAAACAATATGTTGATACACAAATCAATGACTTAAAAGAAAAATATATCAACGATGTTATGGTTCCACTGATGAATGATTTAAAGTTGCTAAAACTTAATGACAAATCATTAAACGAAAAATTATTAAAACTTGATAAAAAGGATAGAGGGCTAGAAGCAGATATAGCAAAACTTTTTAAAAAGATTTCAGAACAATCAAAAATTTTAATATTACTTTCTATAAATTTAAATTCTCAGTCATTAAAAATAAACATCAGATAAAAATGTTAGAAAAAAAATTAGAAGATGAAGTAGAAAAACTTCCTGAAAGAATTAAAAAAAATTAAAGCAGTTACAAACTACATTCCAAAAAAGTGTTGATGAATTAAGTTCTAAAATTACTCGACAAATTAAAAAAAATTAATCATTTGAAAATTGAAGTAAACTCACTTAATGAAAAAGTTGATAAAATGAAAAATCTTAAAATCAATTTAGAAAATGAATTAAAGAAAAATTTACAAGAAAACTCTAAAGAAAATAAAGAACAGTTAGATTCTGTTAAAAGACAATTAGATGTTGTTAAAGTTAAATTGAATGCTCTTAAAAGGGCGTTGAAGATTAATCAGCAGAAAATGCAAGTTAATAGAAAAGAAATTAAAATACATCACACGCTGCTTGACGCAATAGATAACGTGCAACGGAAAATTAATAACGTTATCACGAAGTTGTTGTCCATTCACAAACGTAAATCTTTATAGAACATTGTTCAGAGGCTTTAGCCGATCGGACCAAAGGTCCTCAGGTTACTAACCAATCGAAAATATTTTTCCCAAAAGTCAAATTTAATCCTAAAAAATGCCTATAATTTATAAACACAATCTTAAACATTTTGCTTCAAATAATAAAATAGCACATGAACCATCTATGAAATCTGTTTGCCATTATGACAGTGTAGAAACAATTCAAAAAGAAGGGGCTGGCATCTTTTCTGGCATAGGAAGTATCGTTAACTTGCTATAGGTAGTACAGCTAGTGCAATATCAAATGCTGTTAAGTCTCAAAACGAATTAAAACAATTAGAAACTATTCGTAAACTTAGGAATGATTTTGAAGAACTAAAAAAATTAAAAAAACTTTCAGAGGAAACAAAAAACAAAATTGCTAACATAGTACCAGCAGGCGAAGCCTCGAGGAGCGGAGCTCCGTCTGATAGTAAAAAGAAATCAGGCGTAGCCATAGAACGTTCAATTGAAGAAATAAGAGGTAATGGTGTTAACAGCGGAGCTGGTCTAGCAAAATTCTAAAATTATATTTTAGTAAAATTTTTTTAGAAAATTTTTTCTGTGTATGAGAAAAACAAAAAGGTCAAATTATTTTTTATAAAAATGTCTTCTCTTATCGAAAATAAATTTAGATTAGACGATCCTCCGTTCGTCAGTTACAATCAAAAAAAGAATGACTATATAAGAATTGCTATGAATCCCGGATCTTCCAGTAGAGTAAATACTGGAGGAGATTTAATCTTTGAAGTTGATAATCAGCAAAGTTATATATATCTACCTGATTCCTTTTTGCACTGTGAATATTCTTTATATAGTGATGCCAATTTTACAACGCCATTACGAGATACCGATAATATTGCACTAGAGAATAATGTTTTTCCAACATTATTTACACAAATGCGTTTAGATGTTGCAACTCAAAATATAGAAACAATAAGTGATTCTCCAGGTATAATTGATACAATGCTTAGATTTGTAACAATTGGTGAAAATAATAGAAAGTATGAAATCGAAGGTTGGTTTCC
Source organism: Prostheceraeus crozeri (assembly GCA_907163375.1). Lineage (NCBI taxonomy): Eukaryota > Metazoa > Platyhelminthes > Polycladida > Euryleptidae > Prostheceraeus > Prostheceraeus crozeri. Next base: position 116,217 of record CAJQUW010015836.1, on the reverse strand, counting down.
TGATACTAATGATGGTATAATTGTTGATGATTTAACTCACACTGGAACAGATGCAGCAGGAATTGCGAAAGATGTAGAAAATATTGCAAATCATAGAAATAAAACAAACAATAGTGCATATAAAGAAAGACGTGAATTTAACAAGAAAAGTAAACAGACAGTAAATTGGTCATTGTCTCCATTATTCGGATATTTAGATTATGACAAAATATCATATCAATTAAAATTTAAATTAATAATTCATCACGCAGCAAATAATGAATTAATCTCTTATGGTAAGACTGCAAAAAAAGCATATTTAAAAATTGATAGACTTGAATGGTGGATTAAGCATATTACTCCTAGTTTAGAGGTTGAAACAGTTATTGCAAAAAAATTAAATATTAACAAACCAATTCCAGTAAATTTTCTAAAGCGTACTGCTAGTTCAGTAACTTTTTCTGAACAAAGATTTAACTGGCATTTTACTAGAACTGCGAATACTCCAAGATATTTATTACTAACATTTCCAAGAAATAATTCTCCAAGTTTTGATAAGAACAACAATCTCTTCCATATTAATACAATTCGAAGTTTACAAGTTTCATTAAATCAAACCCGTTATCCAATTGATCCATTAAGATTCGATGATACCAATAATCAATTTATGGAAGGATATGATTCTTATCGAAATCTTTGTATAGAATTTGGAGTTGAACCACAATTAACTCCTGGAGATTGGAGACATTTATATCCAATTTTCTGTTTCGATTTAAGTGCACAATCTGAAGATATTATTAAAAATGGTTGTGATGTAACAATTAATATTGAAAAGAAAGATTCCACAACTTCATTGATGGCTTATGGTTTATTGCTGGAAGATGTAAAATATTCTATTGAAATTCTTAATGAAAAGATGGCTAGGATTAATTAATTTTTTATGATAACTTAAAATTTTGATAACTACAATAGATTAAAAATTTTTGATAACTTAAAATTTTTTCATAACTAGAATAGATTAAAAATTCTTAACTTAAAATTTTTCATAACTAGAATAGATTAAATGAATTCTTAGATTAAAATTTATTCATAACTAAAATAGATTAAAATTTTTGATCAGTTAAAATTTTTTTATTAAAAATGTCGCAAGCGAAAAGTAATAATAATAAAACTGTTGAATTAAAATTACGTAATATTGTTGACAAAAATACCCCTAAAACTATTACGATTAACAAAAAAAAGTATTACATAAGTAAACCAATGATAGAGAATATTCAATTACAAGAAGAAAAGAATGGCGGGATTCTCCCATTAATTCCACTAATAATAGGTGGCATAGCAGCTGCAGGAAGTGTTGCAGGTGGGACAGCTGGTATTGTCCAAGCAGTAAATAAAAATAAATCAGAGAAGGCAGCATTAGAAGAACAAAAACGTCATAACAGAGCTAGAGAAAGTTGCTAAGGGAGAAGGAGTAGTAGATAATTTTATTAGTAAGCTAAATTTAGTTGATGAAGGAAAACGAGTTCTTAAAAATATTCTCCACAAAGTTGATGATTTAATTGAAATTAAAGAAACTAAAGATGGTTCTGGAATATATCTAAGTCCTAGTATGATTAGGTAAAACATTTATATTATTTTATCTTTTAAAATAGATTCTACAAATTTTACAAATTCTACAAATTCCGAAAATTTAATTAAATTAAAAATTGCTAATTTAGATTTATTGAATTATCTCTTAAAAGTGCATAAACCCCTAAATTGTCAGCATGGCGGAGGTGACATACAAAAAACATTAGAAAACTTTCCTGGATTTATTTGGAGTAAATATTCAAAAGAAAAACATCTTCCTGGTCATTCATATACCGGTCCAGGAACTCGATTAGATATAAGACTAGATGAGAATAATAATCCAAAATCAGGTGAAGAACCAATAGACAGAGTAGATGCAGCAGCTTACAGACATGATTTAGCTTATCGAAATCATGACCTAAGTTCTCGAGGTGTAGCTGATAAGATGATTCAGGAATTAGATAGCATTCAAAATCCTTCCTTTAGAGAGAGAATTGAAAGAATATTTGTTTAGAAAGCTTTACAAGCTAAAATATTATTCGGTCAGGGTTTAGACAAAACTCATAACTCTGAAACTTATGCCTCCGAAATTCACAAGGAATACAGAAAGCCGAAATATCTATTGAAAGTAAAAGTACGAGTATTTAATAAAGATGATATTTGGAGTTCTGATCTTATTCATATGCCGAATGATTCTGATTAGAAATACGCATTGACCGTTATAGATTTATATACACGATACGCTTGGGTGAAGCCTTTAAAAAACAAAAGTGGTCTATCAGTTAAATATGCGTTTGAAGAAATCTTTAAAGAAAGTAAGAGAAAGCCAAGGAAATTGTTTGTTGATAAAGGGTCGGAATTTTATAACGGAAATGTTCAGTCACTATTTGAAACTGTTTATTCAACTGAAAATGCAGGTAAGGCTGTAGTAATTGAGCGATTCAATAGATCATTAAAAAATAAAATTTTTAAGAAATTTACTGAGCAAGGAAATCAGAAATGGTTGAAGATATTACCAGGAGTTGTAGAAGAGTATAACAATAAGATTCATTCAGGTATTGAAGAAACCCCAAAGAATGCTTCTGACGAACCTGATTTAATACGAAAGAAAATATTCGAAAATAATTATTCGAATGAGAGTAATCCGAATTTGCAGAAACTTAAGCCGAAATTTAAAATTGGAGATAGAGTTAGAATATTTAAGTATAAGAATAAATTTGAAAAAGGCTTTGTTGGCTATTGGACTAAAGAGATATTTGAAGTTTGTAAAATAAACCAAACTTATCCGATTACTTACGAAATCAAAGATTTAGATGATGAAGATATCAGAGGCCGAATTTATCAAAATGAATTACAACGAAGCGATTTTTAATTATCATTATTATTGGAACTAACGTTTAGGGAATGAAATTCCCTTGTTCAATTCTAACATAATATCAAGAAATGGTTCTCCTTCCTGTAATTTCAATAAAATATAAAGACATAATTGACCACAATAAGTAGTTCCTGGTTTTTGAATTTGAAATGTATTATAAATTCCATTTCCAAGTAATTCTTTGACTTCACTTGTTGAAGGCAATCCATAAGAGTCGAACCAATAGTTCTCAGCCTCCGGGCGGACAAAATAATAATTATCTCCGTTTATATTTATTTGTCCCGCTGACCAATGTACTCCTTTTTGATCTGATGTGTGAAGATTTGTTATGAAATTTATAGATGGCTTATTTTTTAGGAATTGCAACTCGTCTCTCATCAATATGTGAAAATTCTTTATTCCCAATTGATTTGCGATTTTCTTTAGATCAAAATTTGTAGTTGTTTGCGTTCCATATAATTTTAAGAACTCGGTAATGCTAGACATTTTATAATTAAAAAAAGTTCTTATAGGGACCCTTAGAAGTCAGAAGGGGGGGGTATTGATTTAAACCTGACGCATAATGATGACTTTCCTTACTACTTATTCGATTTTGAAATGATTTAATTTAATCTAAATTAAAACGTTACATTGTAAGGTATCGGTTTAATAGCAGAGTTAGTGCTTCGCACATCTTTTATCAATAGTAATTCATCCCTCATCAATAGGTGAAAATTCTTTATTCCCAATTGATTAGCGATCTCATTTAAATCGAAATTCGTAGTTTTTTGCTTCCCATATAATTTTAAGAACTCAGTCATGTTATTAACCTGAGGTCATATATCACCTATATTACTCAGTATAACTGTCGGATTTTCATCATTCATTTTAAATGAAATTAATTCCAATAACTGCAATAATGTCTACTTCTTGTACAGAAAAATAAAAACAACGGCAGTGTATTTTGCATCAAATATAATAATACAACAATCAATCTTATCACACAATTGTACAATTCCAGTCTACTACCATTAGACTGGAGAACAAAAGAAAATTTAATTACATTTCAAAATAATCCAAAATGCGTTACTACTTATAAAGAAGTCTTCATAAATATGTATGCATCAAATATGTATGTACATTGCACATATCTTAAAAAGTGAAACAACACAGTTAATGTTCATCTTGGGAATCAAACCTCATTTCTTCTATAGTTGTCGGTTGATTCAATTTTTCTATATAAATTTTGATTTCTTTAAAATGTTTTCTAACAAAACTAATGGGCATTGATGAATTTAAAAATAATACGTGTGGTAGAATTAGGTCTGATAAGTTCATCAAGAAATAACAATAACTTACGTTATAGGAAATTCTAAATAGTTCCAAGTTTGCCACAAATCTGTTTTTTTTATTGTCACTCAATTCCAGAATTCTTTTAAATCCATAACCTTGATAAGCAGCACTTCTCAGCAACGACCCATGGTGCACTTTATCACTTGCAATCAGTTTTGAAATCATAGTAGCACTATCTTCGATGGTAATGAAATGTTCTTTTGTAGCATTGAACTGAGGAATTGTGGTAGTGTTAAGATACTCTTCTATTTTTACTGTAATATCCTCCACTTGTTTTTGAGAGTCCACAACTTTGTTCTTCTTTCTCGATTGAATTTCCACCTTCCACTCTTCAAAGTGTTTATTCGCAGTTTCCTTGTGCTCTTCTTTAATTAAGTTTAGTAAAATCGGCATGTAAAACGAAAAAGCTTCCGCGGCAGTACGTTTTGGCATTTTGCAATGAAGAAAGAAAACAGTCACTAGTTATGATTAATGAAATTGTAAAATGAAGTCTCACTTCCTACATGCTGCAATATATTCCACGTCGTTTTGATCTTTAATACGGGTAACAGCTGCTTGTTCTGTAATTCAATGGTTCAGGAATACCAGAAGCAACTGCATTGATGTCATGTATGCGGGTATCAGCTGTTCCCTACAATTGGGAGGTTCATCAGAGTGCAAAGCAGTAACAATAACAGGCATTGGAAGAGATTGTGTTACATTCTTAAAGAAATATTTTTAGTCACATAATTTTAGTTATCTCATATTTTAAAAACCTGAAAAATGGATAAAATTCATGAATTTATACGTTTTTAAAAATACCAATTTTTTTGATGTTGTGGCTTGGAACGGTCATGATTTTAAGGGGGGGGGTGTGTGTAAAATGATCTTAATCTCAAATTTGAGATTCTTGACTTTTATGATTTTCGGTGTCCTGGACCGGTCATGATTTTCAAAGTAAAAAATGATCTTAATCTCAAATTTGAGTTTCTTGACTTTTCTGATTTTACAGTGTCCTTGACCGGTCATGATTTTCAAAGTAAAAAATGATCTTAATCTCAAATTTGAGATTCTTAGCTTTTATGATTTTCGGTGTCCTGGACCGGTCATGATTTGAGCAAGAGAGAAAAAATGATCTTAATCTCAAATTTGAGATTTTGAAAAATTTGAAAAATTGGGTATTTTTAAAAACGCCTAAATTTATGAATTTAGGTCTTCATAACCTGAAAAAATGACCAAAATTCATGAATTTATGTCGTTTTTAAAAATACCAACTTTTCTGAATTTGTCTTGGCCTGGAACGGTCTTCTTCCTATTACTCACGAAGAAACGTTCACAAACTTCTCTGTAGAACTTGACATCCTCTGCGTCTCTCTGTCTCTCTGCTATGTGATCCGGTCGATAGCAGTCACTGAAGCTTCGTACAATTTGGTTGTTTAGTATTGAAGTGGCTGCTCATTGTTCGATTGCTATGGCATTATGTCAGCTGATTGTGTTGTTTCATTAGCGTTACATGTTCCAATGCTTCCTTTATAGTCAAACGGTAGAAGGAAAAGCTTTCCAATTCTGTGATTAAAGGTAAATCATTTCGTGAAATTTCATAAATTGATGCCAGGTATTTCCTACAATTCTTCTCAATTTTTCGCTTAAATGATTAGAATCTTATTCGTCGAAAATGAAGTTTATCCATTAATCAAAGTAGTCGATTAGCTATTTCATCTCTAAGTTGCCACGAGGATATTATAATTGTTTTCAAGCAGTTTTGAACGAATACATGTTTTACAGCTTCAACTACAACTACTTTTCTGAATGTCAAAATGCAGATGCAAATAAAATACTAGGTAAAATCTAGGTATTTAAAAAAATTAATTCGAACTAAATACATTTTTATGAAAATTCTAAGATGCAAATATATAGGCCATGCAAAGCGCTATTTAGGGTATGAGGGAGTGTAAGGAATTGAAGTCCAAAAACCGAAATTAAGTCATTTATTCATGCAGTACAAAGTGACAATCTAATGATGCACGTATTCGGAATCACCCGTGAAGGAGGAATTAGGACCTACCTCCATTATTTTAAGAAGCAGCCAATCTGTGTGTCATAGTAACAGAGCACGTTTAACACAGTTCGTTGACGCAAATTCGGCTGTCAGAATGTTAAATGTGTACAAAAACGTTAATATGCGTTTATATAACAATACTATATTGCCATTTATCGGGCGGGAGTTGATATCTTGGCTTCCATACATGGAGAAAAGAAAAATGATGACGACTTGTTAGTGATCAATGATGATTTTGCTGCGAAAAATGAATCAGAAATCATATTGTGAATACTTACTCACTCCTCGAATTAAAGAATTAGGTAAGAAATATTGATTTGTTTGAGAATACGAATGTGGTTATATCTATATCTTTCGAAATCATCGTTGAGTCTTATCCATTAAAATGATTAAATTGTGCGCATATACTTCTTTACTTCATAAGATTGTCATTTATTCTAATGATTGAAGATCAACATAGTTTGCAGTTGATTGTTTCTTAATTCAATTAATCATAATCTCATTGAAATGTTTGAAATGCTATCAATTTGTTTAATTTCTTTTTTGAAACCACAGTGAAAAAAGTGATAAACAACCCTCCAAAGTGGCAAACCTTACTTATAATCTAATATAAGTATTTCATAGATTGTTGCGTGGCTGGCATGTCTGAAGACAATACGACAACTATATTTGCGAACAAGTACATGTAGATTACAAAAAACTGATTTACACGACGCGGTTATCGTTCAAGTGCATAGACGCCTGTTGTATTTGTCTTCTTTGTAGATTGGCATAAAGTTTACGACAGTCGATTACTTTCAGGGATGATCTGATTTAACAGAAAATGGGAAAGTTCCTGTAACTAATCAGATACCACATTTAAGAAAATTTATCACCATTTTTCAGCTATATAACGGTATTTACCTAACACACTATCGTGAACCGGCCCCAGGGATGCCAGGGATTTCTGTCGGTGCTATTATCTTTCTATTTGATAAACACTTTCTATTACTGCCTCAGCCCTGTTTACACCAGGACAGGATCGACTGTGACTTGGTCGGTAACTTTTATTGCATGGACATGTCCGAGATAACGCAACAAATCAAAAGTCCAATCGGAAATATAGACACTTGCATCTCTGGTCATAAATTACTTCTCTGGCAGGCATTTACTTGAAATTGAAATAGTTAGGTGAAAATACAAAATTTACATTGGTTTAGTGACATTAGATTATTGCAATCAACTGATAGTCTTCCGATAGAATTTACCAATTAATAATAGCTCTAATTTCCAAATTGAATATTGACATTTTGGTAATAACTGATGTCATCGGAAGGAGCGAGCTGCTTGGGATTCATCGTTGAAATATTGGTCTTCCTTTTAGGTAAATCTCAGGAATCAAACTGATGATATTGGTGTTTTGGGAGTTGCTGGTCCTCTCTCACGAGATGTTCTCCAATCGATTTCGGATTTCAATTTCTCAAACAAAGAATTCAAATTCATGGATGTTAAATCATGCAAAGTTGGTGGTGTGGACTGTACAGCGATTCGAATCTCCTTTACTGGAGAGTTGGGCTGGGAATTGTATTGTGATATCAATGATCTGGTAAAGTTATACGAAGCTATATTAAATGCTGGCAAACCTCACGGAATCGATGATGTCGGTGGTTTCGCTGTGAACGCATTGAGAGCAGAAAAGGGATTCCGAGTATGGGGTCATGAGGTGAGAAATTAAGTCATGGCGGAAATGCTATCACATAAAGTTACATGTAATTCATTATGATGGCATCTTTCTTAGGAATTTCAAAATGACAAACTTTTCAAATTGAATTTCAGATGAAATGTGACAACAATCCGATTGAAGCTGGTCTTGGATTCTTCATCAAAGTTGACAAGGTATTAAATAATTTGTGTATTTTCATGATATTTAGTGTGACTGTGTAATATGACTATTAACTACCAACAGATTATTGAAGATATGATATTTTTCTCTAATGAGAGTCACTGATGTGACAATCCGCATTCATATGAACACGCAACTTGTGCAGTGTTACACAAAAGCTACCAAAATGTTGACAGGATTGTTGATGAGACAAGTTGCTATTTATGTTAAATGAAAGGTAATTCTGCAAAGATCTATTGATCAAGTCATTGATACTCTCGTCTCATGACATAAAATCAAAAATTAATTTGTGATTCTATTCAGATCTGATTCGATTTATATTCTGATGTTTGTCTGAAGATATCTGACGTTCATTTGAAACCATCTGAAATTGTGCAAATTTGTGCTTTTTCGGAATATACTCCAACTGTAAATAATTAATCAATTTCAATTAATTACTTAGCTCTATTTATTTATTTTGCAGCTGAAGTATCTTCCAAAAAAAACACAAATTTGAATATGGTCGCACCTGTGTGTGAGATTGAAATGAATACCGAAATTAGGTCCAAACAACTGAAATCGACTTTGAAATATTCGAAATAGAGAAAACTCAAAAGTTTACACAATAGTTTGGTGTGGATGATAGAAAAATATTGGATGTTATTCAAAGATATCAAAGATCCAGGAATCCGTCCATCTTTGTTTTGATCGATTTGATCAGAACTTTTACTGCTCTGAAAATGTGGGATATAGTAATTGTTCTTCTACTGATATGTTGTTGCAAGTAGTATGACAAAATACATAATAATCGTCAAGGTGCTTGTTGGTCGCCAGCGCAAGCTTGATTCATGCCTCTTTTGAGTTCACACTGGCTAAATTGCTGTTTCTCTACTTTCAATGAAATACCGTGGGGCTGTGTAGAACTCCATAACATTCAGTAAAGAATTTGAATTTGACTGAAACCTAAAAGGAAATAAATGAAATTGTTACGGTATTTTGAATCAAGTTTTCAATGTTCAGGAAGTTAATGACACCCATTGTGTTCGAGAAATTTGGAGTAGAAAAAGACATATTTCTAAATAGCTTTATAGAAGCATTCACTGTTAGCATGTGCCTTGTAATAATTTGAAATGAATCAGACGAACATAGAAAGTTAGTGTTGCTGTGCTACAAACAAGAAGATGGGACCTTCTTAACACGGCATATACCGTTACTACCTCAATTGTTTGTGTTCCAAGGTCACATCAATTTGTAACTCCTGGCAATTCGTTTAAGGGGGCTCAGAGTTACTGGGGTCTCTATTCTCATTGTATTCTTTATTTTTAGGAAGCCAATTTTATCGGGAAAGCAGCTGTCCGACAAATCAAAGCTGAAGGAATCAAGCACAAATGCGTTATGATGAAAGTTGATGCCCCTGAAGTCGATCCTGAAGGTTATGAATCAGTATGGGGTGGAGATCAGGTAGGAACATGATAACATTAAAACTGTCAAATCATTTTCTGGCATGCCCCAGTTATGCGTTACGATAACTTTGCGACAATTTGCTTGTGCCAGCTACAATGTCTTTTACTATTCATCATTCCCAAATGCGAAATTCAAATCAGCCTGAAATAGGAGCTGTGAAGCCACGGGGTTGGTAGGGAAACTTATGTAATTTCAAATCTAATGCAATGTATGCATGTGTCTATGTATGTAATTGCACTGTATGAAATTTCAGGCTCATTAGTCTTTGAAAAGTGAGGGTCTTTCAATTTTTAATTGTTGCAGGGAGTCTGAATTTTTTTGCCATTCGGCCTACCATCAGGCTGGTGAGTTCCCGCCAACACGCAAAAGCTTGTTTGTATTTAGCTCCTTTTATTTCACGAATGCCTATGTGCAACAGCGCCATACGCACCTGTCATTGAATTCAAAAGGCGATTTTGAAATATGCTTGAAAATCCAAGCTTTACCGTCAAGGCTCCACAATATGGACTTTGCCGGTGATGACAGTGTCAGACTTTTCTGGAGGGGTGTGATTTTAAAAGGATGCCATTCCTGCCGACTTTCAGTGACACTGCCGTCGCTCGACCTCTGGACCAACAGATGGCTAGGCCATAGAGTAAGCATGTAGTAGGTAGTGTTGACTAAAAAAGTGTCAGCATACGATGAAAATTTTCATATCAAAAAGATTCAGTTTTTTGCGTAGATTGCGTTCCTGCGATCCAAAAAAAATATTTTATCAATTCTTAAAAGGCTAAATTTTTGCAAGTTATTCCTGTGTGTCTATATACTAGCAGTTTGGTACCTCCTCTATATAAGCAGCACGAAACTTATTGGATATCAAAAAGAATAGAAATTCTTTACCCAGTGTCTTAATTATCATGGACTTCTCATGAGTCACATTAGAATGCACGTCATCGTGGAAAGGTTGAGATCTCATTGCACTTCTTGGCCGAAATTTCAAGTCTTTTGTTCAATTTTCATCGGCATGATTTTATGATTCACCAAATCTATGTTTCATTCCTTGAATGTGAATGATATTGTGGACCCAGTCCCATTTACATCTTTTAATGTTAATTATGATCATTGTCTTTGATTATGATATTTTGCTCTTTCAGTGGCACGTAGTTTGTGATATGATCACGCTTGGGAAAATCTTGCTTCTAAGGCTGAGAACAGTCATCCATTGAATTGTTAATTTAATAAACATACGTGTATTGCCTCTCTAAGGTTGCCATGACACAGAGGATTTGCTAAAATTCTATTTTTCCTTCTGTTTTGCCATTATGATAAGTAAAGTACATGTGGATTTCTTCAAATGTGTAGCCATGTGTGTAGATGTTCTCACTTTAGTCGATTTCTGCGGGACAGTGGGTAATCACCTGTGGGCACGTGCACAGGCATAAGTTGAATCTCTTCGAGGAGTGTGCAAAGGGTTAGGCCGGTTGCGGCTTTGATCTCGTCGATCCATCGAATTCTCGGTCTTCCTCTGCCTCGACTGCCACTGCTTAGGCCTAGCATGATCGCCCTTTCCATCTCGTCTGCTCGCATTACTTGTCCAAGGAGACAGAGTTTGTAAAAATGCAATAATATATATAAATGTAAAAACGCATAACAAATCGGTAATAAATATGTTCTCTGATATCATCTATATCAACATAGGATAGGGAATTTTTGCCCCAAAAATCTTTTTTCTGAAAAATGTCTGTCGCTTGTGTATTTTGACATCTATTTACTTGTAAGTATATCTTGCCTACTGCAGTAAGCTTGTTATAGTATGTCCTTTACTTTCAGGTAATTGGACATACAACATCAGGTACATGGTCCCCAGTCCTTAATTCTTCTTTGGCATTTGCTTACGTTCCTGTAGAATCTTCTGCACCAGGCACACAGTTGGAGGTGGAATTACTCGGGAATAAGTGCCAAGCTGAAATACTCTCAGGGCCTCCATCGCTAACAGAACCGACTCGAGCGCGTCTTGCTGCAAAACGTTTAAAAGAGCAAAAAGAAAGAGTAGCTCAAAGTTGAGGTCATGTGACGTTGATAAGAACGTGGAAAACTAGGACAGAAACATATTTGTCGGTACAAATGCTGAACTAATTGAATCTAGAAATTACTTCATGCTGTAATTTTGTATTTTGATGTAAATAGTTTTCTTATTCCGATGCTGTATTAAAGAATTTTTATCAATTCTTGTTTTCTTTGGAGATAATGAGTTGAAGTAAAATAGCTTGAAATTTAATTTTTGCCATAGAGTGAATGAATAAGTTCTTAGGCAGGGCATTTCGTTTCAAAAGATTCGCTTAAATATTCGAAAGCAGGAAAATCTCAAGAGTCAATGATCTAATAGAATCTGATAAAGTAGCACAAATCATTTATACTGCATAATAATTGTTGCATTGCAATTATTACTTATTTTATCATGTGCTTATAAAAATAGAAGTAAGCTTGCCTAATATGTTTTCTAGAAAGTGATTGAATGCCGTCAACCATGCAGGGGTGGAAGCAGAGATTTTCGGGCCGGGCCGCGGCTACAAATCAAGCAGGCCGTCATCGGTTTACATGAAATTTGCAGACTGAGGGGCCGGGACAAGCTTTGTGATTCGACAAATATTCTATTCGACAACCTTCCAATATTCTATTCATGTGCAAGTGTCGGGGTAGCTCATAATTCATAAAGTTTATAGATTCTAGCAGGGGTGAACCAGATAGCCCTCGCGGAAGATAGTGACAACACTTCAGATTTTACAGAGAAAAGCTCATGCAAAGAGAAAGAAACTTCACAGTGTACGTCCGCGTCTGAATGCGCTGCTGTCACACAGAATGAGGAGTCACAGTCAAATTCTGTGGTCACAGCGGTTGGTAAAATCAGCAGTTGGTAAAATGACAAGAATCTAAGAATAATAGGCCTAATTGTTTGGAACAAGAAGTTTGAGTGGGAAATTTTGTTTTTTTGACACGGGTAAATGCGTCATGTAGGCACGTCTGTCATCTTTTGATGAAGCACCATACATTCATACATCCATAGGAAAGTACCTCCTCAACAGTCATAGACATACCACCTACATGTACTGTACATACATCTCATCAGGTTGCCAGACGTCCGGATTGCTTCAATTACCTAGTTTGTCAGTTAAATAATTTTGATATGACGCTTTCTGCAGAGTATAGTTGAAAGTGCAACAGTAACGCTTACTGTCTGCTTATTATTGGGATGAAACCACGGAAACATATCTTTCAAATAAGATATAGAAATTACACATGATTGTAAACTTCCTGTGTTATTGACATGGATTCGCAAAGTAGGCAAGCTACCATCATCAGTGACAACGATCAATATGCAATGATGCAATATACAGATTGTTTCATAAAAAACGGATCACCCTTAAACATCGCCTTAACTTCAACTTTGTCTAACTCCGCCAAACTTGAACGAATTTCTCTGAAATTTGGAGGATATGTCAGTTGTGCTTACTAATATAATTGTTGGAAATTTCAAGCATGAATATTGAGTTGTTTTCCTGTTATAGATAAAAAAGTAGCGGATAATTTGATCTTCATTTAGCAATGTTACACAAAATCATACCTCACTCTTATAAAATTACATTTGTTTCCTTTGTTATGTAATATGTTGTTCTACAAGCCAAAAGCTATCAAGCAAAACAAAAATAAAGAAAATCGGTCAATCAGAGCCAGTATAGCACCATTATTCATCAACAATAATGTAACTGCTACATGTGATTAACTGGAATTCATGTTCCATAGCTTCCTGACTTCGTTGCGGTGGTGTTGGCAGCACTCCTGATTGCTTTCAGCTAGAAATCTATCTCTTACCGGTTGAAAACAATACAAAGCACAAATGAACAATAACGAGATCGCATTCACAAAAGGTAAAGTTTCAGCCTTGCTAGAACTAGGGTCTTCTTTGCGAGCTACAAGCAAGCGACTAAATGTCCCTTACACAAACGTGCATCGATGGCATAATGATGAATTTCGACTCTGTCATAAAGAGGGCTCTGGCCGTCCACGCAAAACATCCAAACGTAGAGACCGCCTAATTTTGAGATTTGTTAAAGTTGATCCAAGTCTCTCGTTAACTGAGATGGCTGCACTAGACTCGTCTATTTCTAAGTCCACTATTCGTAGAAGACTTATTGAGTCGAATTTCAAGAGCTGTAAGAGGCCCTCTCAGATCGAATTATCAGATCAGCATACAAAAAGACGTCTCAGATGGGCAATGAGTCATTGTCACTGGCGAAATCAATGGGATCGGGTTGTCTGGTCTGATGAGGCATCAGTCCGTCTCAAGGATAGTGATGGTCGATTGAGATTATGGATAGAATCTGATCAGGAAATTCCGAGACATTTACATCGTCCCCGGGTACAAGGTGGTGCGACTCTACTGATTTGGGCTGGCATTTGGACCAATGGCCGCTCTGAACTTCACATACAACTTCAAGGAACCATGAATTCTGAACGCTATGTGAATGTTTTACGAATGAACATTGGCCAAATGACAGATCAACTTGGTGATCCATCGACTTGGTTATTTATGGATGATAATGCTACGTGTCACAGGAGTAGTAGAGTCAATTTATGCAAGTCTCAATTAGGGCTTAGGACATTATCTCGGCCAGCTCGTTCTCCTGATCTGAATCCCATAGAAAATGTATGGAGTATTCTAAAACGTAACGTTCGTCGTTCACTGCTACCTACAGATGGTGTATCAGAACTTACGTCACTATTAAAAAGAGAGTGGAGAAAGTTAGATCAGTCAAAAATCAACGATAACATCGAATCAATGCCTAGACGAATTGGTAATGTCATTGACAATAAGGGTAGGGCCACAAACTATTAGCTTCTTAAGAACCGTTACTGTATCATAGCTTATCAGATTATATAAGAACATTTAAATATATTAGGGACATGAAATAACATGAAAAATGCTTTCTGCATCATACTTATGTTTTATTTAGTCAAATTTTAGGATGCTCCACTTTTTATGAAACGGACTGTATATAGGACTTGATGAAATGAGAAAATCAATACAAGAAAAGTGTTTGCGATTGGTTATGATTATTTATGAGACAATACGAATGAAGAAATGACTTTATTTACAATGATTCAGCAATTTTTGCAGGCTACAATGCTTTAATCGCGTTGTTCTTATAAGAATCAAGACTGTAGGAGTCGCTATGAGTATACAATAAAGTATTTGTTCCTTTTATTATCCAATTGATTTCACTTTTGCCATTTTTTATAAAAATATTCACAAAGAAAATTGATTTAACTATTTATCGGTCCTCCTATAGTAAATTGAAGTGATGAATTAACAGCATTGAGCTGGTCTAAAAAAGTTCCGTTTCGAGACCGAAAGACGGCTAAAGTGTCAACAACGTACCTAATGTAAAAAGCTGGAATTGGCATTTTGCTATCTATAATGCTTAATAAAAATTCAGCCATTGGCACTTATATTAGGTACGTTGATGACATTTTAGCCGTCTTTTAGTCTCGAGCCGAAGCCCTCATTTTCCTGGGATGGGGTCCTCTCATTGGTCCCCATCCCATTGACCATCCCTGAATATAGCTGTTTGAATTTTAACAAAGGCTTACCAAATATGCACGTGAAATGGCATGTCAAAGATATAGCGGCAGCGGAATTTCCTCCTGGTCGAGAGGTAGGCCTAAGTCTTAAAACCGAAAACGCAGGCACTGAATTCTTGCAGGTCAAAGATTTTAGCGGTTTTAGTAATTACTTTTTTAAGCGATTGTTTGTCGTTTAATAAGTTGAACCATCACTTTCTATTCGAGAACCTGTGGATTTTTTATCACAGGATTATCCACTCCATGATGACTTCCATCATATCTGATTACATGCAAATAAGATGACTATTATCGACGGGTAGTTCGAAAGGTTCATTTCTAAACTTGATTGCACACTCAATGGTATCTAAGCCGTCTATTGGCTAGCTACAATTCTCAGTGATCAACTTAATTCTCCAGATCACAAGTTAATCGACAACATGAAGAAGCTGCTTGACGCTTAGCTATTACTTCATTGATGGATGGAAATGATCACCTAGACTCTTTTGAACTTTATTAACCTCTCCACCGTCTTGAAGCACTTTAGAGGTACTAGGGATTTTGTGCTGGCAAAAGTTTTATAATAATAATAAACCTCAATTCAACGGACAAAGCCATGTACAACTCCACAGGGTTGAACTTTGTATCCCGATTGACCATCACCAACGTGATTCTTTCCGAAAAGGGTGAGTGGACCTGTCGAGCTGACAATGATATGATGACAGCTATGTTTTGAGGGCGTCAATGGCAAATTAGAGGGCCGCGTTAGCGGCCCGACAATTTGCCATTGACAGCCCGAAAAATGTAGATGTCATAATCATTGTATGCCATGTTGCGAAATATTTCTATGGTTTCATTTCCAGGCCATGAATTTTCCGGGCCGTTAATGAATTTCTGGGCATTATCAAAGATATCAGTCTTATATACATGGTATACAATGGCTTACGGAGCGCACAATTCTCATTCACATTAGACGTTCAGCATTTTGCACACAAATATTCCTGTTTCTATTTTATTGTTTTTGCTGCTTGTTTTATCATCGTAGAAGGCTACTCGCATCCGCATGTGTCTGTTTCGCCATGATGCGGAAGGTGTGTGAATCAGCTCCTAATGATCCTTGCAGCTCCTTGTACAACTCATCACAAGGAAGATCAGAAAACAGAGATGAAACAAGAGAAGAGAGAAAGTGGCCATGATGAGATATAGCTGCGAAATACAGTTGAGATTATTGAAATAATGATAATGATATTAGCAAATAAAATGCCTTATTCTAACCGAATGAAGATGAGAATCTTGTCATAATTGATTGTGGCATACGGGAGGTAATTGGTCATAGCAGTTTGTATTGAAAAGTGTCTCCCACTGCTTTTTATCTACTTGTAATTCAGAATAAATAAATGTAGAGTGCCTTTGTAAATATTTTTGCCTTTTACTTTTATTTATTTTGAATTACAAGTGGATGAAAAACAGTGGGAGAGACTTTTCACTACAAACTGCTATGAAAATCATGTCGATTTCTACATCAATCAGCCGACACTAATGCCGCAGTTGGCGTTATTGCTTGCTGAATTACATTGAAATTGCATTGAGTTAAAACCTGCATTATTGTCCGGAGGGAGCATTCTATGTCAAATCTTCATAGAAATTCTGTAAAATTCAGAATTTAGCAGTAAAACTTTCCTGATATCCATATCATGAACATAGATAATCATTTCTAAGAATCACTGTTTGTAGACGTCGCCATAAATTGGGTTAGAATACCAATAATATCAGGGACATCTATGATTAATATAAGATATCTAATAATATAGGAATATTGTCATAGTTTAGAGGTTCTGACTATGTTAAAACTAACAACTCTATTTGAAAATGACATAGAACATTAGAATTCAAATTCTTAGCAGTGGAAGCTTCATGTCACATTGATTAAAACTTTCCAAACAACAGGCTGTGTCGGCTATCTATCAATGGTTAGTCAACATAAGTTGGGAAAGCAGCGCAACTCTATAACGTGAATAGAATGGCAATTAAAAGTGAAAAGGAGTATCTATGCTTCATTTACTTTGCATATTTAATTTTAATACTTTCTTAAGTTTCATCAACTGCATTTCAAAAAATGGTGGCTGAGTAAGAAAGGAGAATTCGTTCATAATGTGAATTCCACCTTGGATGAATTATAATAGGAATATTGTCATAGTTTTATCGGACAAATAATCCAGATATCCTCGGTCTGATAATCTGCATTATTGTCCTCTAAACTATCACAGTATTCCTATAATGCATGATTTTGCAAGGCTTTCTATGTCTACAGGTTAATAAGTTCCACGAAGCAGGTAATTATTTTCCTAATTGGAAATTATTAGCCTGGTGCAGACTTGAAAAAAGTCATGCATTAAGACAGATAATGCATAGATTTCTTCGGTCATTATTTGTCATAATAACCTCGAGCTTTCGGCTCTCGGTAATTATAGCAATAGTGACCTCATATCCATGCATTATCTATTACATATTATAGCTCGCGCGGGAAATGAAATTTACTCCAATGTACTGGAAGGAGCGTAATCTATGCCAATTATGATTGCCCTTGTCCGGCTCTAGTATATAGTAGTATCTGTGAACAGATATTTGCAGTATTGGTCAGGCTAAATTTCTATTCAAAAACTCATAGTCATAGACACAACAATCATAATCTGTCCTTGATCATCATAGCACGTCGCCAAATAAAATTCTCTACGCACCTCGTGAATGAGATTGCTTCATCATAGCATTCGAACTCGTTAGATTTAAATGGCCCTTAGACTACGGGCTCGGGCATTTAAGATATATAACTCGTGGAATGTTATAAAGAAGCAACCATGCACTAGCTGCATAAATAACTAATGCTAAAGTAAAGGCTATAAGAATTAAGTATACAAATATTTATGGTATCAATGATAACTGCTAAGCTTAATGCGTTCAAGACAAGTTGATTTATGTCATTGGCCACATTCCAATGAGAAACATCTTGAAATGATCACGCAACACTGCAAACAACATCTGATGTTTTTGGCTTTCATCATAACTTGGCAGGTGATTAAATCATAAGATTTATGAATGGTACATAGTAAAGCAGTGGCGTAATATATTGAAGGATTGACATCATAGTACCATTGACCTCAATTGTCTAAGTTTTTAGATTACATTTGCTTAGTTGAATCAGCTGCAACAGAATAGTTGAACAAGCCATACGGCTCTCTAAATAATCGCATACCGACCGTCGCATACCAATCTGAGTTATATAATCAGCGTAATATCGAAAACATTGAGACTGCCAAAAGAGCTACTTACATCGTTTCACCTGAATCAACTTGCCAGCTTTATTGCAAATATATTTTTGTTCACCAACCAATATGAGCGCGTTTTCAAGTTCATCAGACAATATCTGATGTCATAAATCTTGATTGCGAAGGGTAGACAAGGTTCTTCTTATTTTTGTTTTTTTTATTAAGCACGACAGCTTTGACTTCGGCTATCAAAAGAATGTTATATAAAAAGGGAAAATGTCACAATATTTAATGAGCATCTGGAGTTGCTGCGCAAACTGCGCAACGCTTATCAGTCAGTATACAGATGAATTGTATTCAGAAAGTAGACGTGTATTTCATTACTAGGCCTACTGAGCCCGCATAGATCAATCGCGAAAGCCAATCAGCGTTTCCATGTGATAAGGAAAATGAAGCGACTCACTTCGGAAAAATAACTTCATTAGAATTACACGTCTCTTGTACGTTCCATCATTAATGGATCATCATGGTTGGTCCCAGTAATCTTCAAGCTAAAAGGCTTGAACAGTTGATAATAGAGACCATAAAATAATTATCAACTTCAACAACGAGGGTCTCAACATAAATGCATGTAATTATGCTAAGTTTGAAATAGAAGGCCTTCGACGACGTCATAGTAAGAAACTATTCCATCTAATTCAAATGGAAAGAACCCGCATTTTGCACCCCATTATTCCGACGCGTTATCGATCCCCGTTTTGTGTTCAATAGGCCTACTGTAGAACACTGCAGCGAAAGAAAACTTATTTACCTTTTGTAACCAGCTTCGTGCACGATGATTTAAGAGAGGAAAGCTTTTAGTAACTTTTACATGCCTCATCACAGCGATATATGTCTAGTTATGTATTTCGTCTTCTTTGTGAGTATATTTTCTTGTAACTTTTGATTATCATTTTCATTCAATAAACGCCTATTATTATTATAAGATTGTTGTACATCATACTGTGTCACGAACTACTTACAGTTTGCCGCGCTGTCTATCACTATCTCTTGTGAAATACTTGCAGAATCTCAATAAGTATTGAACAAATATTATCAGAACCGGGTAATCCCGAATAATCACTAAGAAAAACCTACGCATAGATTTTGTCTAAAAATAGCTTCTGCTATGATATTTGATTTGTGGGCGTTTCAAAATGCAACTAGAATTCTGGACTGCTGATTTATACTCTTGATACAATTAGTAAAGTCGATATGCTGAAAAATAAAGTCATTGCTTGCCACTGGCTTCGCAGGAATTTTATTGTATTTCGTAGCACCCGATATTTTGACTTTCCTTCTCACGGGTCAATTAGGGTCTGTAATCGACCCTTGAGAAAGAAAGTCGAAATATCGGGTGCTTCGAAATACAGTGTTGTTCGATGAAACTGAATCACTCCATTAAAATTGAGGTACATTCCTAATAACTTCTTTTCTTTGCTACATAGCATATTAATTGCTAAATTAGGCTTCACCAATCATTCAGTTAGTTCATATTGTACATGTTCTGAAACTTTATGATGACAAAAGTTAACCTGCAACAAGTTTTCCGTCCAAGACAGACTTTACTAGGACAACTAAGCTTCGGCAGATTTTACTATTTGGAGTAAAAGTAAAGTGGTTGAAAATTCGCGCAAGTACTTTTTGCAGTCTGTACTTTTCTCAGAAATTAACGTGACATGTCAGCTTTCAATAAATTAATTCAGTAGCTCCAGATGATTCCGATAAATAGGACACTGGGTCAACACTCAATTGCTTACTAGGCCTATCGTCTATACCAGGTCCAGCACACTATCATCAATGTTTATCGGCTTTGTCACAACGCTAATCAAATTATCCACGCTACAACTGTTGTTATGGCTCATACTCGATCAGAAGAACATTTTGGAATCAAACTATTGAATTCTATTCATGACTGGAGCCATTGGATGGCGATACCAAGTGTCTCATCAAACAAAGCATCGAATTATTAACAGGAGAATTTGCCTTTTCCAAGTAAAGTGGATGAAAAATTCGCGCAAGTACTTTTTACAGTCTGTATTTTTCACAGAATTTTATGTGATATGTCAGCTTTCAATAAAATCATTCCGTAACTCTAGGAAGTTCCGATAAACTGAACAACTGGAGATCACTTGATTGCTTACTGGGCCTTGACTATCGCCCATACCCGGTCCAGCGAAAAATCATCGCTGTCTATCGCTTATGTGTCAACGCTAATCAAATCACCCACAGCGCAGCTGTTGGGATGACTCACACTCGATCAGAAGACCTTCATGCAATCAATCTATTGAATTCTATTCATGACTGGCGCCGCTGAATTGCGTAGTGAAGTAGCGAGTGTCTTATAAAGCAGCAGATCACAGCATTGATTAGACAATTCATTTGTTTGGATACGAAACTGTGCCAATGGGTGATATAGACAACGAAACCAGAGCCCAGGTCGTTGCACTACATGAGCATGCTGGTCTTTCAACACGTGAGATTGCAGGCGCTGTCGGTGTAAACCAATCATCCACAAGTCGCATCATTAGTCGGTGCCGAAGCACAAATTCATACGAAAGTTACCGATTTCTCTGCGGATCTGAAAGAAAAACCGATGAAAGGTGCGATAGAGTTCTGCTGAAGCTCTCCAGAGAAAATCCCCGTGCAACATCGAGCGACCTCTCTCATAAACTGAAAGATGACTATCACATTGACATCAGCCCATCAACTGTAAGAAAACGCTTAACAGAAAACGACAGACCAGCATATCGTCCATTGAAATGCCAGGTTCTGACCGAAGACATGAAAAACAGAAGACAAGGACTGGACGCTGGATGATTGGCACAAAGTTTTATTCAGCGACGAGACCTCGGTAGAAATACAGCCGGCAGCGTCGCAGTTCGTGAGGAGAAATTCCGGTGAAACTCCGACAAGAATGCACTTCAAGCCATCCTTCAGACACCCAGTGAAGTTGATGATTTGGTCCTGCATCTCATTCCCTGGAACTGGTCGTATTCACTTGGTTGAAGGTTCAATGAACTCTGATCAGTATGCACGCGTCATCTCTGGAAGACTTCTTCCACAGATAAATGAGTGGTATTCGTCGTCTGAAAATTGTTGGTTTCAGCAAGATTTAGCGCCATGCCACACATCACGAAAAACGATGCAACTCTTGAATGAATCCGGCGTCAGAGTTCTCAAATGGCCTGGGAACTCTCCAGATCTATCACCAATTGAGAACATCTGGGCCATCCTCAAGCGCAAAATTAGAAAAGAAACGTTGACAACAAAACAAGAACTGATCAACGCATTGCTGCGAGAATGGGCAAGAGATGACGATCTGAAGAAAATGTGTCCCAACTTGATTGACTCAATGCCTTCCAGAATCAGGGAATGCATGAGAGTAAGAGGTGGTCCAATTCACTATTGATCATCTGAGATACTTGTTTGACATGTATTTTGTCAGTCTTTCCCTTCTTTTATGTTTTTGTTAATGGTCAAATGCTAATCAACAGAATTGAATCGAACAATAGTTGCTTTTGATCATTTTTTCGGAAAATTTAGAGGTGATTCAGTTTCATCGAACAACACTGTAGAATAAAATTCCTGCGAAACCAGTGGCAAGCAATAACTTTATTTTTTATTGATCAGGAACGGCATCAGGACCTCAATACATCAGATGCATCACTCAATATACATGTTCCTTCAAAATGCACTCATAAGCAGTTACAGCTGCCAGTTATAAGTTCTGTTTAGAAATGTGTTGTAACTTAAGGCATCATATCTTGATAATTCAATTTACAAGAAAATTGCAATATGACTTATAAGTTCGCCATAGTTGACGGTATAATGACGAAGTGTGGTAATATGGAATCAATTTCGCGACCTTCAGAGCACATGTAGGCAGCATGGGCTTCATGCTATGCATAACTTGCACGTTTTTTCCCTTTCGCATTTCTTGCAATTATATCCAGATCCATGACACCTCACAAATAGCCATTCATAGCAGTATAGCAGAGAGCCATACATATAGCAGCGTTCAACGCATAAATACACACACTATCTCAACTACCAGGCCAATTGGAATCAATTTCGCGACCTTCAGAGCACATGTAGGCAGCATGGGCTTCATGCTATGCATAACTTGCACGTTTTTTCCCTTTCGCATTTCTTGCAATTATATCCAGATCCATGACACCTCACAAATAGCCATTCATAGCAGTATAGCAGAGAGCCATACATATAGCAGCGTTCAACGCATAAATACACACACTATCTCAACTACCAGGCCAGATTAACCGTAGAACAAATTTTTACAAGCAGCTCAATTGCTACAAAAAAAGCAAAGCCAAAAAGTTTAATGAAACAGTGGCACTAGGATGCGGAAATAGGGGCGTACAATATGGGCACTTATGTAAATCTGGGACAATGTACGCTGTATTAAGAATGCAACATTTTATCTAAATTAGGTCTACAAAAAAATGTAGGTATTTTGTCTATTGAAAGAATAATGCTGCATCAACTCTTTCAGAGGCCATTTAATCTATTCAACTGATGTAATCAAGTATATTTGAGCAAAATAGACAAGTACATTTTGAAAGATAACACAATCATGATTATATTCCGTCAATATTAGGCCTATACATTTTAATGCTTTTGTACCTGTTGGTTTGCAGTAAATATCGGCATATACGGCTTTAGAAGTACATACCGCAGATTCAAAGTGCATCTCTACATAATTAATAAATTCATGTTTCTGTTGTCAAACTCCTTTAAACTTAATCAAATAATGTAATTCCCACAAAATCGTTCAAAATTCAACATAACCTATAAATTTGTTCATCAATATTAGCCGACAATCATCGAAATAACGATGCCAAGATCATTACATTTCTTCTGCTGAAGTTGGCCAAATTTTTCTACTTTTGATAAAAATTGTTTTCCTCTAAGAAGCCCATGATCAGCGAGGCATGCGTCGGCTCCAGTTTTGTGCCCATAGCCGAGAGAAAAAAACAGTTTTATTCAAAAATTCAGGCCTCCAATAGATACATAGCTCTTGACGCTACCATACAGATCTACGTTTCTATGCATAACCATAACCATCATTTGTGTTATCTTCAAACTAGCATTACTTCCTCATCATATTTATATACTTGTATTCAGTTGATCATCTTACTTTGTGAGTCTGATTGAATTTCGATTTTTCGTCGATTTTTTCTACATGTATGCATAATTGTACATATAACGATGTCATTTAGGCCTATAATGTCATTTTTGTATGTCATATGTACCACACTCCGCTGACCTGAATTACGGAAAAGCAGACAAAGTCAACAAAATAGTTTTGGGAAAGGTCTCGACGAACGTCTTTTTCAATTCAGACAAGGTACCATCTTAACAAACCAAGCAAAAAAGAAACTGTTATGCTTTCATTTTCTTGACGTTTGAATGTGCTTCACTTTTTTCAAAATTTGTTTCTTCACAACTTGCTAATTCATTTTTTGTGATCGGAATTCTACTGATTATCTTTTCTTGCTTTTAAGCAGATAACAGATTGTAAGGATGATGTGATAGTTTGAGAATGCCAAATACATAGGCCTTTTTAAGCTTTTTGGCTCTGCAGCTAATCCTCATGCGTTCAACACCAATGACTTGTAAGTAAGCTGTGGTTGATTTTTTAACTGCAGATAATCGGTTTGCTGTTTAATCTCTTTACATCCAGTCTTGACTGTAGACTTACTTCGATCAAGATACATGATAAGGTGATCAATACACAGTTATGTGAACGACTTTGTTTATAACGGTGGTCAATACACCGCTATGTGAACGACTTTGTTTATGATTTTGCATGAACACTGTTGTAGTGAATAGAATAGAATAATTGAAATAGAATGCTAATATTTGTTAAACAGTCACTGCATTTAAAAAAATTGAGATATTGTCTTGGTCACACTTTGTTATTTCGGCTGGATTTGATAATTGTCCAAAAAATCAAATACTTGCTTGTACACATCATTTTCCATTCGTTTCCCATTTTATCTCTACGTTGCGACTTAATCTATTCATTGATGGTTACTTCGCCGAAAGATCCTTTTGCACTCCTGGCAGCAAGCACTTTCATCTGTGAAACAAGACAAAGTAATTAAGTCGCAAGAAACTTTCGGCAATTTTATATTTTTTTCTTTGGTTCTCTATAAATCAATTAAAATTTTTGATTTGAAAACTTGAGTGCAATGTTTCAGAACCATTCTAACAAATTTCTAACTAGCGTTTCGGATGCAAACATCATTTGTCTTCAGGTCAAGTGACCAATGCAGATTGCAAAGTCAAAAACGTATATTTTCTGATGCAGAAAACACGTCGATAGCATTCGGTAAACAGTATTTAACCACTAAAAACACTCAAGGTTAAATTTCTACAATCTGCCAAAGTGAGATGAAAAAAGTCTGATGAAAATTAGACTGACGCTGGAAGGCGGGGATCTGCAAATGCACTTTATCATTTACAATAACATATGAAAGTGACGACATATTTATCGAGTAGCACAAACGGCAGGTAAAAAACAGCTATTCGTGATAATCTTTCATTCATTTTTCTTTTTATTGAGGTACTCGTATTTTCTTAATCAATCTAACACTTTATTCTTTAAACGGGAGGTCCGGAAGCAGCAGAAATATTTTATGTGCGAGCATACTTGTTAAAGTAAACAGGAAAAGGAGCTCAAGTTCGTCTCACCTTATATTCAGCAGTAATCACTAATTGTATCTTACTATTTACATATCATTCGCTTAAAGCCTAAACTTTTCCTTCATTCATCGAAGTTGCCACAAAGATGTGTTACAAAATGATTTCATCAATTGAGGGGTCGTCTTCTCACCCCTTGTCTGTTATGTTCCAACCACATAACATAACTAATTCGTTCTCAGTGCACTTTGCGTCCACTATTCGCAAAAACTGAACACTTTCCTTGTTCATTTATAAAATTTTGTATTCTATGATCTTGCACTTTTGTAATGCGTTCATCGACTGTAACCATGTGAAGCAATAAAAATATTATTATTATTATTATTATTATTATTATCAGAACAGCATGAGACATCTAGCCTATGCGGACACACGGGTACGATTTTATGGTAGGGTGGTTGCTAAAATTTTGGTTGTTATAAAACAAGCATTTATGCGGGTTATGGATGCATACTACTCATATTCTGACGTAATTCTGATGTCATATTCAACGTGAACTAAACTTTGAAGCATAATTTTGTGACTGTAGCTGTAGGAAGGACAAGACTGTAAACAAGGATGTTCCTCAATATAAAATGAAAGATAGTATGCTAGAATCATGGGAAGAGAGGATTATGGGGAGAAGAGAGGAGAACTACAGTAAGTCAACCGGTGCATTACGATAGCAATACAGAAATGTCACTTAGTTTTTATAACTGTTATCATCAACAAAATTGGAGCATGATAGAAAACTGAATATCGAACAAGTAATTTTCATACTTGGGTTAACGAATGTTCATCATATTTTATAATTTTTCAGACTCCTTATTTCAAAGTGCCATTTTCTAATGAGGATCGTTTCGAGGCCCAACTCAAATTCCTGCGACCAATCATTCCGCTGACATCGTCACGGAGATGCCGTGGATCTTTTGGTCAGGTTGTCATACCGGTAGAAATCAATCATAATCTAGATGTAGATAATGGAAGTTCGAAACGTGAATTTAGTATCTTCAACTTTGATGGGATCTTGACAACTTGAATATTCTGATGATGTTCATAGACAAGTGCAAGAAATAAAAGAAAAGAAAAGTGCAAGAAGAATCAGGCTCTAGTAAACTGATGAATGGTACGGCCGCCATCAACATGAGTTTCTGCAGCGAACGAGGCCGAAAATGAGACTTTCACATAATGATGCATGCGCTGCATACACCCTATGGCTTCTACAAATCTGTGTGTCTAACAAGTTCTGTCTGATTCCTCTTGTCAGAGTGGATCAGAGAAAAGACATGCAAATCCAATACTAAGCAGACTTAGGTTTCCGGTAAAAATGACATTTTCTGTGTTTTCATTGACTACATGAAAGTACTAAGTCTAGGGCCATAATTTTTGGTATGGAATGTTTTAGGTCATTTCCTATAATGTGTTAGTTATTACACGCATCATGCTTCTGGTCAGTGATGTATGCGAGAATGTGGCTGAGTATGCTGAGTTTGCCAGGATGCTTGCGAGATGTGTTTAGTTTCATTTACAAAGGTACATGAACACATGAGCTCGATGACCTGAAGACAGTCCATGCCAAAATTATGGCTTAAGACCTAATGCTTTCACTTAATTAGACAAATTTATGATGCGAAATAAGATATTTTTCAGCGATACACGTAAGCATACCTCCAGGGAAAATAAGATGGAATGTATTGCTGACGTTTCAGACGCTCGTCCTTTGTCAAAGCGCTCAATTCGATCAAAATCAGTCATTTAGACCTTGCTATTAATTCAGATTCCAATGCTCTGTTTTGTCGAGAATCGGACAATGTAGCTACAAGCAAAATCTCTACATTTGTTAATAATTCGTATAGTCTACATTGAAGTATTCAATATATACATTGTAACCTTGATGCTTCTGCAAACGTGATCAATGAGAGCACTGAAATCACACAAAACATAAGAAGTCTCATATTTGCATAAGTCTTCTATCTGCTTCCCATTGGATTTACATGTGTTTTTCTTTGATCCTATCTTGCAAGAAGAGGAACTAAACAGAACTCGCAGATATGAGGAATCTCAATAGCCTCAGGGTGTACATCATTCTGTGAAAGTCTCATTTTCGGCCTCCCCTGCAAAAAGATATGGAGATGGCGGGCGGACTAATGCTTGAACAAATCAAATTCAATGTGGAGACACGTGTTAGTGAGTGGGGCTTTCTGTATTCTAAACACTGCACTTTCTCTGCACTGAGCTCCAGGGCCTACTTCATTCCACATCAAAAGTGACGTCAGCACATGCACTTGGAAGGTGATGAAAAGCAAATTATTCTTGAATGTTTAAGATATATTTTGTTTGTATATACATGTATTTTCTAAAGCCTTTCGATGAATTTCCATGTATCTGCATGGCTAAAGGTGTCGGAGGTGCTGAGAGCGAGTGATAATTTTAGGAATCTCAGTCCTCCCTAAGCCCTCCTTCCCACGTGCAACGTCTACATGGTGATTCTGATCTTCCCGCCGATTTTTTCTCTTCTTATACATTTACTTAAAAACAGAACTAAGCCGATATCTGAATGTGGAATGTATCATTGCTCTCTCAATATAGCATTGTTGTGGATAGAGTAAACTTATATTGCTCTTGAATTTGAATTCGAAATTTGAATATGTCATCGTATTGTTTGTTGAATTTTCAAGAACTGTACTACTGCATTATTTTTGGCTATGGGAACAGAGAAACTCATTGCCCAAACTTTCGAGATCAACAACAATAAATCATTTGAAGGATCGGTTGACCGATTTTATGGACAACATTGATTGTGATGCCATATAAAGGGCTCATGGTCCTTTCTTACGAAGATTGTGCATGTAAGTTGTAATGTAAATAATTTAAGAGTCGCAATAACGTGCTTCGAGAAAGAACCAGGCGCTAGTAGCAGGACGACATGTTGTTTTTATTGAATTGTCCGCAGCCTCCGATTGATTAAATTTAGTACAGTAAAAGAAATGCACAGTGGGACATTGAAAACACAACAGTTCATCTCCTCCCTTAAAAGAAACGATCGGGAGGCACGCCCTTGGTAGCGCGAGCTGAGCGCCAACCAGAGGACAACAAAGGTGAAGGCATTGACGAACTAGAAGTCCAGTAGAAACAGAAGAATCATTTGTTGAAGCTCCTCTAGGCCTAACCCGAACAGTGGGAAAATCAGTAACATCATTCGAACTGTCCAAGTCAACATTATTACAATCAATTAATCGCTTTTTAATTTGTGTTATATGTCGCTAGAGTCCATAACGGCATATAACGGCATCTCTGGGGGACGGTTATATGTCCATAACCGTCCCCCAGAGACTGAAACTACGAATGTGACTTGGCCTTTTCTTCCTATGATTTCTCCCGGAATCCATGTCTTCGTCTGAAGGTATTGTCTGACCCATACGTCACTCGATTCAAAGTCATCCGTCGGAGTTGAATTATTCTCGCTCTGTGGCTGTAAAACAGATAATCGCGTTCTGACCTTGAATGAGAACAGCATTTCAGCTGGAATTTCGCTCGTCGTAGCATGAGGCGAAAAGCGGTAATCTTGAAGGAAATCACGCAGCGCAATATGTTTGTCCTTTCCGTCTTCTCTCAGTTTCGTCATTGTCTCCTTGAATGTTCCAACAAAGCGTTCTGCGATGGCGATGCCATTGCCTTGAGGTCGGAATGGAATGCTTGTCATATGATTAATATTCCATTTTGCATAAAAGCTATTCATTTGGTTGGAATTGAACGGTGGACCATTATCCGATACTATGCAATTACTAGGACTCAGCATTGCGAAAATAGATTCCAACGCATTAGTTGTAGCTGTAGCAGTATGACTGAACCCATTCAAATAACAAAAGGATATGTTGATTTTGCGTCAACAACAACCAGCCATTTCTCCCCCTAGAACGGTCCGAGGAAATCTATATGTATTCTGTCCCAAGTAGTGTCTCCGGAGTAGGCCATGGTAAGTAAGATTGCGGCGAATTAGACGCGTTCTTTTGACATCTTTCACAATGTGAGGACAATTGTTGTATTTCACTATCCGTCTCAGGCCACCATATCCATCTTCTAGCACATTGTTTCATACGATTCGTGCCCATGTGACTGCTATGTAGTAACTTCAGACAGTCTTTCTGTAATAGTTTAGGAATAACCACTCTGAGACCCTTTAATAAGCAATCCTGTTGAACAGTGAACTCGTCTCTCCGCTGAAAATATGGTTTGAGTGAATCATCGCTGCAGTTGGTCGGCCATCCATGTGTAGTGAATCGCATTATCTTCGATAATGTCCTGTCAGATTTCGTATGTTCTTAAATCAACTCTGAATTTATCGGTACGTCTTGTAGGGTTTCTTCATATAGCGCGTGATCCATTTCGGAATCAGAATCATCAAACATTGTATTGGACACAGGTAACCCGAAAGTGAATCAGGATTGCCGTGATCAGTAGATTTCTTGTAGACAATCTCGCAATCATAACCCATCAGAGATATTGCCCATCTTGGTAAGCGTGCAGTTGTAGTTTCAGGAATTCTCTTATTTGGATTGAATAGTAAGGGTTCTGGTTGATCAGTAAGGTTGATCTTGGTTGATCAGTAAGGGTTTGTGATCAGTCAGCAGCAAGAACTTATGTCCGAGTAAGTATTGTTTGAACTTCTTCACACCGAATATAATGGATAATGACTCTTTTTCAATTTGGCTGTAGTTCCTTTCAGCCGCAGTCTGAAAGCCGCAGTTCCTTTCAACCGCAGGTCTTCGAAGCGTGAGCTATAGGCAATTCATTACCGGCCTCGTCATTCTGTAACAGCACCGCACCTACACCGAACTGTGAGGCATCCGCAGCTAGAATCAAGGTCTTATTCGGATCGAAATGTACAAGCAAGGTTGCCTTTGCAAGCCTATTTCTTAGCTCATCGAAAGCTCAATGACATTGATTAGACCATTTCCATGGTACTCCTTTCTTCCTGAGGTTGTTGAGAGGGTAAGACACCTTTGAAGCATCGCGAATGAAATCCCCATAGTAGTCTATTTTCTCAAGAAACATTCAACTTCTTTTACGTTCGGAGGAACAGGAAAATTCGCTATTGCATCAACTCTCTGGGAGTCCGGTTTCTTCTTATCCTGGGTTGACAATAAAAACCAAATATCTAACTTCATCAGCGAAAAATTTGCATTTTTCTTTCTTCAGTTTTAGTCCACACTCACGGATTCTATCTAACAGCATTCGCAGTGACTTATCATGTTCTTCATCGCTGCTACCCGTAACGATAAGATCATCAATGTATGCAGCAGTATGAGGGATACCATCAATCAACTCATTTGCCAACCTTTGAAATATAGCGGGAGCTGAAGCTATATCGTATGCAAGTCTATTGTATCTGTAGATGCCCAGAGGTGTGTTGCTGACTGCGATGTCTTTACTTGCTTCATCCAATTCAAGCTGAGTATACGCATCTACCACATCTAATTTGGTGAATTTCTTTCCTCCATTCAACTTCACGAATAATTCCTCAGGAGTTGGAATCAAGCATTGATCTTGCTTTAACCAAGGATTAATTGCAACTTTGAAATCACCACATAAGCGAATTTGATCATTGGTTTTCAGAACAACCACTATAGGCGCTGCCCAGTCGGAATCCGAAACTTTTGATAAAGTCCCGTTACATTCTAATCTATGAATCTTTTCTTTTACTGCATTCATACGCGCAAAAGGTGTTTGTCTAGGCTTGTGAAATTTGGGAACGGCATTTTCATCTATATGAAGCTTTGCTTTGAACTTCGTGCAGTGTCCTAACTCGGTTGAAAATACGTCATCATAATCAGTCAACACGGAGTCAGCTAAGGAAACGAATGAGCACATCACTACATCTGACCGATATAAAAATTCACTACGTATCAAATCAGTGACATCAAGATTTGTTTTCCTAATAGAATCGCGACCAAACAAAGGCGGTTTTCTACCTGGCACAACAAGTAAATTCAAAATCTGTGAACTTCGTAATACCAGGCATTCACTTTACGATGACCTTTGACATTTATGTCATGACCTGTGTAAGAATTCAGTGAAATGTCGGTGTCCAACAATTTAGGGGACCCGATTCCACACCACGTACTTTCATCAATAATTGACGCAGGGGAGCCTTGGTCAATTTCAAAAAGAATGTCTGTACCATTCACATCAATAGGTAACATGAAAGACGAATTATGAATCATATTATGAGAAGAATTCACAGAACTGACAAGAGTATCAACAGAATGCACTTTATAGGCAGGATTCTTGCTGGACGACACAGCAGGTGAATTTGCGGAATTTCTTCCACACACAGATTGAATGTGACCTCTTGTATGACACGCATTGCACACATAATTCCGGCACTTGCATTCTTTACGTTTGTGATTTTTCTTACCGCACGATAAGCAGATGTAACTTTTGGTAGATCTATTCTTCGAAAAATTACCATTGTATTTAGACGCACCATTTGGTCTTGCAGGTCGAAGCTTTGCAACTTGTTTTGAACTTTCCGTAAATGTAGCAGTAGGTTGAATCAATTTCATGTCCTTGGATAACTGTTCAATCTGTAGACCTATTTCCTCCACACCTTGGAGAGTAGGATCACCTTCTTTCAGTAGAGCTTGACGAATTCGTATATCTGCACAATTGATCACAATAAGATCACGTAATGCACGTTCTCTAGGCGTACTGACACAACTAGCATCAAAGCCACAATGTCTAGCCTTCTCACGCAATTCAGTAATCCATTCTGACGAACTTTGTCCAGGTTTCTGTTTGCAGGAATAGAGAAAATATGTAGCGGACATGAAGTTAGATTCTTCTTTGAAATGAACGTTTAACTTGTCGGTGATATCAGCAAAGGTAATAGCAGTGTCAGATAATTTCACCGGAGAAAATAAGCTCATGAGAGTTGAGAATAGTTCTTCACCGCACAAAACTAAGAAATTGTTTTTCTTTTCTGTATCATCCTTTATGTCACAGTCGCCAAAGTAAAACGAAAGTCTTTCTGAGTAGAGAGCCCATTTCTCCTTGTCTGTTGAGAATTTGGAGAAAAGCTGAATTACAGACATTTTCAGCACTGTAAAATGTCTGTCGTAAAATTTGCAACACTATTGTAGTCCAATTTTCCCCGTCGTCAATGTTAGTTGTAATGTAAATAATTTAAGAGTCGCAATAACGTGCTTCGAGAAAGAACCAGGCGCTAGTAGCAGGACGACATGTTGTTTTTATTGAATTGTCCGCAGCCTCCGATTGATTGAATTTAGTACAGTAAAAGAAATGCACACAGTGGGACATTGAAAACAACAGTGCATATTGAACGAGAGTGAACGAGACAATGTGAAAGAGAGCAGATGGAACATCTTCTGTAAGTATAGTTTTCGAACAAGTCTGGTAAATAGACATGTAATAAGAAATTTGCGTGAAGTCAACACAGAAGGTCATAGTGATGGGAGCAAGTGAGTAAGCATTGCTAAATCACAGCAAACAAACCTGCTTGCTAAAATGGTTCTCAAATATCATATTTTTTTATATCAAGAGGAAAATTATGGATTAAGATTAGTGGAGAACTACAGAAAGAATATCTAAAATTGTCAAACGTTTATTGTGATGTAAATAATGCTGTCTCTCATGTAACAAATATAATTCAAATATAATGTTTATATTTTATGGATTTTTTTATCTAAAATTTGCTTACAAAATACTCACAATAAAATAAGATTAAAATTAATATCACAAAATTAATACTCACAAAAAACCAAAATTTCGCCTGTTCAGCTTGCTTTGTACACAGCTAGTTTGCAGTTTGGTTGAATCAATAATGGTAATAATATTCAAGCTTATTGAATTCACACATTTCAAATTTCTGAAATTGTCTAATGCAATGTATTGATTTTCATAACCTTAACTGGGCCCTCATCGAATCAACTGGATCCGATAAGGGCCATGATTCAGATTCGATCCGGTGATATAACTTCATGATCGAGATCCGGCAAATCTGCCGTGATCCGGTGATTTATGAGTACGACATTGAGAACTTAAAACAATATAATTAGAAAAATTATACCTCGAAGCAAAAGTTAACGAAAGCAATAGTTTGATTTTCACTTACTTTGCAGCAAATGTTACCAGGTCGCAAATGCCGAAAAGTGACAACCAGATTTGAAATTCTTAAATAATTTATCTTGACGGGTCATGACTGTGCAATTCACTATCTACATGTACTTTGCGGATGTGTTCACTATCCAAAAGACAAATAAGCCTCCAAAAATTAAGGTCATTATCAAATAGAATGATTACGGATGAGATAGGATCAAAATAAACAAACACGATCAAATTGCGTATAATCAATCTTATAAATATCTGATTTTGAAAATGCCGGTGATATATTCTTAGCCATATGCACTGGAAAAATGACATTTGCATTGACAAAAATAGTAAACGAAATTGCATAAAAAATTGATTTACCTTATTTTGCTGTTAGCAGACCAAATGATACTTATCAACTAATCATTGCTGCCAAGTGATTTTGCATGAGATGAGGTCTATTTGTGTGGCTGGCATTTCCTTTTAACTATTGCGCTAAGAAATTGGACAAAATAATTATCACTCTCCTTTTGTCTAAATGAGAAATTTACAACATGCAAACAATTGGGTTATACACTCTGTTTGAATGAAACACTTCATCGTCGATTCAGAATTCTCTTGTCATCTGATCATCATAAGAATGGCAATTCATCTATTTTTGTAACATTTCATTTGAATTGTAAATATTTTAAACTCTCCCGCTGATACTTATACTTATCTTAGCAATACGAGTGAAATGATGTATGTAAACGATGGATCAAATTGCTGAGTAGTGAGCAATAGGGCATAGAGTAAGTATATTAGGTAGAGTAGTAGTATGTCAGCATTAATTAAATCCTCAAAACAGTTTCGATTTTATTAAACGAACTCGAGTTGAGACCCAGGACCACATTTGAGATTTGCAAGTTTTTATACTCTTGGAGAAATTTACACGGATTTGACCGATTATGATAGTAATAATAATAATTGGTGAGCGAGTGGTACAGTGGTTTGAGTGTCTGTCTGTGGTCTGGACGGCCCAAGTTCGACTCCTTGTGCAGTCAACCTTATTAATTATATCTCCGACCGGGTGTTCGGCAAAAACCTGTAATCCAACTACTTGGAGGTTATTAACAGTGGATTAGACACCTAATGACTATTCTAGTATCATCTATAACCTTTCAGCCGACCAGGTGTCTGGCAAACACCTGTAATCCAGCTACACATCGCTGACACTTGGACGTGCTGGTCGTATATTTCTCTTTCTCTCGATAAAGTTGTCTATGGTTGGTGTTTGAGTGACTTATTGGCCATCATTCTTGGAGAAATTTACATCGTCGTGTTCCTCATCCTGAAATCCATCATCTTTGAACTCCTGTCGTCGCTTCGTTCTATTCGAATTGGGATATTTAGTGTACGTGACCTTCCCAGGCTGATGACTGGTCAGTGCGACAAAGCGCTGTAACACTGTCTTGAATGGGCTGATTACGTAATCCCTCGTCTAGGCTGTAGCTTTTGCAGCAGAATTTCAATCTCTTAGATCTACTTGCTTCTGCAATCTGGAATCGTGCGTTGCGTAGTTAGCTCTGTGGTTATCAAGCTGGACGTTTACCTGAATTCTCAGAGTGCGACGCCCGCGACATAGTTTTGGTTTTCTACCATTTGGCAGAGTTTTGGATTTGTATTTGACCATGACAGCTAATACAAGTCGCACAACATCTATTGTAACGCGTTCAACCAAGTTGATGGAAAACCAGGATGAAACTACCGATCCTAATCCTCTGGCATCCGCTGGCATCCACTGGTGTCCTGGTACAGCTGAAGAATGAATTATTAACAGAAATTCGGATTATGATTGATGAATCTCGAATCAGTATTATGCAATCCGTAAATGCTGAATTAAAAGAACTGAAGAATTCCGTCACACTTATCCATTCGAGGTTGGACGGTCTCGAAAAGGACATAGACAGATGTAACAATGATTATTCAAATCTAAAGTCGGAGTTTCATAACTACGAAAACTACATCGAGATGTCCACACACGAAATGCTATCATCGTTCTCTTGGGAAATGGATCAGAGGCTTTTGAAATTGAACAACGTGATCATTCATGGCATACCAGAATTTGCAGGATCCCTTGATGAAAGGCACATGACAAAGATCAAGTCGAGAAATTATGTAATCACCTTGACTTGGACGACTTGCAAATTGATCGGGTATTTAGAGTTGGCCACACTCGTAACGATCGGCCTACTACTCGGCCTACTAACCGTCTTTTGAAAGTGCGTTTTGCTGATTATTCTAGTAAGACCAAGTTGCTACGAAGAAGCAAATTATTGAAAAATTCAAGTCAATATAGAAGGGTCTTTATTCACGCTGATATGACTGAACATCAAAGATTGGAACAAAAGGAGATGAGAAATGCCTCCGAAACCGGATTCCATAATGGTCAATACATGTATGATACAAGTGCATCACAGTCTCAGAATCCTCCGCAGAATTTTCAATGAATGTTTTATCAGCTTCGTCGTTTCCTTTGAGTAATAAAATTAATCGTTCTAAGAACATTCGCTGTTACCTGTTCAATGCTCCTTCTCTTTGTAATAAGCTGTGTAATCTTTCTGCATGTTTGACTTCTAACCGGTTTGATATAGTTTTCGTGACAGAAACCTGGCTACACTCTGGGATCTCTGACTCATTACTGTTGAACAATGCTGATTACTCCCTGTTTCGCAATGATAAAGGTTCTTTGGGAGGTGGAGCTATTATTTTTGTGAGCAGTAATGTGAAATGTATTTCTGTTCAACTCCCGGATGTGTTTAATGATCTTGAAGTAACTGCAGTAGACTTATTTTTTCTAAAGACAGATACCGTTTTTTCTGCATCTATCATTCAACATCGGCCGTGGCTGATATGCGTCGAACAAAACTTTTGTGTGATCTGCTGAATTTTGGTTGTTCTGGCAATCATCATGTGTTTTTCGTCGGAGATTTAAACTTTCCACGTATTCATTGGGATGTTCCATCATCACAGGGAGCATTCGTATTTTCTGGATTGCTGTCTCAAATTAAATCTATTGCAACTTGTATCTGAACCAACATGAGAAAATGTCATCCTTTATTTAGTTCTTTGTTCTCATCCATCTTTGGTCTCATCCTTATTGGTTGAATGCCCATTTGCATCGTCATGTGATCATAGTGCTGTATCGTTTTCTCTATATTTATCTAATAACAAAAAATGGCGAAGTAATGATGCGATCGTTTACCGTGATTTTTATCACGCTGACTACGAATCGATTCAGTCCTTCCTGTCCCACTTCAATTGGTATCATCTCTTCAACGAAAGTGCTTCGGTCGAGGACTTTTGGAGGAAAATTACGTCAATTTTTTACGATATTTTTGACAATGAGAATTTGGTGCCTAAAATGCTATCTCCCAGATCTCGTCGTTCTTGTAAATATCCGAGTAAAATTCGAAAGCTGCAGAAGAAAAAAAGAATATATGCGTAAAAAATAAAGAATACGTGCATCGCAATTCTAGTGATCACAAAGCTCAACTATATAGGGTAGCCTGTATTGAATATGATAAATCTGTTGAAGAATTTCATTGTCAATCCGAAATATCCTTGGTTTCTTCTGGCAATGTGAAAAAGTTCTACTCGTATGTCAATTCCAAATTGCGTCGAAATTTTGTGATTCCTCCTCTTACTGTTGATGGAGATGAAGTTATCGATGACGATATTGGCAAGGCTGAGTTATTCAGTTCTACATTTGGCAAGGTTTTTTCTCCTGTCGATGATGGTTATGAACCTACTTTTCCTGCAAGAGTTCCCGATCTGACATCTCTGACAAATGTTACTTTTTCTTAAGAGAAAATCTTGAGGAAACTGCTAGCATTGCCTAACAAATTTTCCAGGACTCCAGATCACATTCCGCCTATATTCATTCGCAACGTTGCCCATCAAGTTGCCTTTCCACTACAGTTGCTGTTCGAGATGTCCTTTCAGACTGGTATGATTCCCGATGTTTGGAAAACTGCTATTGTGGTGCCATTTCACAAGAAAGGAAATTTATTGTCTCCTGAGAACTATCGCCCAATTTCCTTGACTTGTGTATGATGTAAAATCATGGAATCCATTGTAGCGGACGGCATCCAGGAATATATGCTGAACTATCATTTGATCACGGAATCACAATTTGGTTTTGTGAAAAAGCGATTGATCTCGTCTCAACTACTGAAAGTGCTCAATGATTGGTCTGATGCTCTCAATCAGAGGAAACACATCGACTCCATTTACATCGATTTCAGTAAGGCCTTTGATAAGGTATGTCACAATAAACTTTTGTTGAAGCTCGAGGCATATGGTATTTGGTACGAAATGTTAACTTGGATTAAAGCCTTTCTATCAGACAGATCCCAGTGTGTTTGCATAGGGCAATCGTTCTCAAGTTCACAAGCGGTGCAAAGCGGGGTTCCTCAAGGCTCTGTGCTTGGGCCATCTTTATTCTTCATTTTCATCAATGACATTGATTCCTGTGTCCATGAAGACTGCAGTCTCAAGCTATTTACTGATGACGTCAAAGTGTATCAAGCATGCGAATCACCTGGTGCATCAACATCTTTAGCAAACTCCCTTGCAAAGTTATCCGAATGGGCTGACAGATGGCAGCTTCCAATATCCCATTCAAAATGTGAATTTATGCGGATCAGTACTTGTAAACTTTCATGCACAACATTATACACTCAGCGACAAAGCTTTATGTCCTATTTCCGAAGTTCGAGATCTCGGTATCCATCTCGATGGCAAAATATCCTTTGCTTATCATTACAAGAAGATATCTTCGAAGGCACATTCAAGAGCTTACCTTGTTTTGAAAAGCTTCGTGTCAAATGATCCCATTCTACTTGTCAAAGCCTTTTGTGTGTACGTGTGTCCCCTCTTGGAGTTCTCAACTCAATTTTGGAATCCTCAAAAGAAAAAGACATTTTGTTGATCGAAAGAGTACAAAAATATTTTACCAGGAAAGTGTGCAAGCGATGCAAGATAAGTTATTCTGATTACTCATCGAGGCTCGATCAATTGAACTTGAACTCTATGGAGCGCAGACGACTTATATTTGATCTGACTTTTATGTATAAGATAGGCTATTTCACGGTCTAGTTGATGTACCGATAACTGACTTTTTCAGTAGGCCTATTGTAGCTCATTCTACGCGTGGCCATTCTTACAAAGTTTGTCTAATCGGAAGGGCCAACTGCAATGTTAGACCCCATTTTTTCAACTACCGTATAATTAATGTTTGGAATTCGTTGCCGGAAAGCATTGTAAACGCGTCTTCATTATCATCATTTAAAAGTAAAATTCGTGAATTTGATGTTTTTAGTTTATGCAAACTTTTTCCTTGACTTTTGTGTTGTCTTTTATGATTTTCTCATTCACCTACACCATGTATTTTGTATTCTAGAGTGAAATGTTTCCATTGTACATTAAGTGTCACAGGCTACCCGTAAGAGTTACTCAATGTAACCCGGGATGCCTTTTGTATTACTACTCTCTACAATAAAGCATTCTTATTCTTATACGTGGAGGTCGCAAGTGGATCAAGTATTTGACAGATTATCAATACTCGAATCACAATAAGTGCACACTCGGGAAGGAGGTCCTCGCCCAACACCCATACACATACACATATGGTAATAGAAAATATGATTCTATACCGGAATAGCTACCCTAAAATGGAGATGTTTTCGGGTTTGTGGCATTGACAAGCCAGCAATCAGGGATATATTGTGATCTGTCGAGACTCGAGATGTTTGATGATTTGTGATAGAACTATAATTTCGTTCGTAATGTCATTTGGTGAAACGTTTGACAACTCTATTAACAATAGTCCCCTAAATGTTTCCATATACATGCAAGCTTCCATGTATTTTATGAATCTTAAATGAAATTAATCTAATATACTAAGCATGAAGCATATTTTCCTACCTACAGGATGACCGGATGTTTGGCCTACGTCAATCAATTTCACTAACATGGTCAAAACGATTTTATTTGAATAAAGTATCCTACTGATGGATTCTGAGTTATAAAGTAAAATCAATATACGCAGTGTACTTAACTTCAAATTCGACGTAGTTCCTTGTTGAAATTGTAGAACAGCAAAATATTTCGTACCAGAGGCGTTATCTTCGCTGATTTTGAAGAACTCGGAGGGTTCAAACCATAGAGTAAGTATAGTGTCGACTGAAAAAATGTCTGTGTACAGAAAAAATTTTAGTATCAGAAGATTCGGAGATTTTTTACGGAGATTACGTTCCTGCGGTCCAAAAACTTATTTGAACAGTTTTTAAAAGCCTAAATCTTTGCAAGTTTATATACTATCGATATGAAGCCACTTTGTAAGTAGCATGAAACAAGTTGGATATCAATAATAATGAATGTTTGCTAACAAGCGTCTTAATTAAGCAGAAATTATGCTGATGATCAAGGAAATTTCATGAACCACATTACAATGCAAGTCCATGCAAGTCGTCAAGGAAAAGTTGAGATTTTAGTGTGCTACTTAGCTGAGATGCTATGTTTTTAATTCAGTTTTCAGCGGCTTGATTTTATGATTCGCAAGGCGCCATTCCTTGAATCTAAAGAGCTATGTGGAACCATTTACATCCATTAAAAATTTAATTATGGTCATTTTCTTTAATTATGATGTCTTGCTCTTTCACTGGCAGGCAGTTCGTGATATGATCACGCTTAAGAAAATAATCGTATTATAATGAGGCTGAGATTTAAAGTGCATAAACTATATTACCTCTTAAATGTGATCATGACATGGAGGATTTGTAAACTTTATTTCTCCTGTATTGCTATCATGATCAGTCAAATTCGCATTTTTCTCAGTCTTATTCGTCAATTTCTCCAGAAATGCAAAAATTTGCATATTTCATGTATGGTAACGGGTCTCAACTCAAGATCATTTAATGAAATCGAAACTGTATACACATTGGGGATTTAATAAATGCTAAGTTGTTACTCTACCTAGTATACTTACTCTTTGGCTCAAGCTGTCCCTGGCCGCCCGACCGTCGACATTTATGATTACAGTTGAGGTTGGTGTCCCTCATTGGGAGCTCTGGTCACTACAAGTGTTCTTAGCGCTGGTTAAAAATTTCTTCATTCTTTATCCCTCTGTGTGGCTATATGGCAGTGAGCTGGTGCAACTCCAACATAAAAGTAAGAGGAGTTTCCTTCATCATATACTTATACACGATTACCATGACGCTTCATAAAGCAAGAGACGGTGGGGCACATGGAATATGTTTTTGAACTTTTCTCGATAGTTCCAATAAACCAGATCAAATGAACCAAAATCAAACTCGGATGAAAAGGTGATGGCATGCAAAGTAATCTCTGAGTTGTTGAACGCTTCTGTGGCATTTCATCTGCTCACAATTTGAATTTTAAACTTTTTACCAAAGTGTTTCTATGTGCCCCATGCTTGGGACATATTGAACCACCCAGTGAGGCACATTGAACCATCTTTGTTTATTGCTCTCTTATTCTACTTTATTAGACTTCATGTATCTGATCTATAGCTTCACTCCATGATTAATCAAAAATAAACAACAAAATTCATAGATTGAGATTTTTATTGGAAAAATTATAACAAATCTTTGATGTGAAAAAACATGCAAAATTTCTGAAAGTGAAATGTTCCTAAACCATTAGAGCTCTCATATTAACAGTATCATTCATCAATAGGAAATGCTGTTACCTTCGTAAAAGCATTGGTACTGAATATTTTGATATGCAAATACATCCATCATTGTGATCATCAATTAAAGCAAGCCTGTAGGCATTATGCAGTACATACAGACATGTAGGAGTA
The DNA here is from genome assembly GCA_907163375.1 of Prostheceraeus crozeri. Lineage (NCBI taxonomy): Eukaryota > Metazoa > Platyhelminthes > Polycladida > Euryleptidae > Prostheceraeus > Prostheceraeus crozeri. Next base: position 75,018 of record CAJQUW010015836.1, on the reverse strand, counting down.
GGCCAAGCCAAAAAATGAGAAATTATCAAAATTAACTAAAGTAAGAAGCGAAACATTAGCATTTCAATTTTTCTGACCAGAGAGGTTCCAGTTCATCCAAACCCACATCGCTTTATCTGAGATCATTGATTTATATCAATGTTTCAACTAATTTTATGAATATTAAGTCTTTTCCATGCTGCTCTAGTGTTTTATGTTCGAAAAGAAAAAAAGTGCACAAAAACGAAAACCATAACTGCTCAAATATTTCTAGATAGTCAATTGGACAGCAATGTTGACTGATTTGTAGCCTAAACCACATGTAAAAACTTATAGATCACTTTGTTCACTCAATATAAGAAAAAATGATCAAGTATGGAAGTGGGGCATCATGAACTATGTTCAAAGTACCTACCCGATCTTGGGTGGTTCAATGTGCCCCACATCGTTAACTTTTCAAAAACGAGGTCGTGTGCAAGTAATACTGAATTCAAATAATTCTAACCACTGAATTAGTGAAATTGACAAAGAATACTCGAGAAAAATACTATCTAATTTACGCAAGTTTTTGGTTGCATTAGAAAAAAGTTCCAATTTTCTGAAAATTAACGTTTTCATTGAAATTTTGAGAAATTCGGTGAAAATAATGATTGAGAGCATAAACAGTTGAAATTATCAGAGGAATCATGTTTATTTGTTACAATAAATAATGTCTTAAAGCATAAAGTTTCCAAAATTTAAAGTTTCGGAGAAAAGGCTGGTGGTTCAATGTGACCCACCCTCCATTACACAAAGTGGGATTGTCTGAGTGACTGACCGCAAAGATGCGGCGAGCATTGGTCTTACTGTTTTGATGGTGATAGCTAACACTACTGACACATGCGTTTTCAAGGCGCCATTCAGTCGCTGCGGTGAGAGAGACAGACGAGAATGAGAATGTAATTCTATAACCAATCCCTTTATAATTGAGCAAGGTTGTCATCCACCGGCTGCATGAGTGCTGTAACGAATAGCGAAAGTATGTACTTGTAAACGTAATGCAGTCATTAATAATCAAAATTCTTCTCCTATTGTCTGCGATCGAGGTTGAATTAATGATAGGGCAAAGTGATTAATTAAAAGGTACCGTACTTATGGGTTATCTCCCCCACGTTTTCAAATTTGTCTAAAATCTGCAAAAATGAATCAATCGACACAAAACTTTAAGCACACGTAAGTGAGGATGTTCTCTAGCCACATACCAAGTTTTAGGCAAATCGAAGAAGCACTTTTTGAATTGGGAGCGATAACTTGAAGTGCAGCTTGATCTGACTTGTCAGTGACATCATCATCTGAGCAGAAAGCACTTGAGGTCAACAAAGTCATTTCCCGACAACTCGTCAAGCGATGATGACCAGGCCACATCCCTTATATTAATATGCTTGGCTTAATAAAGGTGTGGCAAGGTAGTGGTTGTGGGAAAATTTTAAATTGCAGTGGATGAGACGAAGAGGGAGAGAGAACAATGCACAAACGAGTAGCAATGATGCGTCGAACAGACGAAGTCAGATATCAAGCAGCAGACTTCTCCACACTTCACGTGATCGTATCAAATGCAAAAAGTACTTGTCCGATCTACATAAAATTTTGCATGTAGGTAGAAAATATGCCTAAGTGCGTGTATCAGAAGTTTAGTGACGATTGATTCACTTTTGCAGATTTTAGACAAATTTGAAAACCTGGGGGGAGATAACCCATAAGTACCAATTAAAAATCACTAAGTCAATATGATTCTATATGATGACAACAATCCCAGCCGAATCGCGAATCGCTTTAAAATATCAAGGAGTCCGATTCGAAAACGAAGTTCCGAATATTTGGATAATCGGACTATTTAGTCTGATTATCCGATTGCCCCTCCTCTGTCATGGAGTGCTACTACTTGAGTCAGCCGTCGAATCGTGGACACAGAAAGAGAATGTACGAATTGTGGAAACAACGCCGCCCTGAAAGCACGCTCACTGAACAAGGATTGCTGAATCAGAAGCGGGCAATTGAGATGAACAAATGGCTAAAATCCATCGAAATATAACACATTGCAGATCGTATCACATGCAGTAATCGATATCGATCAAAGAAGTGACAAGTGAATCCGAGGTAATCAATAGTAATCAATGAATCAATAGACAAATCGAAGATGTGCAAGAAATAAATTCAAAACAAGTACACGATAACGAAGGAATGAATGGAGATCAGCAGTTAGTCAAACAAAAGACAATCAGCTACATGGAGCAATATGAAAGACACGAAGCGAGACCAATAATCCGTCAGATTCCGCATGGCGAAGAGACAAAGCATGCAATGAACTTAGTGAACGCGATTGTGAAAGACACCCACACGTGATATCACCGAAACGAATACACTGCTATACTCTACGGTTAAGGTAATTGAAGAACGTCTTCTTCCAGAAACTCGAAACAGCCAAAGATCAATACCACAATGGAAAAGAAGACTGATGAATAACACAGACATTGAGAAATCAATTCAATTGTCATCAAAGATGAACAATGGAAGACTGCTCACGTGCATGCTACGAAAGTACCAACTGAACACAATAAGCATAAGTGAAGCTATTGAAAGAGCCAAACAAAGATTGATAACCCTCAGTCACAGACTAAAGCGATACGACGCGCGTCATCAGCAATATGTCATCAATTCATTGTTCCAAAATGACAAAAGGAAAGTGTATAGGCAGCTGACAAACAATAGCACACAACACGACCAGCAACCCGATTGTAACAAGGCTGAAATAATGAAAGGAACTTCGCGATTGTGAGTTGACGTCCTTAGTTGACCTCAGTGGAGTGAAGAATATAAAGTATGCTTATTATTGAAAAGTGGTCAACTAGTTTGACAGCAGAGTCGCGGGGCGAGAGGAATCGCGGTTACATCAAAAATATCTTCATCATAAAAGTCAAGCTGCGACGGGTGGAGAAGGAGACAGCCGGGACACACATCAAAAATAATGGAAATTGAGAATTACAGTGCCTATATAAACCGAGATGATAAGTATTCCTCGTCACCGAACTGAGTCTTCTATTGTCGCTATCTGTACGCTGTTCATACTTCTTCTTATCTCCCTCATAGGTAGAATAAACCGAGTATATCTGGACCATTGGTTTTATCTTCATAAAAGCTTAGCAAGGAGATAACTACAGGGAAAGGTAGGCGAGAGCTCGGGGTTGTTGGATACGCAATACGGAGTTGGTAGAAAGCAATAGACTATCACAATTCAATAACTATCATATATTATCTAAGTAGCCTAATATCCAGAGTGCTAGAATATACAGGGTTGCATATTGGTAGTCCCACCTCGTTTATCTTTCCCTCTTTTCTTCTGTCTTTAGTAACTTCTTCAACTCAGTTCGGTGGCCCGGTGCCGGTACATAGTTCATTTTTTATCCTTCACTAAATTCGCTTGCGGAGACGAGAGAAAAAAAAACAGAGTGAGTTTCGGCCATACTTTAAGTGCGCGCACGTTAACAGTTAGAATTTATATGGTATTCCTTCTGCTCTCTTATTTATTGTGAGTGGCTATACATCCACGTGTTTGAGTTCGTGTTTCGCCCCGAGAGGCATTCACAACATATATAATTAGTGGAAGGCTCGAGGTAAACGAGCGCACACTTCCACGGGTTACCGCGGTATATAAATTAGTGGAGGGCTCCAAAAAAAAGAGCGTATACTTCCACGGGTTTCCGAATTAAGATTAAAGTGGGTGGCTCTATTACAGCGAATACATCCACGTTCGCCGGCGAGTCCCGTCATCCGAGATCTACAGGCGCCGAATAAAACAATTGTGCAAGCAGTAGAACGACTAAAAATTACCCTATCGTAGCCTTGTATGAATACAGTATCATAAAATTAAATACGGTACCAATTTATAGTCACACCTACCAGTATAAATCAGTCCTATACTACTGTAGTCTATCATTCATTTTGCGTTTTTTCTTCAATACAAAACGGTATTTCCTCGTATCTGCAGTTGCATCATTCATACCGTAGCAATTATTTACCTCATTACTGCATTCAATAATCATCCATACAGTAGCTACCAGCAACAACATAATAATTTACCGTACACATACGAACCCTAATTTAACGTTCGAGTCGTACTGACTGCCCAACAGATTTTAAAAATTGCACTAATACGAGTATTTGGGATTCCACAAAATCATTAATAGTTATTGACATACTCGTTTTCTTTAAAGTAAACGTGCCTTATAATACAAGAGGTCGTGTGATGGCGACGGTCGAAGATTTGGTAGATCGTATGGAGAATGTCGGAATAAAAATAGCAGAAATTGAAGACAGTCGACGACCGGTCTTACCGTCTGGAGCAACCGGTATCACATTGAAACCATTTTCTGGAGACCTCCAGGACCCGAATTACCAATTTGGCGAGTTTGCTACCCAATTTCATTTAGTAGCAAAAGCTTTGGGATGGAAAGACGAACAGCAGTTAGCTATGCTGCCCATTTATTTGAGCCGACATGCCCGTGAAATATACAATAGCTTACCTGCTGCATCCAAAGTTGACATCGATGTCCTACTAGAGGATCTTCGACGTTTATTGCATACTCCTGAGATGGAAAGATACAATGCTATGCAGTTACGTAATAGGAAACAGAAGCTAGGCGAATCGGTCGCCAGTTATGCAGCCGATATTCAAAAACTGACACGTTTAGCGTACAGATCTTATGACGAATCCGTTAGACAAACTTTGGCACTTGAAGCATTTTTATCAGGAGTTGCCCCTTCACTTAAGAAAACTCTCTTGCGTTTCGAGCCTAATTCTCTAGAAGCTGCCATTCTTATCGCCTCTAAAGAGGAAATGCGTCGGAAGGTGTTGGCGGATGATACGGCCGATAATACCCCGAAGCAACTCTCTGCTCTTACGGACAGAGTAGGCAAGTTAATCTCTACCCTTGAGCCGTCGACGATTCGTAGAACTGAAACATTTAATAGGCCTGAAACCACTTTTCAAGTACGTCCAACAGCCCAATGGACAACTCAAGGCTTACCGCGCTGCTTTCGTTGCAGTAAAGTGGGCCATATAGCTCGAGTGTGTCGGTCTAACCTCAGTTCCCATCAATCGCGATCAACTCTGGCACGTGAAGGTCGCAGTAGCACGCCGCACTATGGGAGACTTAACCAACAAACTTACAGAAGTCCGAGTCAGCAGCAAGTCAGATTCGGTCGTCCGGACTTCCCTATAAGGCCGCAGTCTCGATATCCACGAGGCCACATCAATGTTATTCAGACAGAGACGGCAGAAAGGGAAGAGGAAGATCGTTTCCTTCTTGAACAGATAGCCCGTGATCACACCAATATGATTGGCTACGTGCAGCGACCGCTCCAACGACCCGTGAGACGGACTTTCAATTTTCAAGCCAGTCAATTCACCTTCAGGATCGTCATGTACATCATATTGTTCTGTATGAGGCTAAATTTGTCAGTCGCTTCTCCTCTGCCAATGATTTGCCAAACGTCTGCGGGTGGCTCAGTTTATCAAATTCCACAGTTTCCTAATTGTCCAAAACCACCGAATAACACTCATGTCAATACGCGGCGTATGACGTTTGATATTTACAAAGATAATATAATCAAGTATGAATCAAGCGGTTTCCATTGCTTGATCATTGAGCAGGTTACAAAGACATTTTCTTATTTTTTCGGAGATCACCATCTAAAGAACGAGAAGACAGTTCATAGGCCCGTCACCTATCTTGAATGCGATAGAAGGATCAAGACAAGAACATGCTCATTCGGTTAATTGGTAACTAAACAAGATCATTTTACCACTAACCGTAAACATACTTGGCGTTACCCAGGCCCTCTTTGGAATTGCTGTCGCTGGGTAACCTTTAGAACCATAAATTGTATTTTAATTCCAATAAAAATATACAAGAGGCATCGGGAACCGCAGATGGAGACAGACTTTGGTAAAGTCAGTAATTGCAATTATAACAGCTAGCAATGTCAACTACCGATCTCAGCTTTCTCATTTGGGAAGTTCAAACTAATGAGTCCTGTGATCTCATTTTTTGGAGACGAGTGCCAGGTACTTTATGGGATCATACTTGGCTGTCAGATGATCATCAATTAGCGCTTTCTTTCACTAACACTCTTACGTTAGCAGGACGATGTCATAATATCAATATTGCTGCTTCTGAACAAGGAGTAGGTGTGGCGCTATTACCTCCAGATGATATGTATTTCTTCTCTAAGAAAGTTTTGGATCCAGTTCCCTATCACAGGCCGAAAAGAGCGTCAGGAATTGTCAGCGCAGAATTCGTGGCGGCACAAATACAGGCTTCTCATGATACCATCATCCGTTACTCTAATCATACGTTTAATCTCTTGCTTCATAACATTTGTAAAAATACCCGTCACATTGCGCACATGCTCCAGTTTGCGTTGCTTCAAAATCCAACTATTGTGTCCCGAGAGCTTTTTAGGACACAGTATATCCACGCGAAATCAACTAGCACTATATTACAAGTGTGGCCTTGCACTCCAATACATAGCTATAAATTGCTGCCAATGTCACGTATATGTACGAAATACATTCCAATCTCCTTTCAGATTCGCAATGCGAATCTTAGTGGATATCTTGACCCTATGACTAATATTATTCATCATAGTTCTCCAAAAGTGGCCTGTGATGATTTAACGATTCTCCCACTTTGTCTCGATCAACAATGCTATAATTACCGTAAAGACGGCTCCCTCATAGGTCTAGAGCCAGGGAAGAAAATAACTCCTTTTCAAGTGGATTTAGAAGAACTACCAAAGCCACCATCCACGACATTCTATCAACTTGTGATCTACAATTGGACCGAGATACAATCTAAATCACATAGGGCAGAACTGGTTCATGCTATGAAAAGACATGCTGACATTTTAGAAAACGTAGGCATTCAGCCTACCGAGCCATTGTATATCGAAGCTAAGAACTATGCGAATAAGGTTCTCAAACATTCAACTTTCGGATTTTTGCTTGGTTTAAAAATAGACTTCAAACAAATATGGATATTTGTAGTCTGCATTTATGTTACATTGCAATGGGGATGGTATATATCCCTGCTCATCTCTAAGTCGAACACAATCCGATCCCTGAGAAAGAATATTCGCAAATGGGGAAATAAACATCGACGTAATTTTTGGAGACGGCGGAAACAGGGAAGAAATCTCAATCAGTCGGGCGAGATACCAGCCGAAATAGAATTAGACACCATCGAAATGGGGCAAGCACAACCCCTGAACCCAGTACCGACTATTCAAATACTTCAAGACCAGTGGCAGTCACGTCAGAGTTCTTCAAACCCTACGGCGCCAGTTATAGCAGGGCTTAATACCCTTATTCGCACTACTATACAGATAACAGTAAACGGCATTCATACGGAAGCTCTAGTGGACACTGGATCTGCATTTACCCTCATAGATGGGACATGGCACGTAACAATAACATTCCATTTATATATCATCCAATAAGGGCTGAGGCCATAGATGGCAAAGAAATAACCCTCATTGGTCACACGATCGCGCATTTCGTAATTGGGCCTATTAAGATGAAATTCAAAGCGTCCATCCTTCCAAGTGCCACTATTCCCTGTGTTTTAGGAGTAGACATTTGCCAACACCTCGGTCCACTTAACATTGATTTTACAAACAATCGGATCACGATTGCTAATAAGCCCATGCTTTTAGGACCGCCATGGGCCAATAATGTAAGAGTTTATGCGGAGCGAACCGTTGATATACCTCCTCGTAGTATTCACCACATAGTCGCAACGGTAGAATCCACACTGTCAACTGCTACAGGCCTTTTAGAACCAGCACCTAGATTTTATGACTATCCTATCAAGGTTTTCGATATCGTTGGTAAAGTTGATGCTCAAAAATTTCCTATTCTATTGGCTAACAGAAGTACTATTCCGATTAGAATTTATGAAAATACAACGTTGGGATTTATTGAGCCTCTTTTACAGACAGCCAAAACAAATGATCAGACCTTGGCTCCAATTACGCCTCCGACATTTAATCTTATTAGCCAATTTAATTGGGAACATGTTGATTTATCCCAGCCGCAACTGCGAGAGTTACAGCGTCTTCTTAACAGACATGAATATGTATTCTCAAAAGGTGAATATGATTTGGGTCATTTAACGGCGTATCACCACCATATAGATACAGGAGACCACCCTCCTATCCGACAGAAGCCATATAGAATTCCACATGTGCAGAAAGAGAATTTAAGGAGTCATATTAACAATATGTTAAACAACGGAATCATCCAGCCCACCAACTCACCATTTTCTAGTCCAGTAGTGTTAGTTTCAAAAAAGGACGGCTCCACGAGGTTCTGCATAGATTATCGGAAATTGAATAAAATTACTTATCCACAACACCAACCACTACCACAGTTGGAAACCATCACAGACTGTCTTCACGAAGCCAAGTATTTCTCTACTTTAGATTTAGCGTCTGGTTATTGGCAGATTGACGTTGCAGAAGAGGACCGGCAAAAGACTGCATTCACTACTTGTTTTGGAAATTATGAATTCCTTAGGATGCCTTTCGGGCTTAGCAATAGCCCCGCCACGTTTATCTCCGCTCTCGATTTAGTTCTAGCGGGATTACAATATATCGATTGAATCACTTATTTGGACGATATTATAGTATTCTCCAAAACTTTTGATGAGCACTTGCAGAAACTAGACAGGATATTTATACGTCTAGCTGAGTACAATTTAAAACTAAAACCGGCTAAATGTGAATTCGCTAAAAGTGAAGTTCGTTTCTTGGGGCATGTCATGTCGCGACAGGGCCTTACTCCACTACCAGATAATATTAAAAAAATTGTCAATTATCCTAGGCCAAAGAATATCAAACAAACAAGACAATTTCTAGGCATATGCAGCTATTATAGAAGATTTGTAAAAGACTTTGCTCGTATCGTTGCACCATTATGTAATTTGATAAAAAAGTCGGAAAAATTTGTTTGGACAGAACAGCATGAGGAGGCATTCATCCTCATGAAAACAGCTCTAACTTCACCACCTATCTTACTTTATCCGGATTTTGAAAAACCCTTTAATTTGCAAACGGACGCTAGTAATTGGGCAGTAGGGAGTGTCCTGAGTCAAATGGCAGATGGCGTAGACCACCCAATTGCTTACGCAAGTCGAGTTTTACAAAAAGCAGAAAAACATTATGCGACAGTAGAAAAAGAAGCACTAGCCTTAGTATATGCCGTTAAGCATTTTAGGGAATACCTATGGGGTAAAAAGTTCTATGCCATAGTAGACCATGCACCGCTTCGATATCTATTAAACCATAGAGAACCGTCATCACGACTCATGAGATGGGCGCTGCTGCTGGAGGAATACAACTTTGAAATTATATACCGCCCGGGTAAAAAACATTCTAACGCGGACACTCTATCTCGCATTCCTATAAATGCGATCAGTGAAATACGATCACGTTCAGAATTTTCTTGTGTGCAACAACAGCAAAAGGACGACCAGCTCTATGGCGCTATCATAAAAAAGTTGCAAAACCAACCGATGCCAAAACAGTTATCTCGGCCTCACTCAAAATTCATCAATGATAATTGGCCAAATTTTCGATTATCAAAAGGATTACTATATTATAAAGGTGTAAACACCCCGGGTAACGACCTACTTTTAGCTATACCACAAGAGCTTCGTCAAAAAATATTCACGGAATTACATTCCGGGGCTTTTGGCGGGCACTTAGGTATAGAAAAGACCATTTCTAGAATTAGCAAATTCTATTATTGGCCTACTATGACCAAAGATGTCACAGAATGGTGCCAAGCGTGTATCGCTTGCGCCACTAAAAGGGCCCAAAAGTCAAAACTATAGTTCCGATGGTCTCCATACGAATAAATCGACCTATGGCTAGACTAGGAGTCGATGTCTTAGGCCCCTTACCTTTGACTCGAAACCAAAACAAATACATAGTCGTATTCGCTGATTACTTTACTAAGTGGCCGGAGGCATTTGCGGTACCAGATCAGAAAGCTACAACAATTGCTAAATTATTCGTTGAAAATATAGTTGCGACCCACGGATGTCCGGAAAGTCTATTATCTGATCGAGGTAGGAATTTCACCTCAGAACTCTTACAAGAGGTGTGCCGTCTGACAAACACGGAAAAAGTTTTCACCACCTCTTTCCATCCGCAAACGGATGGGCAAGTCGAGAGATTCAATAAGACTTTGATTACAATGCTATCATTCTACACCAGTCGCGACCAGAAAGACTGGGATGTCTTCATCCCATATGTGTTATTTGCCTATAGGGCTGCCAGCCATAGTTCTACAAAGGAGAGTCCATTCTTCTTACTATATGGTCGGGATCCTTTACTCCCTAGTGACCTAGTTCTTAGGACTCTCACAGACTCGGCAACTTCAGTAGATGATTATAAGCATAATCTCGCTCGCACTTTATCCGACGCCTGAAAATTGGCAAAGTCCACTATTGAAGCAGCACAAGACAAACAAAAGAAGTACTACGACCGAAAAGTGACGCTCACGGCGGATAAATTAGCAATAGGGGATCGCGTATATGTTCACATGCCCGCAAAAACTGAAGGGCTCACCCCTAAATTACAATATAAGTGGAAGGGACCCATGAGAATAACGGAACTGACTGACACCAACTGAAAAATAATCTTTGTGCGAGAACCGCGCTCTAAACCCATGTGGGTCCACTTGAACAGAGTTAAGATCGATAAATCGGCTGGAATCCCTTTACTCATTAGTAGTAATAGCATAAATAATACAAGTAATTATGAAATCTCGGAAACACATGACGGAGACGGTCACATTGTAAGTGACGATGAGGAAGCTGAATTACTCGAACGAGCTCAGCGTGTTACGGAAACCGAAAATGACGCGTCGATGGAGACAGAAGACGAGGGTAATCAGATGGCCGCCGGTAATACATGTAATAGCCGTTATCCGCTCAGAAATAAAAAGGTAGTTTACCCGCGCTAAACCGGCACCGTAATCCACATTATACCCTATCATGCACATGCTCACCCATGATTTTTTGTTTCAGCGTAAACTACTACTATCACTACTAAACTATCAATCTCTTGGTGTGATTGTCATGATTAATATAAGCATTCTCTGATGAATCTGATTGAAATGATTTGATGATGAGCTGGCATTTGTACGTCATTAATATTAGCATTATGACATCTTCTGAGGCTTTGTATTATATTTATATCTTATGATATATTAATACTTCTTGTACAATTCCTTGGCATTGGTCCTATTATGATCCTGGTATTATCTTTACTATTATGCCATGATATCTTCAGTCTGGAGATTACCGAAACTTATTAAATTGTGCCAGCAAGTTTGCTTGTCAGAGGTCGAGTTGGGAGACTCTATTTTATTGTATTTCTTCGTGTATCTACGCTTCTCGAACCATTCGTGATCATCAGCATCATCGTACCTTGCGGTGTAATCTTCGGACTCTAATATTGTGTATTTCATGGGGTCAGGAATTTTGTGTACAATTGTATCAGCGTCTGAGTCTCCATTGATGAATGCAGTCATCTGTCATTTCTTCTTGGTGTGTTGGTCATTATGTTAAGTAATGTTTCTTATTTTGTGCCAGTATGTTAACTGCTTCTTGATTAAGTGTTGGCACAGACATCTTTATGTTGATGATTACTAGACCTCCCTTTTCCCCCATGAATGTACATTGTCATGTTTCTCATTTTGTGAATATCATTTTTGATCTTTTAATAACTTATGCGGGAGATAACTAGAAGCATGAGCAGCACCTTCGCTTTATTGTATTTCGATCTTCTCTGACGGATGTGTGCCACCTATTTTCGAGATCCTATGGACCTACATAAATCCTCCGATTCCCGTGAACTTTATACCTTCGAATTCGTCTCAGGTGTTGGGACAACACCTAATTGAAGGGGTATCATATGTAACAAGGCTGAAATAATGAAAGGAACTTCGCGATTGTGAGTTGACGTCCTTAGTTGACCTCAGTGGAGTGAAGAATATAAAGTATGCTTATTATTGAAAAGTGGTCAACTAGTTTGACAGCAGAGTCGCGGGGCGAGAGGAATCGCGGATACATCAAAAATATCTTCATCATAAAAGTCAAGCTGCGACGGGTGGAGAAGGAGACAGCCGGGACACACATCAAAAATAATGGAAATTGAGAATTACAGTGCCTATATAAACCGAGATGATAAGTATTCCTCGTCACCGAACTGAGTCTTCTATTGTCGCTATCTGTACGCTGTTCATACTTCTTCTTATCTCCCTCATAGGTAGAATAAACCGAGTATATCTGGACCATTGGTTTTATCTTCATAAAAGCTTAGCAAGGAGATAACTACAGGGAAAGGTAGGCGAGAGCTCGGGGTTGCTGGATACGCAATACGGAGTTGGTAGAAAGCAATAGACTATCACAATTCAATAACTATCATATATTATCTAAGTAGCCTAATATCCAGAGTGCTAGAATATACAGGGTTGCACGATAAAGAAGAAACAAAAGAATATTGGGAAGCATTGTGGAGCACACCAGTCGAACACAATGCAGTGCCTCAATGACTTGAAGACTGATAATCAATCAATACCAACTCAGAGCAACATTATAATCACTGAAGATGACATAGCAATGAACGTCAGAGGAATGGAAAACTGGAAGGCTACTGTCCCCGACAAGATTCAGATATTCTGGATAAAGCACTTGAATGCCTTACTCTCAAGACTCGCACATCAGATGAATGACGTACTGAAGCAGCCCCATCATATGGCGAAATGGTTGGTGTACGGAAAAGCGAAGTTGATGCCCAAGGACACGAGCAAAGCGGCTACAGCTGATAACTATAGACCCATTACCTGCCTACCGACGACCTGGAAGATGTTGTCAGGCATCACATCAAATAAAATCGTGCAACACGTCACAGAACACAAGATCCTCTGCTATGAACAGAAAGGTGCCAGACCAGGAAGTAGGGAAACAAAAGATCAACTGTCAATTGATAAAACCATCACCAAAGTTAGCACAAGAAGACGCACGAACTTAGCGATGGCATGGATCAACTACAGAAAGGTATGCGACTCTGCTCCACAATCATGGATATTGGAATGCCTACCACTGTGCGGAATCAGTGCTGAAATCCGGATGTTGATCCAGACTTTGATGAGAGAATGGAAGACTACCCTGACCACTTAACAGTAAGAAATTGGCGATATACATGTAAGACGGGGAAACATCCAAGGAGACGCGCTATCCCCTGTTCTCTTCTACCTCGCTATAAACCCATTAAGCCAGATCCTGCACAGGATGGGAAACGAATATACAGTGGCAAGAGGTGGAAAGATCAATCATCTCCTGTACATGAAGGATATGAAGCTGTACAGCAAAACCGAAGAATGAATCAATACATTAATCAAGACCTTGGGCATATTCAGTGAAGACATCAAAATGACTTTCGGAGTCGAAACGTGCGCGAGATTAATTGTCCACCGAGGTAAAGTAAGGTCCGGAAGTCGATGTGTCCGTCGTCCAAGACGTCAACGAACAAGGCTGCAAATACCTCGGAATTCTTCAACATCGAAGTGATATGGACATCGAAACGAAAGAAAAAGCAAAAAGTGAATATAAGAAGCGACTTAGACAAGTATACTGAAGACAAAACTATGTGCAAAGAATAAGATCGAAGCTATAAACTCATGCGCCATATCAATGATAAGTTGCACGGCAGCAATAATCAAGTGGAATGTACAAGAAATGGATGAGTTAAACCCAGTTACAAAGGAGATGCTAAATATGTGCGGGGCGTTGCACCAAAGAGCAGATGTCGATAGGCTGCATCTACCACGAAGGTTAGGAGGAAGATGTCTGATGAACATAAAAGACGTCATCGAAGGTGAAAGTAGAAGTCTCAATAAACATCTGTAGTAACCACAATGACCCAATGCTTAAAATAGCAAAGTCGGGTGGATTACACCTAGAGAATCCAGACCGAAACCATGCATGGAAGAAGAATACAATTGAAGAAAGACACAATAAATGGAAGCAGAAACCTCTACACGGGCAATATATACGAAAGATTGAAGGAGTAACTAATCAAGCAACAAGATTTGGCTGAAAGTACAGCTAAAGGAAGAAACAGAAGCAACAATAACAGCCCAAGAGCAAGCCTTGAGTACGAAAACACACAAAACCTATATCACGAGAGCAAGCTCAGACCCAAAGTGCAGGATGTGCAATGCGGCAGATGAGACAGTGGCACATTTGTTAACAGGTTGCAACAAACTTGCAGGCCCTGAGTACTTTAGAAGACCCAACGAAGTTCCTAAATGCTTACACTGGAATATCTGCATAAATGTGTGGATTTAAGACACATGTGACATACTGGAAGCATGTGCCACAAGCAGTTACGAAAATGAAGCAATAAAGATCTTGTGGAAGTTCGAGATTCAGACGGATCGTAGGAAACAAGCAAGAAGACCTGATAAAGTGATTCTGAACAAAAAAGACAGGAAGACATTGATTGTGGATGTAGCAGTGCCTGATGATAGAAACATGGCCGATAAAGAGGAAGAAAAGATGTCAAAATATGAAGACATGCGCCTTGAAATCAGGCGACTGGAACACACAAGCAGAAGTAGGCCCGATTGTGATTGGGTTACTAGGTGCCCATACTCCTAAATTGGATGGGCAAAGCAATGTTAAGTTATCTGCGTACATTACTACCGACCTGTTATGATACAAAGTTTCGAAACTATCTACATACATGCAAAATAATAACAGTCCTAAAATACTTCCTTGAGGAACTCCCATTGTGGCAGAATGCAAATGAGAAAAAGAAGATAAAACACGGACACACTGACTGCGATTAGATAAAAACTTGATCCAGTGGGTCACAAACAATACAGAAAGAATGATAGTGTTTTATAAATCCTCCGTGTCATTTCAAGCTTGGAGAAGTAATATAGTTTGTTGGATTAAAGCAATTCGATAGGTTACTATATTGAATCAATGCTCAGCATTAATAACAAGAGTATTTTCTTAAGCGTGATCATATTACTGACTTCCTGCCATTGAAAGATTAAAATATCGTATTCAAAGACAATACTTATAGTTATAACTTTAAAAGATGTAAATGGGTCCACATTACTATTCAGATTCAAAAATCGAAGCATAAATTTATTGAGTCAGTTACGCCGATGGAAATTGAATTAGAAACTTAAAATTTCAGCCAAGAAGCACGATAAGATCTTTACCTTTTCATGAAGACTCGCATTACAATGTGGTTATGATAATCAGATAAATTTCCACTTAATTAAGATGTCTTTGTAAAATTTCATTTTGTTTGATATCTGTAAGTTTCACAATACTTATGTAGTGACATCACGTCACTAGTATATACGCACAGGATGCTCATCATGGGAAGCCACAAAGCATCGATGATTGCTTGATACTTTAATTTTTATTTTTGGATGTCACAAGGCCTTTCGGGCGTCACAGACGGCCATCGTCAGGCGAATGAATGTAGCTGCCGTGTTGCAGTTCATGATTAGTGGTCGATCACATCACGCCATATTCAACAAAGACAAATAAAATAAATCATTCACAGAAAATAACAAAATAAGTCATTACTTCTTCAGACCTCAAAATAGTAGCAAGAAAATAAGTTAAAAGTAACAAAGGAAAGAGAGAATCATTTATTCCACACAATGCCAATATGAAATTTAGTCTTATTGGAAGAGGCAAAAGTCTGAGACCACAACGATTACTTAATAACACGCTTCCTCCAAACTACTTCTCTATCAATTATCTCCATCGTGTTGAGATCTACCCTGTGATGGTCTTCATATACATGTCTTGCTATCTCAGACCTGTCAATATCTATTTGCCTCACCGCTCGAAGATGTTCCTTCTTGCGCTCTTCCATCGTGCGACCAGATTCTCCGACGTAGGACCAGGAGCAATCCGGTTGTGAGCAGGGCACTCTGTAAACCACCCCAAGCTCCAATTCGCGCGTCGGTCTCTTCTTCACTAGGAGCTCTTGAAGAGTGGTAGTGGGCCTCATACCGACGTAGATGCCAGCTATCTTCAAAATACCTTGAATCCTCTCTTACACGCGAGGAACATACGGAATTGAACCTTTAATACGTTCGCTTTCAACTTCTTTTCCTTTCTTCGCTTCTTGAGACCACCATTTCCTGCATTCCTGCTCAGTGAAGCCGTTCGTTTTCAACGAGCTGAAAACCTCCGCCTTCTCGTCATTGATGAGAGATTTAGAGCACACTTTGATGGCCCGATGAGACAATGACCGGACCACTCCTTTGAAAACCGCCGTTGGATGAGCCGAGTTTCGGTGGATGTATCGGCCAGTATGTGTCGGCTTTCTGTAGACTGAGAATTTCATACCTCCAGACTCTCAGTGAATAAGAACGTCTAGAAAGGGAATTCTTTTGTCCTTTTCTCGTTCAACCGTACAGCGTATTGACGGTCTCAATGAATTCAAGAATATAACGAAGTCATCAAGAGAGCCTCTTGAGTCATCCCATGTCGCTAACACGTCATCCACATAACGTAACCATAGTCTTGGGAACACAACAGAAGAGTCCAAAGCCGTTCTTTTTGCCAATTGCTCAAAATGTATCATAAATAGATTGGCTGCTACTGCCCCCAGGCTGTTGCCCATGGCGACCCCATCATTCTGGATGAAAATGCCATCATAAAATGTGAAATAGCATGACTTCATTCATTATTAAGGCAGACAACTCAATAATCTCCTCAGTGTAAAGTGATGTACGCTCTGCAAGATGTTGGTCGTTGCGAAGGAAATCACTCAAGATATCTAATGTCTCACATACAGGCACGTTCGTGAATAAAGAATCCACATCCAGTGATAAAAAAGTCTCCGTACCAGCAAGCTCAAAACCTTGAAGCTTTTCTGTCAAATCAAAACCATTAAGAATAAATGATTCATGATCCGTCGAAAATGGCTTTAAAATGTCTGCCACCAGTCTGGAAATCGATGTCCACAAACTGTCTCTCATGCTGATAACAGGGCGAAGAGGTACACCATCTTTATGCAACTTTGGGAGACCAAAGATGTGGGGTGACTGAAAGTGAGTAGGGCACAGTCGCAACAGCTCACTCCTGGACATCCTGCCATCATAAACTATCCCAGTAAGAATTCTGTGCAGGTCCTTCCGAAACTTCTTCCCAGGATCACTTGTACTTTTTGTGTAAGGTCCATTTTGAATCACATCACGTAACTTGTCAATATACACTTGCTTATCCATCACGACAGTGGCTCTTCCTTTATCAGCAGGTAGGATAGTGATAGATTCGTTCATTTGTAGACGTTTTAAAGCATTCCACTCATCAGCTGACACATTAGAGACTGGAACTTTGGCTCTCCTCAAAACCGATGAAATCTTTTTTCTCAATACATTCTTCTCCTCTTCCTGAGACTGATAAATAGCGGACTCAACAGAAGCGATAATGTCCGTGCGAGGAATTCTCCTTGGAGTAACGGCAAAATTAAGACCACGTTCCAAAACTCTCATTTCCTCTGTATCCAACTCAACGGATCTTAGATTGCGCACACATGAACCATCATTGCGGTCATCAGCAGGTTCATCTTGAAAACCAAAAAGATACAAAAGTCTTGTAAAACGATTGTCAAAAGACACAGAAATTCTTTTAGAACATGAAGACTCCATCACAATCAGATAGTCCAGCATTCGATCATAAAGGCTATGACCAACCATTTCAAACTCCATGCAGCTCAAACGAGTAGCCACTGTTTCCTCGATGACTTCGATACGTTCATTCGTTCTGGCAATTTCACTGCGAAGCTTAAAGTTTTGAAACACGTTTTCTATGACAGGAGCTGTAATCAAATCGACCGGGTAAAGAAAACCACAAGGATCGAGGAAGGACGCCGTGAGAAAAGCACCTTGTGAGAAATTCAACACACAAACGAAGACGAATGAGTTGTTTCTTTTCAGATATGATCTTCTTAAAGATAGCAGCATATCTCCCACTAAATATGCGACGAATTTCAGGAAATAGAGGGCTTGAAACATTGATGCTCATCATGGGAAGCCACAAAGCGTCGGTGATTGCTTGATACTTTAATTTTTATTTTTGGATGTCACAAGGCCTTTCGGGCGTCACAGACGGCCATCGTCAGGCGAATGAATGTAGTTGCCGTGTTGCAGTTCATGATTAGTGGTCGATCACATCACGCCATATTCAACAAAGACTGATCCGTCGAAAATGGCTTTAAAATGTCTGCCACCAGTCTGGAAATCGACTGGATTGGAGCTTGGGGTGGTTTACAGAGTGCCCTGCTCACAACCGGATTGCTCCTGGTCCTACGTCGGAGAATCTGGTCGCACGATGGAAGAGCGCAAGAAGGAACATCTTCGAGCGGTGAGGCAAATGGATATTGACAGGTCTGAGATAGCAAGACATGTATATGAAGACCATCACAGGGTAGATCTCAACACGATGGAGATAATTGATAGAGAAGTAGTTTGGAGGAAGCGTGTTATTAAGTAATCGTTGTGGTCTCAGACTTTTGCCTCTTCCAATAAGACTAAATTTCATATTGGCACTGTGTGGAATAAATGATTCTCTCTTTCCTTTGTTACTTTTAACTTATTTTCTTGCTACTATTTTGAGGTCTGAAGAAGTAATGACTTATTTTGTTATTTTCTGTGAATGATTTATTTTATTTGTCTTTGTTGAATATGGCGTGATGTGATCGACCACTAATCATGAACTGCAACACGGCAGCTACATTCATTCGCCTGACGATGGCCGTCTGTGACGCCCGAAAGGCCTTGTGACATCCAAAAATAAAAATTAAAGTATCAAGCAATCATCGATGCTTTGTGGCTTCCCATGATGAGCATCAATGTTTCAAGCCCTCTATTTCCTGAAATAAGCACAGGAATAATTTGCAAAATATTGGCATCTTAAAGAGTGATAAAATATTTTTTAGACCGCATAAGCGTAATCTCCGCAAAAAAACTGGATCTCTTGATAAAAAATTTTCACATGGTTTAGTCGACACTCTATCTACCATATATGCCAGATCTAAGTGCACACTGTAAAATTCACTGCCTTAATTCACAGCTAATGAAAAAATTATATTAGGTACCATGTCAGGTAACATTCGCTCGCATTTCAAACGTACACATTTCTGGCATTGATTGCTTCATGTATGGAATTCTACTTTAATGGTAGTAATCATAAATTCAATGTCACCCACGAATGTGTGTCCTTCACCAAGAATAGGACTACTTGCAATATTTGAAATACTGAGCACTGCTAACAATTGCAGACGATTTAGCGCTGATCATTTTCTTAAGCTAAATATCAACCTGACCACAGAAAGCATCAAAACTTAAGCTACTTTTTAGAAGTTCCGCATTTTCTCGAAAGGAACCCTCTCTCGAATACAACCCAACCTCAAATAGAACCCACACATGAGCCGAAAAAGATAACCATATAACCATAATAGAAGCAAAATAATCAATTTAGTGCATCATCAAAAATAGGCTTTTGGTTTTGCTTCAGAGAAATCTCGTGTCTCGAGTTGCTTGTCACACTTTCTCTTTTTCCTCTCTGATTTCTTCCTTTTCTTCACATACTTAAATTCACATACATAAAATCAATTATTTAAATTGATGTTTATTAAGAAAAAACCAATTTAAAAATCCAAGTTTATGAAGGGCAAAGCTTCAATTGGAAGCCGATGCCACCGTTAAATAGCCTCGCTAAAAATGTTCATTGATAATTGCACTGCTACTTTAATCTATAATTGAATTTTCCTTTTTTTAACAGACTCCATTCCCCTGGAAAGGGTAGGGTGGAAATGTCAAGCACACAAAGCATGCCAACATGCATGCGAAATTGACCGTACCCTTCTTCTTGTCATTGTGTCATCCATCTCTTCCATTTGTTTCACTACCCTTGCGTCTCCCATCCTTACCACATGCCCCGCCCACCTCAGTCTCCTTTCCACCACTTTTTATGTCACAGTTTTCTTCAATCCCAATTCCTCCATCAGCTCCGCCATTCCTCGTCTGTCCACCAACCCTACACCACAGATACGCTTTATCCATTTATTTTCACACACCTGTGGCATTTGTTTGTTGCTGCTCAGTTAGTGCTCAGTTAGTTTCTAATGCGTGTATCAGTGTTGGCAAGACACATGTTTCCACAAATTTTCCTGTATACCCCACTCCGACTTGGATCCTTATTCTTATTATTTGCTTCTCTCACAACCACGGCAAAGTCTTTCCACTCCCTACCTTTCCACATCACTTCCGTCTTCACGAAGCTCATTCTCAGACCATGCGACGAAATATCTATCCAAGTCTTTCAGTCTCTCTTCTAACTCAATTTCATCTTTCGTTCAATAGTTGTTTTTCAAACTTCTTTAGCATTTTCTCTCGTTACCGCAAAAGTACACAAACGATGACGGTAAACAATCGGCAGCTGCTATGAGAGAACAAAGAAATGCCTTCGCTAATTGTCTTGTTTTGAACCTTCGTTCACCCTACATGGTGTTTGTCTACTTTTGCGGTAACGAGAGAAAATGTTGAAGAAGTTTGAAAAACGAAAATTGAACTTACTATATGAATATTAGGCTACTCACACATCATTCTAATTCCTTACAACGGAAGTATTCTGAAGATGCCAAAGACTGACATTTTTTATGGAAACGTGAGAACATAACATTTTCAACCAAAAAGGTCATGATTTTGTGATAATTTCACGACATCACTAATTTTTTATAAGTTCACTGATTTAGATGGACAGTATGTCAAAAGAAACCTCAGAAAATACTCGTTCTCCCCGTACCTGACTCATTATCATATCCACATGTATTCTTTTCATAAGTTGTGATTTGTACATTGAGCGATTTTCATATTTTGAGTACTGCTCAGCAAATACAATAACGAATACAAGTCTGAAATGGCTCATTTTAAAGCTGAGAATCCAAGCTCTCGAATGATATATGGCACGTTGATGTTGGAAGAAATGAGAATCGATTGTATTTCAGTGAAATTTAGGTGGTCCTTTTTTTAGCATCAGCTCTGTACCTCCACTACAATTGTTAATAGTAATGTGCTCAAAGCACTGCCCAGTCGAAGGACAGTGTGCACCTCAAAATCAATACTGGGAATGGTGTCACGGAGAGTGCGATTTCATCTTTGAAATCTCCTATTAGAGTTTCTTCACATACCTATGTAATTTGACCTCTTGATTGTGAATAAAATGGCTTTTCGAGAAAAATCCAATTATTTAAACTGGCTGACACTGAAATCGAAATTGCGCTGCACATGCTTCTACATAAAATTCCAAAATGATTTTCCACACATACCTATAATTTGACTTCTAAATTACGTGTAATGACTGTAATTTTGCTTTTAAAGTCATGAGACATAGGAGAGTACCTTTTGAAAAGGATCGTGCCTCACCCAACCTTGAAAGATTTTGTACGTGTAATTATCCAAACGGTAATCAAAACCAAAGTTTTCAAAATAGTCTACAAATGCTTTCAGTTGCTTTCAGTTGTAGAGGCTTGTGGAGAAACCAGAGTCGTCTTGTTAAGTTGGGATTAGCAAAGTCTCTCACTTTGAAATTTTTTCAAAAGTAATCGTAATTCAAATGCAAATTCCCGCTCAGCTGTTCACCGTAAACACACATCCCTAGGTGCCTGGGCGTATAGAATTCGGGCACAATTATGAAATTTGCAATTAAGCGTGGGTGTAATTGGAAAATTCAGAGTTAAAATGTCATTAAAATGATCAACATATTTTATGAATGAATTTTAGCCATCATTTTTGCAATCAAGAGGTCAATTTACTTAGGAATGGGCAGAAAATTCTTTTAGGAATGCCTTGTTGAAGTATGTCCAGTGCAGTTTCGGTTTCAAAGTCCATCAGATTGAATATTCGACTTTTTCTCGAAAAGCCTTCGATGTATGAATTTTTGGACATCATGTTCATAATCTAGAAGTCAAATTACATATGAAGGTGAAGAATAATCTTTTAACGATCATATTTGTAATCTAGAGGTCAAATTACATAGGAATAGGCATATAAAGAAAAACCTTTAAGGAATTTTATGTTGATCAATTTTGTCCTCGTACATCAAGTTGCTGAGGTGACAGAAGAGCAGGGTCATCTCAATGGTTAAAGCTTCCGATCTTGTGCCTCTTGAATAAGACGTTGATAGTTTAATAATAGCTTTGATAGTAAGTATGACCTCGCACAATTTTAGGCAACAAAATAGAATCTTGGGGCATACTAAAGTCTCTGCCAGGGGAAATTTTAGCAGAATATGTCAAGGATGATAGTGCATTTGAAAAAAGATAAGGCACCCACTTAATGATCTAAATCTTCTGAGATTCCGTGATTATCTTTGGAGGATCCAAAGGATTTTCCTGCAAGCGATTTTCTAATTTTAATAGACAGGCATTTGGACAAGTCTCGTCGCGTCCGGTGTGAAAGGATCTGGCAACTCGTATGAGCCAATCTACAGGTTTCAATCCAGCTAGGAAGACAATCGCTTGCACTGTTTAAGCTCGTCAGCTATTATTTGCACCATTAAATGTTTAATGTGAGCAGAGATGACGGTGAAGTAACTTTGAAACATTGTAGCAGTTTGTGGTCTGAGAATCTATCACTTGAAATATATCCGAACTTTGAAAATGAAATAAGTAAACTTCATAGACTGATCCAGCACATGTAAACATTCGGGTATATTAAATTCCTGATAGTAATTCTGAGCAGGATAGCAATCGACATATTAAAGTACATGTGCTGTGAAAATGTGCATGACTGATTTCTGTAAGAACTGCTTTATATATTTAGTTGATAGCATTCTGATTGTTGACCATAATTGAAAGATCATCACTACCGATGAAAACATCGCTTGAAGGCATATCGAAAATGCTACCTCCACTGTATTGAGGTGTCAAAAAATAATACAAAATAAGTTTTTCGGATAAAAAAAGCAAAAACCGTATTTTTAGCAATCATATTGACGAATTCTTCACCAATGTCAATTTTGAAAATCATCTGGTTAAACGCTACCATCTGTGGTTATGAACACAGATAAATCGCTTTGTCTGCGTGTTTGGATATAGAGATGACTTTCTTAAATACTGATGGTCACGACCAGAACAAGTCTCGAGGGCAAGAAGATCAACTTTCCATTGAACGTAGTGTAACTTCAAGCCTGAATTCTGACGAGCTAGAGCATTGACACCGCACTAAATATATAGTCTGTAAATTTAGATCGTGAAGAGTCGAATGGTGGGAATAATATTTCCATTCGACAAACTTATCACGGAGAAAAATTGAGTTAAAGATGCGTACTTTTCACATGGCAGAACTTGCATGCAACATTTTCATATTGCCTTCCAGGGTTGGAACCGGCCGAGTTTTTGGCGGCCGGGCCGGCGCCTGGCGTCATCAAAACCGGCAGTTTGGGGATGGTTGGGACGGTGGCTGGCGTCACTGTATACCGGTTGGTTAAGGCTTTGATCGTTAGACATTATTTGGTCAACGTGTGCCATTGGACATTATTCAACTTCCACACAACATGCGTGAAATGCATGAATGGTAGGGCATCCGGTACTCCGAATAAGCGAGAATTACCTATTACAATACAATTCAACCATACAATGCAATTATTCGCACTTTGATATCATATTTTGGTCGATAAGCTGTAATACGCGTAATGACTTATTACTTATCTAGTGAGTCTTACCTAATAAGGCCTACTTTATAATTTTTGGTCATGTTAACTGCATTTTCAAAGTCAATCAAACACAAGCAAATTGAAGACAGATAATCAAAATATTGACCCAAATGGTCATTGATGCTATACTAACATTGATGCAATAATAGTATGATGCGCATATCTTTATCACGCATCCACAAGAAAATTTTAGGCGTTCAACAAATTCCAAGTTCCAATGTAATAAAAGTTTTTCTAGCGATAAAAGTTCTGAGATGAACAATTTGATCACTGACTGAGTACTAATGCTTCGGAATGTTATGTCTGCGACGGGCAAACTTGATTTAGAGTGATTCACTAAAGTCAGATTTACTTCTTCACTTGTGAGGGAATTCTAGTGATTTGCGACGTGAATTAAGGACTCTCTCCACAACAGTTTGAATTCATATCTTTTGAGCTTACATTGAATACCGCGAGCTGATAAGAGTCTGAAACAATGGTCTCGCCAAAGTTGTCATTAATTTTTCATTTCTTGAATCTGCATGTATAAAGTAAATAAAAATTTATCGATTGCAGTCAGCTTATCAAACAATTATCCACGAATGTCAAATATTCGGGTAGTAGGCCCTAGATTGCATTGAAATCCATTACTCATTGCATCTCTAAGCTCCAATAGACTAAATAGACTATAGATTAAATAGACTACTTATCCCATCTGGTGAAATTATTCAGCATCTGGAATAATTTTACAGCAGATAGGCTCAGGAACACGCAATGCTTCCAAAATTCATGCAGGCTAGAATATATGATTCTGGAAACTATATTTGAGATAAAGTAGGGTTTGAATTGCATGTATAAGTTGCCGATAATCATCTTGTAACTGTTTAAAGATCAGTTGGTAATATTTGCGTATATCACAAAACATGCGTGTAGATACTCTCAAATACTCTCAAATTATGCTGCATTTACATGTTCTAAATGTTGTAATTGTTATAATGACTAACTAAGCAATTTATTCTAGACTGAATCTCGTCAACGGTCGACATAGGTCTAATTAAATTAGCCGGCCGGCCGGCCCGACGTTACTAAAACCCGCTTGTCGGCCGGCCAGTCTTCAAAATTTGCGGCCGGGGTCGAGATGGCGGCCGGCGTTACTAAAACCGGTGGTCCGGCAAAAACCGGCCTTTTCCAACCCTCTTGCCTGCTGCAAATTGACCGCTGAAGTTCGTGGGTTCTTTGACAAAAGCTACTTTCACAATGCGCGCTTGGCCAATCACGCAAGTCAAAGAAAGACGAATATCTATGTCAATTTCCATCACTTGCTACCACAGAATTAGATTGTTTAATCGTATCACTTTGCTAGAAGTGCAAGCTGATTTAAACAGATGGCACATGCAGGAACTTAATAAGTGAGCAAAAAGAAATTTTTGATACTTAACAGAGATAGGAAAAATAGTCGTGCGTCGCTTGCGGATTGTTCTGAATTCCTTCATAATGCTCCGATCGCCACGACTCCTTCAGATTCGAAAAATTCAGATCATTGCGCAAAAGAACACACTGAAGTCACTGAAACTTCGCACAATTTGGCGTGTTTACTGTTGAACTGGCTACTCATTGTTCGAATGCTACGGCATTTGGTCAGCAGATTGTGCCATTTCATTTACGTTAGATGTTCCTATGTTTCCCTTCTAGTCAAACGGAAGAAGAGACGACCTGTCTTATTCTGTACTTGCTACCATTGTATGCACTGGCTGAGATAGGATTATGTCCGTACCAGGCTATCCACACGCAAATCTATCTCTGTGATTATGAAAATCTTGATTGCCTGCAGGTTCAAATCACATCTTCGTGACCTCTTTTTGACAATTATTCTTGATACAGCCGGACAGCAGCCATTATTGATCTATTATCACAGTACTTTTCATCCCTTTAAAGGTAGAATCTTAAACTTCGTTCATCGCAAACACTTGCTTTCACATTTTTCAATATTTTCATCTCCCCGTGGTACTTTTAAGACAACAGATACAATTTCATGTTCAGACAAGCTTCACGTTATCGACCGACAAAGTTCACGGTACATCTTGTGTTAGCGATGTTTTTTTCATTCTATTCGTCCGCGCTGAATGTCGTAGATGATTAGAGTACTCAAAGGGATGAAAAGATAATCGGATGACAATCGCAATTCATTCACTTTCTATAAAGAAAGTACAAAATATGTTGGCACAGATACAGACACATCTTAGCTAATAATTTCCTCTGATATATCAGCATCCAAATTTCCCTTTCTGAATCAATAGCTATAAATTGCCGATGAAATAGATATTTCTTTTCTATCTGAATTGATATCTTGAAACTGTCTACATTCTTCTTCATCATTATTCCCATATTTGTTGACAAGATTTATAGATTTTTGCAACATAGCTGTTCAATTACTCGAATCCGTTATTCCCTAGACCCTCGGTGTCACCTTGATTCGAATAACTGTTGCAAAAAACTGAGGTTGTAAACTTTAATTGCAGTTAAAGCGGCCATATCAATTAATGAAGATCAATTGCTGCAGGAAGCAATCAGTTAATTGCAATTTTTCTAGGTCAATTTTCATTAATTACGAGCACAGAATTAGACAGGTAGTCTCTTCTTCTGTTTGACTAGAATGGAAGCATTGGAACATGTAATGCCTATGAGATGGCACAATCTGCTGACATAATACCATAGCAATCGAACAATACGCAGTCAGTTCGACATTAAACTCGCCAAACTGTGTGAAGTTTCAGTGACTGTTATCAACCGAATTACACAGTAAAGAGACACAGATGATGTCAAGCTGTACAGAGAAGCTTGTGAACGTTTTTTCGTGCGCCTGCAAACTTTTTTTAATAATGATCGGAAGGGCCAACATTATCGAGAAAACCTTCGCGCAATGATCTGACTTCTTCGAATCTGAAGGAATTTTGGCGTTCGGAGCATGTTGAAGGAATTTACAGCAATCCGCAAGCAACGTGCGACTATATTTCCTTTCTGAGGCATTGAAAATTTCTTTTTGCCCACTTATTAAGTTCCTGCAAGTGCCATCGCCTTGAGTCAGTTTGCATTTCTAGCAAAGTGACACGGTTAAACTATCTAATTCTGTGATTACGAGACTTGCCACATCATTTAGTTGCCTATATTACATTTTTACTTCAATTTAACGTATGAAGATACTTTTGCCATACATGCAGCTGAATAGTAATTGAAAAAACTTGAAATTGAATATATTGCTGGAACCGGTTCAAACTTGATCACCGGTGACATCTGGTGCCGATTGGTGCCCATGCCGGTATACCGGCTTTTGAAAGCTTCATTGATAAGCAATGCACTGAAATGCACAATACATACACTTTTTTATAAGGTTGAAATTTCCCAATATTGTTGAGTTAATACTTTTTTTATTATTTTGAACATTTATTTAATCCATGAAATTTTTATGGCTTATGTTAATACAAATAAAGAGGCTTCCAATCAAATAGAACCACAGGAACGGATATTTGTGGATTTTATCATAAGTCCACAGCGATTTGTCAAACCGCTTTTATAATGCGCTCCAAATTTCTGTATACGATAGACTTTGTATTGGATAGAATCTTATTTTGAATAGCTATGGCTATTTGCATAAATCACTCATGTAGACATAATTTATTCAAGTACTTACACAGTCTGTTGTCTATCACCGAAAAATGCCATTTGTTCGAAACCCGTCCTCGTGATTCCCCTTACGAGACGGCGGCACCGCTACATCAACGCAAAAGTTTCCTATCTGCTTAAAAGTAAGAGTGAAGCTCAGCGACAGATTATCATTGCTAACACCATTATTGTTCCATCTAATTGAATTTGGTTAATTGATTTTTACGCATTGTTCGTTACGGATTAACTCGCAACTGCAACCGGTCGAATAAGGTTGGATTTTCAGTATCCATCATTTTTGCCAAGTTTTCAGGATCTCTGCACCTCCCGCTATCTCTCTCCATAACAGTTAATGCATTAGTTGTAGGTATCTCAGTTGTATCATTGTAATTGCATTCGTATAAATACGTAATCATATTATATGAAATGTGTAGGGTACATGCTCATACACGCACGTGCTACACGCATGCACGTATCGTGAACATTTATGAGTTGCGTACATTCAATGTTCTCCGCAAAAAATGCATATGTCATGTGTTATAAAGTAAAACATTATGCATGAAAACGAAACCGGTCAAACCTACACGGAGGTCTGACCGGTACCGGTGACCGGTTCCAACTGTGTTTGAATGCAAGCAGCTATATTTGCATTTGAACTTAAATGTCACTACGTCATTATAGACATTGAATCACTGAAACATATACTTATATATTTTGTAACATTTGGACAGCATACCTGATGTGCGTTTATGTAAAGCTGTTCCTATTACGAAAAATGAAATGTATTATGTTAAGCTAAGAAGGAAGAATTATAAAAACTGTCTTATCCTTGCTTAATGTCTGATTGACTGCATTCATAAATATTCTATTTGATTGACTTCTGCCCAATTAATTGCAGTTATTCAAAATAAGCAATAAATTAATTGCAGACATTTGACTGCACTAATTGCAATTGTCTACCTTCAGAAATTAATTCATTGTGTCCAATCAATCGCAGTTGTTCGAAATCAGTAATAAATGAAATGTTATCATGCAAAATCACTATCAGCATATCACTTAGCTGGAATTATTCAACATCAGGTATCAAGAAATGCAAATAAGCCTATTTGACATCGAGGATCAATTCGTTGAAAATATTTGACATAATTAATCAAGTAGCGATGTATTTGCAAAACATAGGGATGTATTCAAGAGTTACAGGTTACATGCCAATGTGCTTGAAAAGAAAAGTGTACAATAGTTGCGTTTTGCCAGGTATCACCTACGGATCAGAAATATGGACAATAACCCCATTCATGGAGAACAAGTTTAAAGCAGCACAAAGAAAGATGGAACGAAGTATGATCGGAATCAGCAAGTGGGACAAGAAGACCAATGAATGGATTAGAGTGCAGACAAGAATCAAGGACGTGGTGGAAAAAGCAAAAGAAACCAAATGGAGATGGGCAGGACTTGTCGTAAGAATGCAAGACAATGGATGGACTATCAGATTGACAGACTGGACCCCACGTTATGAAGAAAAGAAGCAGATGCAGGCCAGTAACGAGATGGAGAGACGACATCGACAGGTTTTGTGGACAGCCAACATGGAAGAGACAAGCTCAAGATCAAAAAGAATGCAGGAAGTATATTGAGGCCTTTGTCCAACAGAAGAACAGGACAGGCTGATGATGATGATGATGATCATATAAATTAGAGGTACACTTCCAAAAATCAATTAATTGTGACCAATTCATAGCAATTAATTTCTGTAACACCCAAAGGAGACTGGTGATATAGTGCATCGTTTATCGCAGAATTCCGATCTTGACCAAATTAAAATTGTGGTCGACGCCACGATACTTTTTATCGTGTTGAGATTCAAGTCGAGAAAATTGCATTAACCTTCGGAGCTTCAGCGAGTGTTAAGTTTGATCACGTTTTGATGTTTTGAGAACTTTCCGCTTGGTATCATTCTATAAAAGTTTGAGAAGTTGAATTTCACTGCATTCAAAAATGCAGGATGAATTGCATCGGAACCATGCAGAAGAATCGACGCGAAACACCGCCAATTTTCCTAACGCACCGAGATGTCTTTCTTGATATTTGGTAAGGAGATGATGGCATTGATTTTCAAGCAACAATTCGGTTGCTCGGTTGCTTTTCAAGAAACCATGGTAATGGAGCAAGTTGCCAGACCGACAAATCAGCTTGACCATCATCGGAAGATCGATTTGATGGCTCAATCCACGAGTCATCCAGTCGAGTGATTATGATTCAATTCACCTGTACCTCCATCTACTGATCGCCATTGTTGTAGTACGGCAGCCAGAACGAGTTTCTGCAGGGAACGAGGCCGAAAATGAGACTTTCACAGAATGATGTACAACTTCTGCCTACTACGAATTGGTGCGTCTGTCGAGTTCTATTGAGTTCCTCTTCTTGTCAGACAGGATCAAAGAAAAACACATGTAAAATCCAATGGGACGCAGATTGCAATTTTTGACTAAAATTTATTTTTCTATGTTTTCTCTGATTAAGCGAAAAACACTAAGCCCAGAGTCATAAGTCTTGGCATGGGATGTCTGCAGGTCATTTCCTTTTTTGATCATGCATCCCTGTCTATAAAGCTTAACACATTTAGATTTGGCGAGCCTCTTAATGTCGGCAAACATAAATAATTTGAGCAACAACTCAATAGATGTTGTCGACAAGGAAGGTTGTATTTTGAAGCGCGCTCCTATCTTCTTTTCCGTGTGCATCCGTAGGATAGTTTACCGGCATCGTCTTCTCCAGTACTTTGTATCATATGAAAGCTCTTCATCTGGTCTATACGCATATGCTATTCATATTTTAATTGATAATCTACCTGAAAAGTTAGCGGCGTTTTTATATTTCCCGCACTTAATTACCGCACATCACGTGATCTGTTTCCACTTTATCTCTCAGCTTGAAGCGTATTCGGTGGCTATCTATGCCGTCCTCGCTCAGTGCTTTGTGCTAAGATATCGGCGCCAGAATTTCCAGTATAGCTTTTGCATTCGAGTGTTGAGATTGTTTGTAGACTGACGGATTGTGTCAGTGAGCACGATATCTATGTTAATTACCATAGTCTTTAGCACCGCCTTCTAATCATATTTGTGAGTCAGCTAAGTTCATAGTATTCGGTGCACATCGCCAACCTCTGTTGCCGGAGTGGCTAAGGGGATAAGCTCGAAACGATCGGTCCAGATATCGTGGGTTCTAATCTGCGATCAATTTCTTTTCTCTTTTCTTGGAGGTCATCTATACAAAAAGCACGTTTCTCTAGTTTTGCGTCACTAGTCTCTCATCGCTGCCTCCTACGTTGCCTTATTTAGTCATAGCTGTGCCTCACGACGCTATCTCCTTATTAGCTACACACGGCCTGTTGTTTACCCTGCCGGAGTATTAGCACCTTGCAATCTATCGCAGCAGCTAGCAGCCCCTCAAATCCCATAAAGTCTGCTCTTCCCCTTTGTTTCAACTATGAAGAAAACTAAATCGTCAAAGTCGTCTCCTGTCAGTAGGCCTAAGAACAGTGGTATCACCAGTGTAGGATCCTCCAACAGTAGGTCGTCTGTCACGCACCAGAATTCGTCACAGTTTTCGAAGACCAACCAAGTTTCAAAAGACCCTAAAGCTCCCCAAATGAAGAGTTGCTGGTGCAAACAACCATCCAGCAAGTCTGAAATTGAATGTTCAAGTTGTAGAGATTGGATTCATTACTCTTGCCTAGGACTTTCCATTCAGGATTTATCGTCAGTCATTAACGATGATCCTGGTCTCTATCTCTGTAAAACCTGTGTGAGTCAACCCACTGAAAACTTGAAACAAATAAAGACAGATCTTCAAGCTGCACACTCATTTGCAGCTATATTTTGCTTCGACCAGAACGTTTATGATATCTTGAATGATGCATTATTTGTCAATGGTTCTTGTAGTTTATTGTCTTCTTCGTCTCGCTCACAGTTGGTCAATTCTGACGCTAATGTGCAAACCGGAGCTTCATATCCGGAACATGAGGCTCTCGAGAAATCACTCTCCATTCTACGCGAATCGATAGATGCCTTATCGAAGAAGATCAACGAATCTCTCCCGGCACGCCTCGCTGAACTAGAAAATAAAATAGAATTTCTAGCCACCTCCCTGCATTCCTCAGGGTCTTCTAGAGATGAACGGTCATTTGCTGGTGTTGTGAAGTCCCCACTATCTTCTCATCAGTTGTATCCCTTTCCTCAGATGCCCCAGAGTGCCTCACGTGAATCGAGTGCAACCTATTCCGAAGCAACTAGCTCAGGCGTTGTTATACCTAATGAGCTTATTTTGTCAAACTTCCCGGAAAAGGAAGATTTGTCACTGAGCATTGCTGAACTTATGAATTGTTTTAGGGACAACGGACTATTTTGCCCTGGTCCTTTTGATGTTGTTCGGTTAGGTAGGTTAAAGAACTCGACTACCGGTCCAAGAATCGTAAAGCTCATATTTCACACAACATTCGATGCTAAGTCGTTCAAGGCAGGGTTTTCTCGTATTAGCTCCTCTCATAAACTCTTCTCGGACACGAAGTTGAGGTACAGTTTGTCTGCGCAAGGCCGAGCTTTGAAAAAACGATGCTTTGAGCTGAATTCTCCCCACTCCTCAGTTTCCTCTGATATGCGCAGTGAAAGCTATAGCCTTCGTGAATCGGGTACTATTTGGCGCTTTATTAAACTAGATAATGGGAGCTGGAAGAGAGACATGCATTGGTCAGATGCTCCAAAAAACTGAAACCTGATAACTTTGTTCATACCAGCAACTCTCAAAACATTGCTCCTACAGTAAGCCAAAGCAGTTCTGCTTGTAACTCTGTTATAAAGTGTGTCATGAATAACGCGAGATCATTAAAAAACAAATTGATTAATCTTTGGCAACTACTTTCATCCTGCGTCTACGATGTTCTCGTTTTTACGGAGACATGGTTATCACCAAATATTTCAGATAGTCTTCTTACCAGTGCAACACCCTACAAAGTAGTGCGTTGTGATCGTTCTGATGGTTACGGTGGGGTTGCAATTTTTGCGCGAGACTCCTTTTCTCTGAATTGTCGAACCTCTCAATCAACTACCTGCTTGAATTTTCTATGTCTCGACATTGATTTACCCAAGGGAACATCTTATAGATTTATCTCATTGTATCTTCCTCCCCCTGTCTCCTCAGACACTGCCAATTCCTTAATTGATCTACTAGATCTGTGGATTAATCCAAACAAACCTACATTCTTATGTGGAGATCTAAACCTACCACATATAGATTGGTCCATTCCCATAAACCGAGGTGATGCTGCTCATGAGACGTTCTTAAACGGTATTTCCCAGAATAATCTTACACAACTGGTTGAAACTCCAACTCGAGGAAACGCCATCCTAGATCTCGTGCTCACAAATTGTCCAAATGTTGTCTCTAAAATCATTGTTTCCCCTTCCTTTCACTCTTCTTGCGATCACTTGTCTGTTGAATTCTCTATCCTGTTACCGAGCACTCTTAGTCCTCCGAAATCCACTCGTCGTTTTTACGACTACAATAAGGCAGACTTCAATGGCATGTCCACGTACCTTAGCAGCATTAACTGGTCACCTATCATGAATGGTTCTGTAGATGTTGAAACTGCGTGGGATTTCTTTATTTTGACTATACATAGCTGTATTGCACAATATGTCCCTGTAATTACCGAAAAAAAGTATCGCTCAAGAGCTCCGAAAATTCTACGAAAACTCCTTGCTAAGAAGAAGAAATATTATAAGAAAAATTCCGCCAAATATAAAGAAGTTGCACAAGAATATGATCACGCAGTAGAACAAATAGCGATGTTTAGAGAGGAGAAGCTAACTCAGAGTGGAGATATTCGTAAATTTTACGCCTATGCTAAGCGCCGAACGAAGTAGTCGCGGAATTCCACCCATCTGCAATGAAAATGACAGCATGATTTTTGACACCCTCGATAAAGCAAACTTATTAAATGCTTACTTTGCATCCGTTTTCACATCAGACGATGGTGCCTTACCTCCCTTCCCTAAACGAGTGAATCCTGGAATATCTCTGGATTTCATTCATTTTAATCCGGAAATTGTTGAAAGAGCTCTAGAACGGTTGCCGCCTAAATTATCACAAACTCCTGATGATATCCCTCTACTTATTCTTCGACGTCTTGCTAGTACTCTCGCATTCCCATTAAGTTGCATTTTTGATCTATCCATGTCAACCGGCAAATTACCATCTACTTGGAAAAAAGCTCTAGTCTGTCCAGTCTTTAAGAACAAAGGATCCTCCTCTTCCCCCAATAGCTATCGCCCGATCTCACTTACCTCTGGCTGTTGTAAGGTCATGGAAAGGGTAATTTCTGATGAAATATATTCCTATACAATGAGCCATAAGCTTTTATCCATGGAACAGCACGGCTTCCTTCCCCGACGTTCAACAGTTACACACATGCTCAGTTCGATATTCGAAATGTGTTCTGCATTAAGTCTCCATAATCGCTTCGATTGCGTGTACATTGATTTCTCTAAGGGCTTCGACACAGTATCAATACCTAAGCTTCTCCATAAACTCTCAAGCTATGGTTTCAATGGTCAATTGCTCCAATGGATTAATAATTATCTATGTAATCGAACTCAGAAAGTCATAATCAACACCATCACTTCGGACGCGGTAGCTGTTACAAGTGGCGTACCCCAAGG
Organism: Prostheceraeus crozeri; assembly: GCA_907163375.1. Classification (NCBI taxonomy): domain Eukaryota; kingdom Metazoa; phylum Platyhelminthes; order Polycladida; family Euryleptidae; genus Prostheceraeus; species Prostheceraeus crozeri. The sequence goes on along the minus strand of CAJQUW010015836.1, from coordinate 40,814 downwards.
CTCTGTTCTTGGACCTGTATTGTTCCTTCTTTATGTCAATGACGTGTTTGACTGCCTTGTTGGATCGACTTCAGCCCGCCTTTATGCTGATGACTTGAAATTTATGTCAACCAGAAGTTATAACTCCTCTTCACAAGTATCTTCAGACCTAAAACATACTCTTCTCAAATTTGATAATTGGTGTAAAACGTGGCAACTGAAGATTTCTATGCAAAAAAGCTTGCTGTTTACTGCTGGAGATCGATATGCTCCTTCCGTCAACTATCATCTCGACAGCGTATCCCTGAAAAATTCAGTCACTGTGAAAGACGTGGGCTTTTTAATCTCATCAGATCTCAGATTTAGTGATCACTGTGCGCGCATCAGCTCAATCGCATATGCCAGAGCATACTGTATCCTAAAATCTTTCGTTTGCCACAACTCTCGTATCTTAATGAAAGCCTTTGTTGTCTTTGTTCGCCCTCTCTTGGAATATGGAAGTGTAATCTTTTCACCGTACCTCAAACGCGACATTTTTCGTATTGAGCGTGTTCAGAGATTCTTCACCCGCATCGTCTGTAAACGCTCTGGTATCAAGTATGACAGCTACTCTCACAGATTACAATTGTTAAGATTAAAATCTCTAGAATATAGGCGCATTTTGTTGGACTTGTACTTCTTGTATAAACTGTACTACAATCATTTCGACTTGTCGCTCAACTCTTTCTTTACCACCTACCTTTCTTCTCAAATTACTCGAGGTCAATCACGTAACAGCTGTCAGATTGTGCCAGTCTTTAAAGTTAATTCGAACTATCTCAGTGGATTGTTTTTCTTTCGCGTCATCAAAATATGGAATTCATTAAACGATTCAATAGTAAAAGCTCCAACCTTCATGATGTTCAAGAACAGACTCAAATCAATTGATCTAAGTGAATTTTGCTCATACTGTGACTGCTAATATGTGATTTCGTATAAAATTATTTGACAAGTGCTTTTTATACCTGATGGTAAATTTTATTTAGATACATTCCTACATTCCATATTGAAGATGATTCTCATCATAATGAAGATCAAGAATAGTCTCAATCTCATTGATCCGAGTGAATTTGTATATATTGTGACCATGATCATTAAAGTGTAAATTTTGTATAGATGATTTTGTTGCATTCATTCTTGTATTAGATTTAAGCATTTACGTTCTTTTGCTCCATTGTGAGGACTCCCATTCAATGAACTCTTATCATGTCGTGATCATCACTCTTCAAATTTGTAAATATAGGCCCTATAGATCTCACGTATTTTGTATATGGTATATGATGTACAGTGTATATCATGATGACTCTGAAAATTTGTGAATATGTAGGTCTCATATAATTTGTTTATGATGTGCATGTACATCATTATCACTTGGTGTATTTGTAAATATATATCTCATGTATTTTTTATTGATGCTAAACTTTGCGTATGCATATGTAACACGTTATCAACGCTTGCTTGTAAGTGCCCTCGCGGCCATCGCTTTGCGTTTTCTGTATATTTCAGAATAAACATTTATGACTTATGACTTTATCCAATTTCAACAACAGTCTCACATACATTTCCGATCAGAAGCATGATTATAGCACATGCACGTCACAGGAAATGACCTGAAGACATTCCATGCCAAAAATTATGAATCTAGACTTAATACTTTCCAGTTGATAAGCGAAAACACAGAAAATCTCATTTTAGCCAAAAACTGCAATCTGCGTCCCATTAGATTTACATGTGTTTTTCATTGATCGCGTCTGACAAGAAGAGGAACTCACTAGAACTCGGCAGATGTGCCGAGTCGTAGTAGGCATAGGGTGTACATCATTCTGTGAAAGTCTCATTTTCGTTCCCTGCAGAAACTCGATCTGGCTGCCGGACTTGCGTAGAATACAAATAGAAGGTAAATCTCTCTCAATAACAAATCGAGCAAAGGTAGTCTGTGCAAAATGGAAAGTTCCAGACTGCGGTTTTAGATTTATTCAATAAGATGACAGTAGCAATGGAGCCAATAACAGTCAACACACCTGAATGATTGGAAATACAAAAGCATTGGAATTGTACACATAACTACTATTATGCAACAGGTCTATAAAAAACCATCTACTTGTACAACTCAGCAAGCCCCAATAAAGTGGCATGCATATTCAACGTTGCAGTAATGCCGTCTTTATGCTTGACACTTCATCGCAATATAAGTCAATATCACGAAGTGTAGTTGTTCTTGGGATGTAGTCATGTTTCCTTATGTACAATCTGCTCTTCTGTTTGGTCACAAAAAGCTCTATGTGCCTTGTTCGACGCACGCTATAGTGAATAGTGGAAGTTTAACATTCTGCAAGTAGTCACTGTGATTCCTACATTAATTGATGGTCCCGATCACAATTATATCGATCTGATGTTTCATCAATACATTGAATTAGGGATCATGTCAAATGACGTACATCTGACTGCGTACATCGGCTAGCATTATTTCCAAATTATCTCGATAAACTGTAACCCAAGCCCAAACCTAAAAGACGAAGTAAAACTTCTGCTGTAAAGATGTGTAAGTTCAATATTTTCTCTCGTGCTATTTTTTCGACACTATTTCACATGATTACATCAATCAATCATTTTATGTCAGCTATCTTGTGGTATTAGAATGGGTGGTTATAATTTTCAGAGTAATTAAAGTACTACAGGATATATATATTCTCCTCTAATTCCAAAAATGGTGATATTTACTAATCATGCTATTTATAAATCAGCTGAATCTAACTCTATAAATTAGTTGTACATATATGTTTATATGTATATATGTATATATGTTTAGTTGTCCAGATATTAATGTCCACGGCAGCAGCTAGACCTTTGAGTTAGCCTATAGCTACTGCAATTGTTTGTCATTAACATTGTAGGCCTAATCATGAAAAGAAAACGCTTTAGCACATGATTGAAAGTTTGTTTTGTGGTAATATCTAACATGTAGGTTGGGCTTATCATGTACTACAGTGCACTGCATAGCCTATATTCTACATTCTTACGGTGAGGCTTAACTAATCATACAGCAGTGGCCTACATAACTTATTAAGCAAGCATACAAAATTTTTACCGGTAGGCTACTATATAACAAGCCTAGGCATAATAGGCATAATTTAACTATAACTACGCATTACTAGAGCCTATATGTAGGCCCACCTAAGTAGGCATGGGTTTCGATTTATCAGTTAACTAAATACAGGTATAAAACAAAAGAGTTCTAATAAGAGACCAATTGCTAGGTTTGCCCAGATTATCTAGGCTATCTACCTACATGTGAATGTGAACTGGTGCAAGCTTCGGCTTTATCGTAGATAATGTCTATGCTTGATAAGCCCCAACCCACGGCATTATTCTTAAGCTTATCAAGAATCAATTGATAAGTAAGTCGTACCATATACATGAAGGTAGGCTAGACTTAGAAAATGCAACATCATGACGGTCGCCTTTTGCTATAGCCTGCGATTTATCCTATAGGCTAATTAGATTAGATTTGCTAGGCCCGACTATATGGACCAAAAATCCATTTCGCTTGGCTTGATGGGGTGATACAGAACCTAAGCGTGACTAGCAAGCCCGGTTACCTATAGCCTAGACATAGAATGGCCTCACGGTTCACCGGAAGTTGAATCTAAACATAAAAAATACGACCCCAAAACTAAATTCATTTTTGAACTACACTATTCCCATAGATACTCATGTGATATGTCGTTCAAATCCTGAATGAGCTTCTTGCGAGAAAATCATAGATATCGGATTGTGTCCAAATCTTCAATTTTTTACTACTAACTTTTTGGACAAAATTTCTTCAAACTCAATGCTATTGAAAATCTGACCTTATTAGATATCGGGAATAATATTCCACTAGAATTGACAACTTGCATGAAGCTTTGTTTGCTATTTTACATAGATATCTGGCCTGCTTCAAGATTTATTAATAATGATAATAACACAATATTTGATAGTGATAGATTCTAATGTTTTAATACCATATGAATCCTTAAAAACTTGTTCAATTTTTTAGATATGGAAAAGTATATGCTATCTAGATATCATTGTTTGCTACATTGATATTTAGACTGTTTCATTGTTTTATAATAATGACAATAACATAATCGTAATTTGAGACACAGGTTGCGACATAATTGAATTTCAAATCTAAATTTAGTTCAAATGTATGTACAAAGCAAGTAAACGTTCTTCACTTACTTCACGATGGCACACATGAAGCGTGCGTTAACACATGAGGAAAATCGGTGTAAAGTTTGCGCTATTTGCTTTGGCAAAGCTAAATACAATCTGACTGCAATTGTTCTTGAGCGAATACAACGATATTTTCGAAAAGACTATGATCCATCTGACAATCGATTTCCATGTGGCATATGCAACAAGTGCAGATCCAATTTGATTGATATAAGTGCCGGCAAGAAGAAGATCGAAATTCTACCTGAACTTTATGATTATATACACATTTCGCCCATCACTACCACGACGAGATCTATTCCTGTCCCATTATGTGACTGTGAAATATGCAATGTATCCCAGAAATCAGGCTGTATAACTCATCGGAGTAAGGGTCGCCCAAGAAGCATTGAAAGACCTACCAGTATGCCGATTGTGCTATGCAGCTTCTGTAAATCAGAATACGGAAAAGGCATCAATCATAAGTGTACGCAAAGAAATCTACGTGATAATATGTTGAGAATGATAAACTCAAGTGATGACAATACACAACAGGCTGTCGCATCATCGATTATCAGGAAATCCTCGATTGACAATATCAGCAGTCTCTACTCCGGTGGTTCACATCCATTAAAAGTGAAAGTTCTCTAAAATAATACGAAAGATTCATCTCAATTCAATATCGATGACATTATGAAATTTCAAAATGCTACCTCGTCATCTAACAACGAAATTCGTCGAAAATTTGTTCCATTTGTCAGAAGTGTTCTCGGAAAAGCATCAGTTGAATCGGATATTGGATCGAAACTTCGTGACAGAGATAATAACTGTCTGAACTTCTTCAGTTGTACAACATGTGAATTCGAGTGTACTGCCACCGAGGATGGAACCTCAACCGTTTCCAAAGATCTTGTATACTGTACAAATATCACAGATTTTGTTAATTTCGTTTGTGAAAAGCGCAACTATGAAAATGGCGAACATTTTATATGGACTGCAATCACACTCAAGCAGTTTTCCCTGTGTACATGTATATTGCAACTGTCCGAAGATGGAATTCTCCGACAAGGAAAAATTCAGATCGCATCCAATGAGGACTATCGGTGAGATAAAGAAATATGCTGATGACTACATGAATGTACGACGTATGTACAACGAGAAGGCATCTGCTAAAGAGTTCAGGAGTTGTGTAAATCATCCGATGATCCACGGTAGTGATAGTGAAATGCTTATACAACTGATTCCCCCACCAGAACTTCATTTACTTCTTCGTGTAGTAAACAAAATATTCAAGGAATTACAAACGGCCGTTCCCAATATTGCTGAGGAATGGCTAAACAAGCTTGGAATAGTTCAGCCCAAACATCACGGTGGGGAATTTACCGGAAATATGTGCCGAAAGTTATTGAAAAGTGCTCATGTTCTAATTGAAATTGGTAATAGATCGAATCAAGCATCGTTAATAAATCTATTTGGATCAACATTAGTCGCATTTGACAACGTTGTCGGCCATTCTTTCGGAAAACAACTTTGTCCTGTCTTTGAAAACTCTGTTAAAACCTTTGAAAACTTATATCTCCAAACGGGGATGACTGTGACAACTGCAGCTCATATTGCAATGGTGCATTTAATTCAATTTTGTAAGCTTAAAAAATGCGGACTATCACGCTTTAGTGAGCAGGCATCAGAAGCTGTTCACTCGGATTTTGACACTATGTGGAAATCAGGAGGAAAAGTAAGTCAGAATAAAGAAAATTATGGAACGCATCTTCTTCACTGCTTAAATCGATACAACTCTCGCCATTTGTAAACTTCATGCACATCAAACCTCGTTTATGAGATGTTGTAATACATAGAATTTAATTTAATCACAAAAGACTTTTCGATATCTAAAATTAAACAAGTTTTTAAGGATTCATATGGTATTAAAACATTAGAATCTATCACTATCAAATATTGTGTTATTATCATTATTAATAAACCTTGAAGCAGGCCAGATATCTATGTAAAATGGCAAACAAAGCTTTATACAAGTTGTCAATTCTAGTGGAATATTATTCCCGATATCTAATAAGGTCAGATTTTCAATAGCATTGAGTTTGAAGAAATTAGTCCAAAAAGTTAGTAGTAAAAAATTGAAGATTTGGACACAATCCGATATCTATGATTTTCTCGCAAGAAGCTCATTCAGGATTTGAACGACATATCACATGAGTATCTATGGGAATAGTGTAGTTCAAAAATGAACTTCGTTTTGGGGTCGTATTTTTTATGTTTAGATTCAACTTCCGGTGAACCGTGGCCTAAACACATGGCCTAGAGAGGCCTAGACACAGTGTCACTGCATGACCCGGTTACTATGCAGCCAGATTAAGGCGTAGGCTTATATAGGACAATTTATGTATGATCTAGGCCTATGATAGCTAGAATTTTGCATATGGTTAGGCTTCGGTCATCAAAATTCTTGCTTGTGTTGCTTGGGCTTGGGGTAAACCCAAGCAAAACCCAAGCCGCTTGGCTTGTGGTGACCCAACCCAAACCCTATAGCAACCTTGATAGTCACAATAACTTAACATATGGACATGAAGATAGGTCGCATGATTAGATTTATATCAGTGGTTTTTTAAGACAATGGTCAGTTTTCTTTGATGTGTTTTCTCATTCGTCCCTAAATACTAACACATTAAGCTAATAAATTGACAATTGGCTTAACAATTAATATTAACAAATAATATTCCTGCTCTAACACTGCTCAGGAACACCAAGGCTTTCAAGTAGCAAGAAAAGCAAGGACATCTTTGGAGCTGGCCATCACAGGAAGTGTAAGCATTCGACTCTCACTCCCGGATCTTTGTGTGCAGAAGGAGAGATTGTTTCTGTTGAAACTGTGCTGACTTTTGCTTCAGTTTGCCTTGGTCTTTATTGCAACTTTCAGTTTTCTTTTAGTCTATGTATTTAAAGTTTATTCTTTTACACATATTTTCAGTTTTTGTTTATTACCTTTTATCGATTTTACTAGTACGCATTTCTCTTGTGAATTTTATGTTACGCGTTTCTAGTTAAACGACTTGTTTGGACAGTATTGATGACGTATGAACTGAACTGTAATCTAGGGTTTTATGTATCAACTGTTAAGCCAGATTGTACAGAACTGTTGTATCTCACCGAAGAGAACAGACGTGGCCATGAGACAACATACTGTAGTTTTCTCTTCAATGCATTCCTTTACAAAGTTGCACCAACACGTAATTTACTTTCGAACTGTCAGAAGCTAATGAGTTTCCGAAAAAAATCCAAATAGAAGCCTAGGTTTTAGCTGTCACTGAAATCGTTTCTGTTATTGAAATTTTATTTTGTGCCTTTCCCTTGGACAGTTTTGTCAAGACGATTTTGGAGAGCAATTTGGAGACCATTTTGACTTGACACCAGATGAGTAATTGCTAAGTTTATTAGGTAAGATTATTAGTTTCTTGTGTCACATTTGGGACGAATGAGAAAGCAGTTACCGAAATTCGAAAAGCTTCAGCTACCATGTTTCTTTGCTCTGCGCTAATTGCTTTGTGTTTAGTGAAAAATTTAGGAATCACTAATCCTTTCTACACCAATAGAAAATGTGGCCATTGGATTTGAATAAATCGCTGTTACAAATCTGATCACGTTTCCTAGCTTCATGTTCATTTGTTCAGTTATTCTGATTGTCATAGATAAAGAATTTTCAATTATAAGTTCAGTGTTACTTTCGATTGACCCCATACATGCTCCCCGAATGACCCATACAACAATCCAGCTTTTAGAAGCGTCTCTTATTCAACCGGGCGTCTCCATGTGAGCATCTCTCATTCAAGGGTAGCTTTCATTCTCAGAAATACTGTGAAACAACAGGTATTCGCAGCAACTTATTCATGGTTCGTGGTCGTACACCAACAGCAATATCCATGGTAAGAAATTTTCGCGTGCATCAAATTTTCGAGAAACATACGCTTAGAAGACACATTGTTGCACTCGGAAATGTGTTGCTTTACGGTATGTTCCCTTTAGTTTTGGGAGGTTCACACCATACTTTTCGCACTCACCAAGTACAGGAATCATAAAGATCTCACCTAGCTGTGGAGTATTGAAAATCTGGAGGTCAGTTTTGATCTTAAATAGCAATAGCACCCATAAAATCAATGGAAATTGCGCTATTAGGAGTACATGATACCTTAAAAGAAAGAAATGTTTCAAAGTTGAGGCTATGTTTCAGAGGATTGTTTTAATATGAAATTGAATTTTAAGTTGAGCATCCACCTTGCTGCTGTCACACTTTGAGAAATATTTTAACGCATCTTCATATTATTTTGTATGGTTCTTTGTTTCTATAAAGAAGACAGTGTTGTTGTAATGAAGATGTATCTTTTTAAAAGATTTACATATGTGATGAAAATTCAGTTCAAAACTTGATGATGATACGTTACATACAATTGGCATATGTACGAAAATCAAATTGAACAATTATAACAAGACGAATACCTCTGATCTCAAACTACTCCATCGATCACTAGCGAGTGGTTGCATGATCATCTGTTCGAAATTCGAAAATTACATCAAGCCAAAGTCACAATGTCAAAAACAATATAGAAATTATAGCGAAATAAAAAGGATACAATTGGCAAATGTTTGAAAATGTAGGTGGCGACTATTTGAAATTAATATAAACTTCACAATCTTTAGTGGATGGTAAACTAGATCAGATTATCTTTAAACAGGCTATCGGAGTCAAGAGATATGCCTAATTGTGGCCGCATTCATAACCGAATTAACAGAAAATAACTACAAAGAGGGACTTGGAGTTCCAACTCGCAATTACCATTGCACAAAGAAACCAGAAAATTTTCTATTCTGCACTTCCACGAGGTTTGAAATCGATTATAAACCTCAAAAATAATTCAGTGAAATGAAATTACCCGATGTTAGGATAAATTGATTTCTTTCAGTGTCAGCTTGTTTTTTTTACCTTCACATTTGCCAAATGATCATGTTTGCATTATCTAAATCAGCCTCTAAACTAACAAGCTTGATTCTAATTCATAGTTTTTTTAGAATCTGCAAGAGCACGTACTATATAAACCTCTAACTGTAAACCGGTTTTGGGATTTATTGCAACGATGAAAAGACCATTTAATCCTTCAAGAGTTCCAATGAATTAGCACTGTTCGGTCGATGACGAATCCGAATTTTTACATCAGAAACTGGCGGAAGAATTTCTTGACCATACTGCTTACTGTCATATTCTGGAATCTGCTCTCCCTTCTCTAATTCAATATCGAAACCATTTACAAAGGAGAGAAGGAAAAGTTTGATTTGCAACATTGACATCCGCTGTCCTGGACATCTAGTGCCATATGGCAGCAATGGATTTCGCACTATTTGTCCGTCCTTGTAAAAAGTCGCTCCAATAAAACGATCATACCGAAATTTCTGAAATCAAAATTGGATACACATGATATCATTTGAAGGAACAGTAGTAAGTCGATTAAAAAAATGTGCCTGCATACAGTGAAAATTTTATATTTAAAGACTCAGTTTTTGTGGAGATTGCGTTCTTGCGGTCTAAGAAATCATTTGATCAGTTTTTAATAGGCTAAATTTTGCAAATTATTCCTATGTTTATATGCTAGCGATTTGGTACCTCCATATAAGTAGCTTGAAACTTGATAGACATCAAAATGAATGAAAATTATACCAACAGGCGTTTTAATTCAACTGAAATCAAGCTGATGTTCAAGGAAATTTCATGAACCACATCATTGTTTAAGTCTTCATGGAAAAGTTGAGATCTTATTTGCGCTTCTTGGCTGAAATATCAAGTTTGTAATTCATGATTTTATGATAACCCATTTACATCTTTCAAAGTTAGTTTTAATCATAGTCTCTAGTTACAATATTTTGCTCTTTCAGTGGAAGGCGGTTTGTGATATGATTGCGCTTAAGAAAATACTCCTATTGATAGGGCTGAGCATTAAAGCTAATTGCTAATTAAAATATCTACGACGTATATTACCCCTCCAAGGTTGACATGACACAGATTTGCAAAATGCTATTCTTCCTTCTGTGTTGCTATCATGATAAGTCAAATCCCTTTAAATTTCTCCAAAAAGTGTAAAAACTTGCATATCTCACATGTGGTACTGGGTCTAAAGTCGAGTTCATTTAATAAGATCGAAACTGTATGCACATTGGGGATTTGATTAATGCTGAGTTTGCTATTCTACTTAATATACTTACTCTATGGTTGAAAGTTAGTTGAAGTTCGACACATCACTGTCATGATAAAATTATACATTGCAAACCATGAGCTATCAAATAAAATGTGAAGCTTACGTAAAGCATTCCTTTCTTAAATGACGATGGTTTGACTTTCATCTTTGCCAGACCACAGTCATTTGATTGCTAGCAAGCGTTGAATGAATTTGTTTAACAAATAAAAAACAATTTAATAAAAAACTTTCAGACAAAGGCAATAAAACATTTGGTAGGTATCATAAAGTAAGTGTATTAGGTAGAGCAGCAACTCAGCATCAGTTAAATCCCCAATGTGTGTACAGTTTCGATTTAATTAAATGAACTTGAGTTAAGACCCATTACCACATGTGATACATGCAAATTGTCACATCATCGGAGAAATTTATACGAATTTGACTGATCATGATAGTAATACAGAAAAATTAATAATATATTACAGATCCTCCGTGTCCTGACAACCTTGGAGAAGTGATATAATTTGTTCATTTAGCAATTCGATGTTATACTATCACTCTAATGCTCAGCCTATTCTTAAGCGTGATCACATCACAAACTATCTGCCACTGGAACATCAACCTATCATGATCAAAGACAATGATCATAAGTAGCTTTAAAAGATGTAAATTGGTCCACATTGCTATTCAGATTCAAGAAATGAAGCATAAATTTAGTGGATAATAGAATCATGGATATGAAAATTGAATTAAAAACTTGAAAGTGCAGCCAAGAAGCACAATAAAATTTAAACTTATCCTTGAAGACTTGCATTATGATATGGTTCATGAAATTTCCCTGATAATCAGCTCAATTTCCACTTAATTAAGTTGCCAGTTAGTAAGTGCTCATTCCTTTTGATATCTATTGAGTTTCATACTACTTACAAAATGGCTTGACGTCAATAGTATGTAAATGCGGGAATATTTTGCAAAAGAATGACTTTTTAAAGCTGCTCAAATAATGTTTTCGACAGCAGGAACGTAATCTCCGCAAAAACTGAATCTTTTGACATAAAAATTTTCACTGCAAACAGATACTTTTTTAAGTCGAGACTCTGCCAAATATGCCTAATCTATTGTACGTAGTTGTCATCAGATTGGCAGCGCACAATTTACTGTGTATAATTAACAATATAATGAAATATAACAAACATATTGATCATCAAAGGCAAAAAAGGTAACTCCACTTTGTTTTCAGATCGAATTTCTATTAGCATATGAAAAGACAGCACTTCGGCGTCTCGCGCCCTCAATGGTCGATATAACTGGGTGGACGTAAGCTTCCAACCTACTTATTGAATTAGGGCCGATGACTTAAAATCAATTTCGGTAGTTCGGTAGCATGCATGCATAGATTTTCGATGATGAAGGTTAATGTCATCCTAAGTTAGAAAAGAAAAAATCGATAGAGAAATTACGCAAGAAAAGCAAAGTTGCTCATGTTTTAATACGCGGGGATATTCTCTATTGGGCATAATGTATTTTCCACTTACACCAATTCTTGGTCATTTCATCTGGAGAAAATGATTTTTCAGTATTAAAGTTGCGTTAGTCATTTTTGATAAGGTTATAGACACCATATTTCAGCCAACTTTAAATATTATCGATACATACTGTATGTGAGCTTGATAAAGTATCAATTACACATCTTTTTCCATATTTCCTGCTCCCCTTTGACTGGATTAAACTCAAACTTGGGTACAACATAAAATATATTTGAAAATCACGTGCAACGGAATAGATATATGATTCTTATAGAAATGAATCCCAATGGCGCCACCGTGGTACTTATCAAATTACAATACTTATATGAAGGATAAACTACAGATTGTTGGGTGGAAATGCATGATTTCCTTCTGTCGACACAAATACATCATGGCACGCAAAAGCACTATGGCGCAAATGCAAATTTTCCTTCCTGCATTCTTCAATGCTCATGCATATGCACATTATTCGCATAATAGGCTGCTTAATAGCCTATACCCAATGTATACACGTACATTTTCGAGCCATCATTATCGTATTACCACTCATCCACCCTCCAGCTATTATTAACTAACCTAAATGAGAATATCAAAGCTTTTGGCAACAAGAACACTGCAGTGAATGCCAACACATGCATTTCAGTTTATTTCGACTCCCCTTTATCCGATGAATTCTGATCATAGTAGGCCTATAATAATAATCTATGCTTTCAAATCTACATTTGCATTTGTGCAGGTCGCAATAGCGGCAATCATTTCATGCTTTTACGACCATGGGTACTATTGATGATTTTATCTTTTGATTTTCTTAAAATAATAAACAGCGAAGAGACGGATTCAACGAAACTTAAATATAAGCTTTTATGAAAATATGGAACGTCTTTTCAAATAAAATTATCATCAAAACTTCGACCGTTTTCGATTGGAGGACAGTGAGATGGGCTACTGGCCCACTTTAATTTTTGAGCTTTTTTTATTTTATTTTATTTGTGGCACATATGGCGTGACACCAATCACACCAATTGCTGATAATCTTAAATGAAAAAGACTCAACATGTTTATGCACTCAATTTTCGTCAACACTATGCCCATGTATCTGCAATAATGAAAGTTGAATGTGTCTAATTTTAGGATGTGCTTATTCGGTACTAGCTAGTGTAGTTGCACATTGTATATGAATTGATCGTAGAATCTATAGAGATAAAATAACACAAAGACTATCGACATAGGACACTAAAGTTTTTTTCTCAAATAAAACTTGTATTTCATACGACATCTCATGGCAGATACAAAGAAGACAAAGTTTACATTTAAAAAGAGAATTTAATATAGCTGAGTTCGTTCAGGTCTCTGCACACTGGGAAACAAGACAATATACTCGTTCCATTGCCTCTCTGTATTGCAAGACTCAGGCGCTGTTTCAAAAACGTTGTTGCCCGAGCTTCACCCGTGACGTCCGCAATCCTTTTGCCTATTTCCTTGACACTAAAGTTGAATTTTGTGTTATGATCATAAAGATATTAATTTGAATGACATTGAATTGATTTACTTTCATAACAATCGATTGATAGCCATCACTGTTTAATACACTTTCTTTAATCTAAAATCAAAACATTTTCAGCAGAAATGGTCTACAATGGAGTTCAATTATGATAAAGATTTTGAATTGTTGCTTTCTTTAGTCACGTTCAACTAAGTCGTGAAGCCATCCATCTTAGCAACATCCGTCACAAAATTTATGATATGCATTTCATTTTCAGAAGGAAAATTACTACGGATGATAATGTCTGTTTAGTTATTTTGTACATGTTGAACTTATCTATTATTGCTAGATATTGTATTTATATAGATCTATTATCTATTTTTGTACAGAAATTGTATATCAAAGTGCTAAATATATTTTCTTGAGAACTCTAGCTCTTATTGACAAAGCATGGTTATTCAATGCTAAAAGGGCAACATTCTTGTATACAAAACCGTATGGACAGCAATCTTGGGTTTGATAGGCCTACCCAAGAACGAAAAATCAGAACCCAAGATTGTGAGGTCATTGCTATATATCATCCTTTTTGGAAGTTGTTTTCCTATAATATAAAGTGATCAACAAATTTGTTACTGCACGTTTTAGTCGTGCATTTTTTAATTGAATATCGTATTTTGGGAGAATTCATTCTATACATGTTTCAAGTTCTCAAATGTAGGTTGACTTACATGCGCTATAAAAGCATCTCTAAAAACTGAGAGGGTATATCTATAGGCATGTTGGTCAAGTTGCTTCTGACAAATGTACTTGAGCATCTGTAAACTTAATTTATTCACACCCTTCATATTTTCACATTAATTTATTCATTTTGTAATTCTATATGATTTTTGAATGATTTGATTATCATAAATATAATTTTTATTATTCTGCCTATTATTATGATTACCATCATTTTCAACTATGTAAAATTAAGCTTCAAAATTGAGCAAATAACTACGTTAGTGTTGAATATTGATAATCCAGAGAAATCAACTAACAATAATGTCAGATCTATGACTCGAATGTGTAAAATCAGAGATGTCTATGAGACATAGAAAGTGTTTCACTATGAACATTTTCTATGCTTCACAGACATCCCTGATAAAACAAAACACATTTCTATGCACAATATTGCATTCGTCATACTAAATTGTGGTTTAATTGCGATACGAAATTCTCAATATGATATCAAAGTTTATGAAATTAGAAAATCGGTTTCGTTGTACTATCCAAGATTACACAAGACCCAAGATTTTCATGAAACCCAAGACCAACCTTGTGGGTAGCCTTATCTAGTGAGTCATACAGAATGCTATTCAACCATTCGCTTGTCATGATCAATTTTCACTAATACATCCAATACCTTTCGATTCTAGCTAAAGCTTTTTCAAAATAAAGAATCACTGAATGACCAGCTGCTGATGCGTCTTAATAAAAATTTAGGTACTTACATCCGGTTCGGAAAAGATCTCAGGATCTTGATGAATCGCTGGGGGATAAATGGCCGCCTTGTCTCCCTTTCGAAGATTAAATGATCTACCATCAGGTAGCTCCAGTGTTGTGTCCTTGATGACTTCCCGCACCATTACTACACCGCTGGATACACGAAAAGTCTCTCGAACAATGCTATCTGAAAAAGTAAACAATAAGAGGCTAGATGAGTTCAGAGCAACTTTTTGTTTAAATTTCGATATTTCGTTTGAAGACAAACCGAAAATATTGAAATCACGAATTTGGAATTTAGCCTTCATAATAATTACAATATCGTCTATTTCAACTATCCCCAGTACTGGGAATTGTGGGCGAAATTACAAGTTTCATAAATTGAAAGACAAGGCAGAAAGTAAGTTACAAGTAATTACTTCAGATAGAAAATTAGATGAATATCAAGTGATGATCAAAATCCGCTGTTCCATAACTTAGACATTACCATTACAAATGAATGCTGTTGAATAGAGTTAGATATGACAAGAAGGCGAAATTTGCCTGAGTATGGCAGCCTGGGAGGAAGAAAGAGAGTGTTGTAGAGAGTGTTCAATATCTGCAACGATTCTTTTAAATAACTTCAAGCCAGCCATAGTTCTGCGATAACTAAGTGGAATCATACATTGACACTTGCAGGAAGAGTAGTCGCATATTAAACGATGTGACCGAGATTGCACCTTTTCCAAAATAAGTGATGGATAGCTCTGCAAACTCACAAAAAGAGGTGAACAATATTCCATTGTGGATCTGATGCATGCTTGATAGATGTGCAATAAATCTTCTTGATTCAAGAACGTCGTCAGTTGACGTATGACATGCAAACAGGATGATGATTTCCTCGAAATTGCCTCAAAATGGGATCTCCGAGTTAATCTTCTGTCAAAAATCACTCTAAGGATCTTCAAGGTATCTATACTTGGAATTCCGCTAAGTTCCCAACTGAAGTCCTTCATGCTTGTACTCAAAGTAATAGACAGCTCTCTACACTTATTGGTCTTGATACGCATCTTGTTATTCGCCATCCAGTCCAGAATCAGTTTATAATGGTCCGATATGGGACTAGAAGATTGCTTCTTAGGTACAGCACCACACAGAAAAATATCATCGGCATATGTGAGCAGATAGATGTTGTTGTCATCATCTATAATTATATCAACTAAAAAATAACTGAAGAGAGTTGGTCCAACCGACGATCCCTGGGGCACTCCACTTGTTATCCTACGAAAGGGACTGTGTTGTGATTTCCAACGAACTCTTTGTGCCCTTCCTTTAAGGTAATT
Organism: Prostheceraeus crozeri; assembly: GCA_907163375.1. Classification (NCBI taxonomy): domain Eukaryota; kingdom Metazoa; phylum Platyhelminthes; order Polycladida; family Euryleptidae; genus Prostheceraeus; species Prostheceraeus crozeri. Next base: position 24,550 of record CAJQUW010015836.1, on the reverse strand, counting down.
GTCAATAAATGACAATAAAAAAGGTCAAAATTGCCATGCATCATTTTCTGTGTCAATAATCTGTGAGACACACAAAAAATAGTTTCAAATACAAATCTAGATAGCCACTGCTCTATATTGCGATTATCGCCCATCTTCAATGCATTCTTTAAGTATTCTGATTTTTAAGGTGAAGACATGAATATTGTAAATCGCAGTGTGCTTTTAATGTGGGTGGAACTAGTCTGAAATGATTGCGCTTTTGGAAGGTGAATTTATCTATGCAGCATCGAGCAATATGTGTAAAATGTTCCAGCATGATCATGAGTATGTCGTCATGCGTCTAAAAGCCTGAGCATCTGGGAAAATCTGCATATCAGTTATGGTATCGACTTGACTTTTTTGAACCAGAATAAACTTCAATGTGCTGTGACATAGACACTCGCACAATTATTGCTTAGATAACGGTACTTACTTTGATGTAGCTTATGAGATGTAAATATTTGCCACTTTCTCGAAATTTTATAATCTGCATGAACGTTCCGGATAAATTTGGCTAGTAATGCATTTTTTATGTATCGTTTTCAATTTCAATTGGCGTTCTCAAATTCTCAAACTCATTTAGTGAATTTTTACAGCTTATTTAGGACTGCAGAGAGAAAAGGAATGGAATGTAGTTAACGTTGAGGTTTCATGTTGATAACTTGAACATCATTTGATAGTCATAATACCGAAATTTCGGGAACTTCAAGTTGATTGATGTATCTTCGTAGTGGACTGATTGATTGATTCCGCAAATTTTGCTTGCTATCTTTTCACAGTTTCAAAACCATTGAGAGCCATTTTTTTAACGTAAGTCAAGGCAAAAAAAGACAAATCCCGACCGCGCATCGTCTATCTCTATTAATCAACATATTAGTTTTCAATCTATGTTTTCGCAGCATATGTGATTAAGCCTATATTTTGTATTTATATCAGCATAGAAAATGGTAGTAAAATGTCAAACGAACATAAAAGAGAAGTCGATAGCTAAACGGTGGGTAGCAAAGATTACAGCGGTGAAAATTTTCGCTTAACCGGTTAAAAAATGCAAATTAACCGGTTAACCGATCGAATATGCCAAAATCAGTCAAAAAGCTTAGCTATGCTTCACGTCAGAGCGTGAGAGGTATTTACTTACTAATCGAGTGAATTATCATGAAGCATCCATTTACATGTACGTAGGCCAGACAATTTGATGGTGATACTTGATTGGCAGTCTGCCTGTCTGAGCTTGTGCGCGCGCTTGTCTGACGTTTTGGATGTGTAGATCATGGATATACAACATACTTAGCTTATAATGGATTAGTGTTAGGATGCTTAGTTGAATTTTCGTAAAAGATAAATATTTCTATTTAACCGCGGTTAAGGATAGTTTAACCGGTTAACCGCTGCAATCCCTGGTGGTTAGGCACATTTGACGGGCAGCACTTCTATGTAAATAATTATTCAACAACTTCTTTAGTCAATATTTTTAAATCAACTTACCAAGGACAGTCAGACCTTCGATTTCGGAAAGTGAAATCTGAATTTTCCCATTCTCATTTACTTCACGACCACTTAAAAATGAATGAACTTCATCACGAAGAGAAGATAAAGCCTCTGGATGCTTGATGAGACGACACATAACCCAAAACACAATTTTTACGGTGTTATAGTTCACATGTAGATATACAAGATTGTGTCCAAGAACTTCTTTTTGGGTTCCACCTTCTTCAACAAGTCTCGACAAAGCATTATGAATGTAATCCGATGCATCAGGACGTTGGAGGAATTCGTTCTGAATGTGGATGACTCGCTTATCATTTCATTCAAAGCAGTTTGCGCCTTCGGAAAAAAGCCATAAAGGAAATCCAAGCCACAGGAAAATAAAGGCTTCGTGAAATATTTCGAAACTATGGCGCTATGCTTCGATGATTGAATGTGTGACCGTCGGATTTCCCAAATATTGAGTTGAATATTGCACGAAATTGTGTTTTCTACTAAGAATTCTTTCAAGTCTGTGGTTTTCCAAGCTCCTTCACTTTCATCTTTCAAAGAAGTTCCATTTTTGATTTCGCAGAATTCATCATGGTTGTTATAAGATTCTGTCAGAAAATTCATGTAATCTACCATCGATCGACCGAGGAGACCAGCACGTGCTGAATAAGCGGCTTCGCGGATTATGGCACTGGCATTGCTCAAGCGAAATCCAAAAACATTTCGATTGACCATTCTTTGAATTGGATCGAAACTCAAATCTTTGTTTCTGACAAATGCTTCGACTGCATGTACATCCGCGATAACATGCAAATAATTGAATGGCAATTGTAGTGTAAACACTGGGCCAAAGCGTTTGTAACTTTGATGAACTAATTGCACTGAATTTCTTTGAAAGTCAATCCCGCTTCCTATGAAGGGTATTCCAGGAACAATAGGAGGTTCACCATGTCTCCTAAAAGATAAAATACATGAAATATAATTCTGATATGGCAACAAAGGTCTGTCGTATTTTATTGAATATCTAAAGAGAATGACAATACTAAGTCTGTAAAAGACAACAACACCCGTGATTCACCGACCGCACTCGCCCGACCCAGGAATCACTAGGCCACGCTGACGGTATCAAAAGAGACTTTACCGTCTGCGTGGCTAGTGATTTCTGGGTCGGGCGAGTGCGGTCGAGGGAATCAAGGGTGTTGTTGTTCTTTTATTGACTAAATAGCTGTCATTCTCTTAAGATATTTGGAATTCTGATACGCTCGTATTTAAATCAGTGAAGAAGAACATGCATAGCGTACTTTCTTGAATAGAACCTCGGATTTATATGATCATTTTTGCAATGAAATGCCAGTTGTATTCGATGCGGGCGAAGTAAGGATAAAGAATCAATTACTTTTGTTTTAATTATTAGTAATTTCCTATTAACGTTATGCAGTGTTTTAATTTGCAAGTATTGTGCAGACGGATGCAAATGCCTTTTAAAAAGTGAAGCAGTTACATAGGATATGCATGTATAAGGGTGCAACATGATACGAATGCACGTTAGTAAGCTCACCATAATTTTAACAGTTGAACTTATTGACCTGTTACTCCGGCGCGTTCCGTGCTTGATCAGAATGATAAAATACATGTTTGTTCTTAATCCGATTTGTAGGCCTACGCCCTCAATGACAAAACGGATTACGAAGGAAACTTGCCAGAAGCTCGCGGTAACAGCTCTGGCATTTATATGCAACGCGTGGTCAGGGCAGATGAGTTGTTGACAGAGAAATTCCGCGTTCATGAAACCCCGTGCCTCCGAGGATCATGACAAATGAATGCGTTTAATTCCAATCCATCTGTTGGGCACCATTTCTCGCTTGTCCAGTGATCAAAATGGTCTTCAAATAAGGTTCCGCGTGTAAATTAGTACAACAGACAATACTTTGAAGATTCTCGTAAGGAGAAATAGGCCTCGAAGTGATTCACTTGATCTCGTAGGCCTACAGTTAGTCACACGATCCGAGTTCTTGCATTGGCGTCGTTCAAAGGGGGTCTGTTTTTTTTGTTTTCTCTGTTTTTTGCTTTCTGTGTTTCTTCTTCTTCTTTATTTTTTTTTGATGTGTATGTTTCTTCCTTTTTTGTCTGTTACTTATCTGGGGTATTTTTTTCTACTTGCACGACCCCAAACTTTTGGTCAATCGAATTTAGCGCCTAAATTTCATGCTTTTAAAGAGTCACAGTATTCACTCATCTATAGATTATAGGATTGGATGACTAATTTAGATTGATTTAGTTAGTAGGTAGCTACGTTAAGAAAAAGACAACCATCTTCACTGATTCTATGCTTCCACAGAGAGAGTGCATCCGCCATAAGTTTCTGTTGACATTAGGTCTGATGTGAAGCAGGGCGCCCATTTCCTCAGACTTTTCCTGAGCGTTTGTTTTGATGAAAAGGAAGGGTGCCAAAATCTGTTTTTCCTTTATCGCATTTCTAAAGTGAAAGAGAGAGAAGCACTCCTCTTCTTAAATGAACGAGCGCTGTCTGCTTCGCCACATCATTTTAGTTTGGGCAAGGGCGACGATTGTCACCTTCATCTCCTTATAGACACATAGGAATTTTGTGGGGCATGAAACTCGAATTGTTACCCAAATTTTCGCGATCAATAGTCTGGCTCACAAATTAGACCTGGGATCCAGTCGTTTCTGGTCTTGCTTCCCCCCAGCTAAAACCGCAGACAGCCGGGGCTTCCCCTCGCCATTGTCACAGCTTCCAGGCTGGACTAAGCAGACATTGATCTCAACGGTTAATATTCAATATTGTAAAATAAGCCTTCGCAAAAGGCGTATGAAATCTAAGTTAACTATGAGTGAACAAATTGAGATTGTTATATACGAGATTGGCTACAAAAGTTTTGTACCGACAAAAAAATTTTCCTACCTACATTTTATTGTTATTTAATCGCTGAATTAGATTTTTTAAACAAATTAAATACCTACATCGAAGGCGGGGTACTAAATAGTTATCTAATCTCCTTTTTCATTACCGTATCACAATGCGTTAACAATTAAAAATCACAAAAGTTTGTTTTGGATATCCCATGATCACTTCACAGAAAATTTGATTATAACCAAATCATGGTGATCAATTGAGATGCTAAGTAATGTGAACCTTTAATCGCCTGACAGAATGTTAAGTTTGCAATGTTCATTAATTATTCGTGTATGTAGAAAGTACAGAGCCATATCTGTGATAGTTTTGAATTTTTGATTTTCAATTTGAAAGACCTTCTGTGCAGAACCTATGTGAATAAGGTTTTGCCAGTAGTCACTACCGAGTTGTACGACGTGATCGGTATTTTAATAGAGTTTGTAAAAGATATTCGCAACTGATATATTTTTTTTTCTCGGCAATCTGACTTAAGTTTTACCCTGATATTTGCAAAAATAATCAACGAAGCACACACCCAAGGACAGTACAAGTCAGCAACTTGTCAAGAGATGGGTCTTCGAATTTCGACGACGGCAACAGTCGATTGTTCGCGGACAACATCAAAAACCTACAGTATAGACCGGCCCATCCCTTGACAGATTTGACGATCAAATAATGCAAGATTTTGGAGGAACGACAAATTATTGCAAAAACAACCGGCAGCTTATTCATAGTCGTTAAAATATTTAATATTGTGCAAATCGCAGAAACTCTGGTGTAGTGAGTTTTGTCATGAAACGATTCGTAAATGAAATTGAATGGAGATGGGAAATCGATGCCACTTTTCTAACGAAATGGATGCAGATTATCGGAAGCGAATGAGTCGAGAAGAGCGACTGTGTACGAGGCTCTCTTATGCCACTTGTGTGTGCAAGAAGAAACAATTTTTTTTCGTCTCATCAACCCAGTCGACGAGGTATGGATAAACTGGAGAGGTTGTGAAGTGAAACGACAACCGTTGTAGCTGCGAATCGATCATCGGGTAGGCACATCCAGGTGGTGACGGGACGGTTGCTACTTCAGTAGCACTTAAGAAGTAGTCAAGTATACTCGTAATTCGGATTACCCAACAAACGGCATATCGCTTTTGTGGTTTTGTGACACTCGTAGCATTCTTCACGTTTCTATCTGTGCTCGCCCCGCCGCGTCAGTCACAACATAGTGACCATCCCACTATTTATTGTGAAAGCTTGACAGAATGAATGGCTGCTGTGATGTTAAGGAAAAGACGTCGCGTTCTCGATCTTAGTGGCATCTGTTTTTTAACAAGACAATTGCCAGACTGCAAGCACCACTTCAGGCGGAAAGCAAAGAAAAAGTCTAAATGATCTCCGGACTTTGTGTAGTTGGGACGCATCCTCCCTATTCGCCAGACTTATCCCCCATATCCGGCTATTCACATCATGTTTCATCCGCATGAAGAAATTCATTAAGACGCAGGGTAACTTCAAGGTTAATGACTGAGCGGAATAGTGATGACGGACCGCAAAGCCGTTGGTGTCTCGATTCGCAAAGGACAGGGAGGTTTTTTCAACAACGCAGCCACTAATGCTATACCAAAGCAGATAATGCAAAGGTGTATTTGATCCGCCGATCGAAATTATCTCCCAACAACTGGCAAGAAACTGATCATTGAACACTATAACAACAGTCTTACTTTTTTGAATTTTATGTGTTAAATCTGTCCTGGAAAAATCTGTATCAAGTATAAAACCAAAGTTTTCGCAAATTAAATTAACAGGGCAATCCACAAGATTCTCAATGGGAGGGGGAAAAATTTCGTATCAGATTTTAAAAAAATGAGAATTGGCTATGGTACTTTTTGAGCGTTAGACATTTAGTTGGCAAAATAAAAAAAAAATGATTCTAATTCACACGATTGAATAACAAAAAATGTAGGGTATGGCAATTTTCTATCGGTTCCGTGTAACTATTTGAATGATAACACCGGGTAGCTACTATGGACGATTTTATTCCTAAATTTCGCGAACACGAATGGCTTAAAAGGCATCAGTATTTCGTAGATCTTGATAAACGCCTGAATACAAAAATCAAATTTCTTGAGGTGTCACAGCGCAGTTCGTTTTTCGGTTTTATAGGTAATGCGTTGAAGGATTCCCATTGGAATCTAATGGCAAAAATTCAAGAAATATCTATGGATTGTGAAACAACTTGGTAATTTACGGCTGTCCATTTTCTTTTGCAGAAAAGAAACTACTACTAATCCGAGATTGGCAAAGAAATTTGAAGGCGATAAATTGAGTTCAGCAGCATCAACTTCAATTTATATTAAAGTCCAAAGTCAGTGCGACATGATTTAGTATTTGATGTCTGAGATTAGCCTCTATTCCGAAATGATGTAAAAATCGCACATAAAATTTAAGTCAAAACCATTGAAATTATGCTCAAATTAGATATTGACATACTTAACTGTTGGAGGAAACATCCATCAGAGAAGTACCTTGTCAAACATCCTACAACAATTAATAATAATATACGCCGTAATTCCCAATATTTATCAGACAACAAAAGTCTTCCTCCCACTCAAACATCTTTTCCAAAACAATTATCATTTTTTTGGGCATGATATTAATTTGGTTATCATTGCTAAACAATGACGATCGACAAAAACTCGACTGTTGACCTCGCTCAGTTTGTGCGACAGCAGCACATTCACACATGAACACAGACTATGAAGTGTATCCCTCTTCCTTGTAATGAACTCTCTCTGTAAAATCTTTGTGCATCAGCTATTCACCCGCCTTCCGTCCCCTGGGGAGTTGACTGACTAGGCTCCTTATTGTTTACGACCGAATTTATCACATCTATGAACGCTCCACGACACCTACACACAACTGTAGCAAGTTTGTATGTCACTTATGTGCATCGATTACAAAGCCTGTCCGTCTCGCCGGCTTGTAACTTTCATGGAAACGACAGGCCCGCGATCTGCCTAAATTAAACCCGGCACCCGGGCTCAGGCCCGAAATTCTCAGTCGCCTTCCATCTCTGACAAGCACACAAATCGCCATAAAAGCCCTGTAGCTGAAAACTTCACTTTGATGAAAGAGAAGTTTTTGCATTACGCTGGCCTCTAAAACAAGGTGAGGTTTGTCTTAAGGCATTCAAGGCATTAAGAAATTGGTTGCTAAAAACCGTATACACGTCCATACGTTTAGCTTTTCACGCTGTCTTATGGGGGAAAAGCACTATAAAAAAATAAGCAAAGCCAGTCGCAACAAGACTAGGAGAATAGAGAAATTATTTTATGTTTCTCTGCATTGCTTGCAATATTGAACTTATCAATCTTCATTCCATCTTCGCTAATAATCAGACGTAAAAAAATGTACTTCAGGGTACTGCAGAGTGTATGCAGCGTGTACTCGCAGGTGTATTCAGCACCTTGCATCGCACTATCATAAAAGCAAAAAATGTTTTAAAAGTTAAAAATATTCGATTTCAACAAGCGTGTTTTAAACAATCATATTAAAGTTCGAAGAATCTGAATCCAGAAATTGTTATACGCATCATTTCGGAAGATTGGTACCTTGGCAGTATTGAAGCAGACTAATTCAATCCGACCCACATCATCAATCCATCCATAAAATTATACGTGATTTATCCAAAGCTAAACTTCTTATTTATCTTTGAAATTATAACTTAACAACTTGGTAGGTGCCTAATGGCAAATAACCACTGCATCACTTGAGAAGCCCGGTTGGAAGAAGTATAGAGAAATATATTTATTGCATAAGGTTATATGTAAGCAAGTCGTGTTGTTCAGAACTATATGAAGTCACACACATTACAAATGAATTTACATGTTAAAATGATATACATATAAGTGTATCCATGAGATGCATTCGACAGCACAAAACACAAAAAACTCAGCAGTGTCGATAAAAGTCGAAAATGCTAGGCAATATATGTAGCCAGACCATTAGACCATAACACATACTAGAATGTATACTTCTTAAAAAAGATGTATCGATCGAATAGTGATACGATGACCAAGAACAGCGGCATACGTTTGGTAGGGCAAAGGTTCTATAAGCAAAAGGAAATAAGGGTAGCTTAAAAACATTCACGCGATTTTAAAAAACCAAAATTCTACGTTCGTGGCAAAGGCACATGAATATTGGAAACTTAGAACACCGACATATGTTTACCCACAAATAAGTAGCGAGGGTGGCGCACGTTTTTGTAAGATAGGGGGGCGTCGAGTAGAGCTTACAATTTTGGCAAGTTTTAAGAAACATAGAAGAGGACACGCGTTATCAACAACAAAGATTTAATGAGAGTTATTATATGCAAAAATTAATTCATTTAGCGAGAAACTAGAGGACTATCAAAATTCTCAAGAGCTGACATATAATCCTTTGAGAAGCAGGTCTTGAGAACTGATTTTGAATGGCTGTCCCAAGATAGCGTATTAGTCCAAAGGATTCCTCAGGATTCTGGATGTTATCCAAGAACTGGGACGTCAGGGAGCGATGCGTGAGTAGATGCCATGCGAGATATGATCATCTGCTGAGATTTTTCCAAATTGATGGTCAATTGATTATCCCGAACCCAGCTTTTGACATTCACTAAGTTATTAGAGAAATTACACATTGGGAGAGGTTCAATTAGTCCAACATCATCTGCATAAAATACAACTGAGGAAGGTGAAGGTGTATAGAGTGAGTCGACGAAACAGATAAAAAAATAAGGGCCCAAAAACGGAGCCTTGTGGCACACCATAAGGTAAGGAATAATGAACCAATCCGGGAAGGTCATTTATCTTAATGTGGTAGGTAAGGCGATTCATACGTAGAAGTAGCTCTTCAACAGATGAAACTGCTTTTCAATATTGTTTCTGCGGAAATTGTCGAGCAGATGAATTTTCTGAATTGCCTTAGACAAGTCCAAACAGATTAGTCGAGCTGCCTTAATCTCTGGAGGTTCGAGAAGCGAGGTGTTGTTCTTGTTGAACTTTGAGTGAAGCATGTTGTTTTTTCTTTTTCTTTTTTGTTTTTTTTTGTTTTGTTTCATTTTTTTTTTTGTTTTTTTTTTTTTTTTTTTTTTTTGTTTAATTTTTTTTTTTTTGTTTGTTTTTTTTTTTTTTTTTTCATTTTTCTTTTTTTTCTTTCAGGAGGCTGTTCATTTTGTTTTTGGTTTTGTGTTTTTTCATTTTTTTTTTGTGGTTTCTTTTTTTATTTTTTTTTTTTTTTTTTTTTTTCTTTTTTTTTTGTTTTTTTTTTTTTTCGTTAGTTTTTTTTCTTGTTTTTTTTTTGCAGTTTGTTTTTTTTGTTTTTGTTTTTTTCTTTTTTTGTTCTGTTTTTTTTTTTTTTTTTTTTTTCATTTTTTTTTTTTTTTTTTTTTTTTGGTTTTTTTTTTTTTTTTGTTTTTTTTTTTTTTTTTTTTTTTTTTTTTTTTTTTTTTGTGTTTGTTTTTTTTTTGTTTTTGTTTTTTTTTTTTTTTTTTTTTTTTCTGTTGTTTTTTTTTTTTTTTTTTTTTTTCTTTTTTTTTTTTTTTTTTTTTATTTTTGATATTTTTTTTGTTTTTTTTTTTCAGTAGTTTTTTTTTTTTTTTTCTTTTTTTTTGCAGTTTTGTATTTTTTTTTTTTTTTTTTTTTTTTCTTTTTGTTTTTTTTTTTTTTTTTTTTTTTTTTTTTTTTTTTTTTTTTTTTTTTTTTTTCCTAGTAGGGTTTTTTTTTCCCGTTTTTTTTTTTTTTTTTTTTTTTTTTTTTTTCGTATTTCTTTTTTGTTCTTTAAGTTGTCATTTTTTTTTTTTTTTTTCTTTTTTTTTTTTCTTTTCAGTTTGGTTTTTTTTTTTTTTTTGTTTTTTTTTTTTTTTTTCTCTTTTTTTTCAGTAGAACCATGACTTCAGAAGCACATTATTCCGGCAGCCAGACGAGTTTGTGCAAGGGAACAAGGCCGAAAAAAGAGACTTTCACAGAATGATTTACACCCTATTCCTACTACGACTCTGCGCGTCTGCCGAGGATAGGTAGTTCCTATTTATTGTAGACAGGATTAAAGAAAAGCACATGTTAATTGGCAATGGGACGCAGATGGCAGAGTTTTGACAACTGCGATTTTCTACATTTTCTCTTATCATACTGAAAAATATTTAAGTCTTTGAGCCATGATTTTTCGGTAATATATGTCTACTAGGTATTTTTCTTATCATTAAATTGTTGATGAAAACTGCTTCTTTAAAATCAATTGTGCTATAATGAAAATCAAAATTTCATAAAATGATCATTTGTTAAAGGAATCTAGAAGCTGGGAAGACATCGTGATGTCTCAGATTTCAGGTGCGAAAACTGCGGATGTACAATATCATTTAATCATCTTGTCGGTGCGTTCAATTTCTGTGTATATTTATTTCCAGTGTAATCATAAATTCACATGAGCAACACGATGAATACCAGTTTAAAAAACTTAAACTTATTAGCAGAATCAGCACTTATAACATGATAAAAATAATTCAGACGTCATTAGCGAAAGATATGAGTCAAAAATAGCTGATTCTGATATTTGATGATATTAGTTCTTGATGTGTCAGTGGCGTCGCCATGATTTCATGCCAAGGGGGAGGCCAAACGATACGGCTTATCCAAATGGCTCGATCAGTTTTAAAGCAAGGGAAAATTCGTTTAAAGTTAATCAATCGAATAACTCATCTAATAGAAGATTAAAATGACAAGTGCTATAAGGCGGTCGGCTTACCTCAGATGGTTGCAGCGAAAAGCACTACATGGATTCACGTGCACGTCCTGTAATCGACACTGGTGATTGCTGTGGGGAATGCCAACTTAAAGGGGGGTTTATGTTTGGTTTTGCTATTTTATTGTTTGTTAGTGGTGTGGGGGTTTTTTTTGGTGGGGTTATTGGTAGGTGGGTTTGTTTGTTGTTTTTTGTGGGAGTTTTGGTTGCTTTCGTTGGTTTGGTTTTTTGCATCCACGACCTTGAGAGAATTGGCGCAGCATGAAGTGAAGTCCAAGTCCTGATTAACTTCGCTAGGTGAACAGGTATGAAACAAGAAGTAAAGCAATGGTGGATAATAGACGTGTTCGAAATAAGCAACTATTGCCGCTAATTTTGAAAATCTGACTTTATAATCTTGAGCTTCGATGGATTGAAAATACAATAATACTCACATCCTTCCCGAAAGACTCTAGCTGTCTCGTAGGATATTTAGTCCTTTAGGTACGAACGTGAGGTCAAGTTGATCACACTTACGGTGTTATGTTTCCATTTCATTAAAACATTTTCCCTTTATTATGTATCGGGTAATAGGCCTATCTAATCGATTTTTCTTAATTTATGACTAAAAGGTAATTGTCCAAGACGAATTCGACGAATATGGCATCTCGATGTCATAGGAGAATCAAAATCTTTTACGTTGTTCTGCAATACCAATCCAAGATTCAAATTGTAAGTCAAACAGGCCTCAACACAAAAAAGGTGATTAAAAGTCTTTGATGATGTTAGTGAATTCGGCAATCTTGGATTTAAGGTTGGGAATTAAACTGCAAAAATGCGGAAAAAATTGAATATTGATCATATCAAACTCATGGAACCATTCATTGCTTAAAATGAATACATGTGCGATGGACATTTAACAGCGAATTTATTCTGGCTTTGAAAAGTGTGGTTGTCAAAATGGAGAAGAAGTGGCTTATAGAATCTTCGAAATGCATTTCGATTAGTTGTAAATGAAATTGAAAGGTTACATAGATAATAAGACATAATATGAAGAACAATAAGACATAAAACCATTCAAGTGATATTTAACGAAATGCCCGTCGAAATTTCACTAACTTGCCTTGCAAAATCTCAAATTTACCCGGGCATGGCTGCAGCTTTAAATAGGGGCGTTGGGTCGATACTGAGGGATGTGAACTAGGCTGCAGATGATTCTTGATATTGGATGAAATGGTAGCTTTTCAGGTCTGTTCCCATTTTTCAACGAGGAGGATGCCCCCCTTAATATTTAATTATTCTATTTACAACAATAAGATAGTCGTAAGCTTATATCTGCATCAAGTCTGACAATGATGTTCATCTTTATCAATTTTTTAGTAGAGTTTTTTGTTAGTTTGATTTTCTGTTGGAGTTTGCATTATATTCTAATGCAAAAACCTGTATTCGTAAAACAGAGAATAGAATGTACTAGATAGGCAAACTACTTTATTTAGAAATTAAGTGTTTTTACTTAGATAGGAAATGTTCTAGAAAATCCTATTCGGCAGCTAAAGTCGAGCCTTTTTCTTGAAAACGGACCGAAACTTATCACGTTATTTGATGTTGCGACGCATTATCACTGTAACGGACCATATGACTCGGAGATCATTGAAAATTATTTTCCGTAAAATGACTGCTGATCCATAAAAAATATCGCATTGGCTGTCGTTTTTCTTTCTGATGTGTGGAGTTTATGCTGTAAGAATTTATGTCATGACTTTATTTGTCTGAATGGACTGTAATGAACCTGTGCTATGGTTTCAGAGATGGATTGTTTCTGTTTATCTAAATAGTTCTGCAGCCAGAGCTACTTTCAGTAGAGGATAACGAGATTTCCTGGACAGGCCCCCCTGCGAAACATATTTCCGGCCGACTCCCCCGACCCGCGAGCGAATACTCCCGACGCCGCGGACGACACCGAACGAAATATCCCCTCCGAAACTCCCCCGACGGCGCCGATCGACCGCCCCCGCCGGACAGAAAGACGAAGGGCCGCCCGACGAACCTGCACCACCGACGAAGAACGGGTACGCGTCCGAAAACCCGAAAACCCGCCCCGAGCCGTAATCCCGAAAGCCCGAGACTCCCGGAGAGAGGCCGACCGAGGGACCGGACCCCGGGAAGACCGCCCGAAAACCCCGAGAACCCTGAAAATCCGACGAAACCGGCGCCGGCGAGGAACCCGGGTGCAAATGCTCGAAACCGCCCGACCGAACCGTGGAATCCGGCCCTCCCGGCCGAACTCGCCGATCTACCCGACCCGGGAAAAACCCATAGCGTAAACGAGGCGCCCCGAAAAAAACCCCCGAGGCCGGCACCCACGCGCAAAGATCGCCCCGACCGTCTCGCCGCGAGAAAATCCCGCGGAAACCCAGGGACCGTAAGCCCGGACCGAACCGGCCGAGCCGAAAACTCGAGACCCTGGGGGACCCGCCCACGGCGACGGTGGAACCTTCCGAGTCCGCTCTCCGAAACCCGGAGCCGAAACGCGAGGGACGCGGACCCTCCGAAAAATGATCCGGGGCGGAAAATGACTTCTGCGCTCCTGTGACCCCCGAGGTCCCGCCCTCTTCTCGAAGAACGGACGTCGAAATCCCGACCACCCCCCGCGACCCCGGAGATCCGCCCCGGCGGAATCTCACCCCCCCCCCCCGAAACCGGGAAAATCGAAAGATCCCGCCGCCCGAAACGATCCCGGGCCGTCCCTCCGCCCCGAGATCCCCCGCCGAACCGAAGAGCCCCGAAACCAGCACCGAAACGTGACTCCGAGACGCGCACCCCCGAAAACCCAGGAAACCGACCCCGCCTGTGGGGGAAAATGACGAACTCCGGAACGCCGAACCCCGCGAAACCCCCTGAAAATGTGAGACCCGTATACCGTGCTCCGAGAATGCCCGCCGCCCGAACCCGGAGTTCTCCAGAAAACCCACCCCCTGACCCCGAACCGGGATCCGATGAGAACCGAAAGCCCGCCCGCGGCCGCCTCCGGAATCCGAAATTTCCTCGAAACCGAAAAGGCCCCCCGGAACTCCCGCCCGTAAAGCGGAGTGTTCCCGGCCCGGCCAGACAAACCGGACCGACGCAGAACCCCGGGCCGGGCATCCGGGGCCCGCAGACCTGGAAGAAAACTAAACCGGAAAAGAGAATGGGGACGGAAAAAAAGGGGAACCGGACGAACAGGACCTGGCCGGAAACCCTGAAAACGGCCCGAAAATAGAACGAGAAGTGTGAAACCTGTACCCCGTACGACCGACCGAGCGGAACCGCGCCATGCGAAATCCGCCCGATGAACCGTCGGACCGTGCGATACCCAGAAAGCCACCAGAAACCCCCCGGAAAGAACTGAATCCGAAAGAAAACAGAGGATCCGGCATACCGAACCGAGGCCCGGAAAGACCTCCCGAACCCGAAAGTAAACCCCGAGCCCGGCCCCCGAGAGTCCAGGAACGACGAGTGGCCCCGACCGTCACCACGGAGAAGCACCAGGACCTAGCCCCGGGCTGCCCCGAAAAGCCCGTAGGAGAAAAGAATCCCGGAGTACACCCGGACGAGAAGGGGGCCAGAAATATGAGACTTTCACGTTCAGAATTGATGTACCCCCTACTCGAATCTGCACGTCTGCTGAGTTTTCTACGTGCCTCCTCTTCCATGTCAGATGATCAAAGAAAAACACATGTTGAATCCAATGGAGACACAGAATTGCAGTTTTTGGATAAAATGAAAACTGTCTATGTTTTCGCTTATACGGCAAAAGCCAAGTGTAGAGCCATGATGATTTTCTGACATGGGAGTATCTTCAGGGTCATTTCTTGTTACACCCATATGTTCTTATCATGTTTCTGATCGGCAATGAATGCGAGAATGTGGTTAAATGTGTTTGCCGACATTAGAAGGCTTGCCAAATCTGAATGTGTTTAGCTTTATAGACAAATGTACATGAATGTGATAGGAGATGACCTGAGGATATTCCATGTCAAAAATCATCAATCTTTTCGTTCAATCAGAGCAAACATAGAAAATTCCCTTTTTGCCAAAAACGTCAACCTGCGTCCCATTGGATTAACAGTTTTGTTTGATCATGTCTGATATGAAGAGGAGACACGTAGAACTCAGCAGACGCGCATATTTGTAGTAGGCATACGTCGTCCTGTGAAAGTCTCATTTTTGGCATCGTTCTCTGCAGAAACTCGCTCAGGATGCCAAACTAAGAGACTAATTTATTGCAAGATTGATCGAATTCTGATAGCTACTGGTTAATTCTCTCTCTTCTTATACAGTGGATCGATATTGATGTATTATACTACTTAGGGGTAACAATATATTTAGCGCAAATTTGACTGAATCAATTATAATTATGGCAGCATCTATGCGCTCGCGCATTCTTTATCGTGATTTCTGATTCAAAGAATAGCAAAAGAAAGCGTACAGCATCAATTTCATTCATGAAACTTCGGGCTCACGTCAGATTTGAGTTACAATTTCGGGCTGATTTGCCGGCCAACTTTCGGTTCGGTTCAGAACGGGTACGGTTTCATCTTGGATTTTTTCGATCGGGTTGACTCGATTTTTTGACAACCACACACTAAAATTTTGTTCATTACCGGAGTACATGGGTGAGCAATGTGCACTGTTTTGTCTTACCCCACGGTTTCTTTGGATTCTTTCCTTTTCATCATTTTTCTTTCTGTTGCGATTATGCTTGGTCATTGCCACTTTCGACGTCGTAGCGAATGACATAGGCAACATGTCGGAGAGATCTCTGACTCAAGTTATATCTGACCACAACTTACAGCTTCTAATTCTTAAATAACTTCTTCAATCTGTATGGAATTTTGTCTTCAGAAAAAAATACTTTCAACTATACTCGTAAATGAGGCATTGCCAAAATTTGAAAATGTTTTGCGGATACTTGAAAAATTTGAAAAACTGGAGGAGAAGGGACTAGTAACCAAGAAAACCAGAATTTTTCCCCCAACCAAAAACGCCTAACAAAGTCAGGAAGAGGACTTGTATGTGCATTGCTGATATCCGAGGCGCAAGCCTTCACGTTGTTTTACAAAAAATGGTCGTTATTTACACAAGCAACGAATTTTAGAATACCTTGTTGAGCTATTAGGCAGTGTCAAAGAGATCAATCATTGAATCGTTGTCTTTAACATTCATGTGTAAGTGATTTTAGATTGAAATATTTTGCAATTTTCATTATCCCTTGATATTTTCTATTATTAGCGAACGAATCAAAAAATTTCATCAATAAGAAACAGTGACATCATTTATGTCAGGCAAAAAATCAGTCTCAGTAGTCTGCTAAAAATAAACTTTTTTGAATTTTTGAATTTTCAGTACCAGTCTCATTGTAAAGACGATCAACAGCAGAAATTTGATTTAGGCTCTACAGATTTGCAGTGGAATTTAGAGTGAGAAATGAGAATTTTCGTTTAAAACAAGCAAATCTCCCCGAGATTCCCCAGTTTTACATATTAAATAAAATCAAATCTTTACATTGTTCAAAAACAATCGCTGAATACAATAAAGATCGATCTCTTCGTTTCCCTTATGTATGCATCTGTGTAGGTAAACTTCGTATGTGTGCGATTTTTTTTCCCAATAACTTGTTGTCTGATCATCAATTTGTTGCTATTTTGCTATAGGGCCCAATATTTATTATTCCCTGATGAGCTATATTGCCTAATTGGTTTTTCTATACATGAAATGCAATGATAACTTTTGTACTTTCGTTGTTTATTTTTCTTCTACTAAGAGCATTACATTACATTTTAGCAAATTTATATTTCATATCGCTACTCCACTGGTTTCCTTGTGTTTCATAATCTCTTAATCAAATCATGGTTCTGAACCAGGAATAACTGATTGATTCTTACTGACTATTAGCCTTTCAATTAGGCCTACAACATTGACGTTTCCGATGAAAACTTTCTACATGGAGTAATAACAGACTTTCAGATATAGAGCTGAAAACAAGCTAACACTGAGTGTACTGAGATGCTACGAAATACTGGGACATCTAGTTTGTCCTAAAAGACACTTGGTGGAGCTGGACGGAAAGTGCGTCGAATTTGGGATTGTCCCGGTAAACTCTGGAAGTCTGGTCACACTGCATTATTCTATAAGTACCTTTACTTCGATTTTTGTCTATTAGTATGAATTTGCCAATATTCTTCTATTATTTAATGAACACAATAAATTATTTACATAGAGTTTCACGACTTCTTGCACCTTCGAAAAGATGTATATAAAGGATTAAGTAAGAAAAGAATTACAGCTAAATTATATGGGAAGTAGTTGCCGTCTTCTTTCACGAATGCAATTCAAAACTGAACCTTTTTCGCGCAAGCTATCCCCTTGAAGATCCACAAAGAATAATCACAGATGCAATGAGGAGACAAGTAGTGCTCAGTTTGTAATTGGTCGAACTGTCTATACTCGGTTTCAACCACAAGCAAATTATTAACGGATGTGACAGGAGAAAAAAGATTATCAATTAGCCATTGTGTCTATTTGCTGCTTATATCTATCGGATTAATTGTTAGACGACATCGTCGCGAAAGATGAAAGTCCTTTAAATGATTCTAGAATCAAAAGATTACTTGCCCTCTCTCCAGCCGAACTTTCTATTTATACATCTTTCAGTGTCAAATAATCCGGGACTTATCATTACGGATATTTTGACTCAGCCAATCACAGTCCTTCTGCGGCACCTGTGAAACGAAACGAATTTCTATGGAAAACTTTGAAAAATTGGATGTTATTTTCACCTTAACCAATACCTGAAATGAAATTTTGAGTGTCAAGATGACATTTGAATGAAAGTATGAGAGGAATATTATACAAAATAAACGAAAAAATATGGTACGAACTTGTACAAAACATCTTTCTTAAAGTTCAGATTTTTGCTGAAAAGTATTCTTGAGTATGTTAATGCAAGTTGAACTTTCGGGGGCTTCTGTTGTGATGATAATAATAATGACTGATTTAAATGAGATGGTGGTAATTGAGGTTATGGGAGGAATTAGACAATGATGTCTGAAATGATGTACACTGATTTCAACGATGTTGTCAGTGATATTATCGTCTAACCTAAGAAATTAGGAATTTGTTGTATTATTTGCTTCGGAAAAAAATTAGTTATTTTTCTTCGTTTAATAGTATAATTGTTTTAATGATTTTCTACAAAGGTAGAGATGATTGGAGTATACTTTTCATTATAGGTGTGGTTTATATAAACAAGAGATCATGTACTTTTCAAAAAAAACGGTTCTATGTAAGTAAAGGTTTATATTATTTGAGTTAATTAAAAGCATTGATTGTGCAAATTATATTAGTATGTTAGAATTAATTAGGAATAGTTATTAGATTATCAGTGGGTAGTAAAATGATAGTGATATGTACTCAAATACACGTTTTGTATATTTAAATGAAAACAAATTCATTTTGTTGATTTTTGGATCGAAATGAAAAGGTATGAAAATTAGCTAGAATTAGTGAAACAACATCAGTATAGATTTATAAAATAATTGTGCTTACGAATTTAGTCGACATTACGTATTTAATAGAATCTATAACCTATGAGATTGTAATTTGAATTTTTATGCATCAAAAGTCTATACTAGGGGGACAGGACCTTGCTTTCCGTGGCTACAGGCCTGATTATGTTTCGGTTGATGTTAACCATGATTTCATATTATTATGGGTGGATGTCCTATGGTTATTACAATCGCTGCCGAAATCAACGGCATTGGATCGTAGCGATATTGCTTATATTTTCTTTGAATCTAGGGCTAATTACTCCAAGATTTCACGGAAGATCAGACTGGATATAGATGTATTATTGTATTAGTAGTGTAGCGGGTTTATATTTCCAGAGAAAGGCATCTAGTATACGGATGTGATGTAGAAGATAAAATACTGATATATTACATGTAATTGTTTCAAAATATGTTTCATGAAGATGTTGCTACTAGGTTCACAAGTTTTAGCTCGATTGATTATGGGGAAACATGTAAAGAGAGGAAATCAGATAAACGAAAATTCTAGCATTAGTTATAGCAGTGATAAAAATTATTTACTGTGAAGACATATTATTCATTAAGACTAGCCGTTAAAAGTACGAAAGCAATCTTGTCGCTTTCGGATTTCCTGCAGGACGGAACACTGAAAGTTCCAATCCGATTGGATATACTTTGGGATGTGGGATACTGTAACACGTGATTCTTCGTTACGGATGGGCGTTATCGAAAAAGTTTCATGCTAGATTTTGTTCTCCTTTAAACTAAGGGGAGTCCGTGCACTCACAAACCTTTTTCGTCGCGAAAGAAATAATTCGATGTGCTCGCCGGTCTATTCTGGCAATTTTCGCGACAATTTATCGTTCAGACCATATGAAGCATGACAGGCGTTTTCTAGTAGAGGTCGTATAGTGTCGATAGGACAGTATAAGCTCATTTTTCCCAATGACAGGTTTAGTGTTCGAAGGTATGCATTCTCTTATTAGCTTGTAAAAACAAATTTCACCAATATTGTTTATCCCATTTGAGGTCAGTGATAATATATTCCTAGGATTCGTACGTGCTTGCACTTGCGGTACTGGGAAAAGTTTCGGGCTATTGCCACTCCACATAAAATTGCGCCTTCCACAAATCATTACACTGGACTCTTAGGCTTGGTTGTAGTATGAAAATTTTCTTTGCACCATTTCTCCAATATTTTTAACTTCGTTTACTATTTTATTTGTGTCAGTATTGCATCGTTAGAAATCGGAACCACAATAGTTTAATCATCGGCCATATTTTCGTAGATAGTTGAGTAATTTCCATAGTTTCTGTGGTGTGCATTTTCTATATTTATGTCTGTGGCTTTTTAGGAGCCTGTCGTATCTACCCGTGAAAGGACGACGCAACATGTTGCACCCCACTGTCTTTCGATTGCCTGCACTTTATTTATCGGTGCGAGTTCTTGCTATGATGAGTTTTCTGTCCTCTCTTAAAGCAGCATTTGTGTTTTTGATGTCTTCTGTGTTGCCTATGTTGCTTTAAAGTAATGTTCACTTCATAGTCGAATATATTTCGGCTGTCTCAGCCATTTCAAAGTGTTATTTAGATAATAATTTAATGATCGAGTATAATGGTGAAAATCTGGTTCCAATAATGTTTTCCAAATCAAAATTATCAGGCGTTATATGTAGACCAAAGAGGAGGAGATCATACCGACCATAACAGCTATCTCAGTTCGGGGTGACTTATGAAATCATAAGTGATTCGCTTGATCGATGATCTGCTGCATCTTTAGTGGGTGTTGGGATGTCTATTATAAAGTCACCATTTGCACGTGAGGTTGTCGATCATGCTGATTTGTGTATCGTAGATTTAGTGTAGACACATCGGTAGTGTACTTCGGATTCGTTTACTATTGTCAGCAGGCACGGTGCCTCCAACCCAGCGTCGGAAGCTTCCAGAGACCTCGCACCCCTGCATCTTTCACGGTTGATGCCTTATTATAATACTCCTAAGATTAAAACAGTCAAAAAGTTTTGAATTAATTTTAGCTTTTGACTGGAGTCCTGTTACACAGTATAATTTGATTGTCCTTACCTTAGCATCGTCTCTTAAATTTAAACTTTTTATAACTTGTAAGTGTTTACTACTGTGATTCTTTAGTTATGCGTTTAGTTTAATACTTAAAACTTATGACACGTTTCAGGTTACGACCTTCTGAGTTATAAGTATCAAGCTACACAAGCTTAGAGGATTAACTTAAATTACTATACAAAGTTATTCATTCATCAACATACTTTAATTACATGCAAACTCTCATGCAATAATAAAGGATCTTGACATGATCAATAAAAAAAACGAGAACGTTCTTAAGATGTGGTGTGGCCTTTCAGTCGTCACCGACGTTCATCTTCAGGTCTTTTATAAAGGAAACTCACAAAACAATCGTGTATAAGATCAAGTCATATCTGAAAATAATGATCATGGCTGATAGAATAATGTAAGAGTAATAAGGCCTTCCCATGGGAAGAAACAAAATATTAAGACACAGCGCGTCCGGAGTTGAACTTATTTATTGACTTGGAATATTCTTCACACATCCAGTCCAAACACAGCCAATAACTAATGAATGTGCGATAGCACAGTTGCCTGCATTCAACAAGCAGCTCAAGGTACCTTCAGATAATTGTGAAAATTTGCCGTGCCTAATTCAAAAGTAAAGGGAATGACAAGTTAATTTCCTTTTGTATTATTACAAAAATTCCAATTTATTCTGGTTTTCTTCTGAACCGATCTCAGAGAATTACATGTAAATAATATTAATGTTAAAAAGTTGCGAATGATCAAGTTCCCCTGAAAAAAGCTTCATGACGAAGTCAGTCATTAATGGGACTTATTGCAGCAAAAACAGTACAAGTTACATCTTTGGCATTCCTCTACTTTTTGAATTTACCTTTAGATGGCACGGTATTTAATGTGTGGGCAAGAGAATATTAGCAATTAGACCGTCGACTGGTGATCTCATGTCCCCAACAATCAAATCCTTGTAACAGTAATTTTTTTTGTTACGTGTTTCTAGAAAGAAAAATCTACTCTCGAATGGTCGAGATCTCGGCACTGTAATAGTCGAAATTCGAACGCCTAAAAAAATGATTCGAGTATTGACTTCACTACTATAGTCACTTAAAAATGAATTGTCTGCGGGCCGTGCTCATGATGGAATCGTCAGACCTGGCTGTATCGTGCCGTACTAGTCACTACATGTGAAAAACACAATCACGAAGAAATGTAAGTTTTGATGACTATTTTCCCATAATCATCTCATGTTAAAATGAATCGAAGCAGGCTTTCCCATCCTAATTCCCATGGGGTTCCCAAGCCCATCAACATAATTGAACAAGCCTGTCAACAAAGGTCTGTCGTAATATATAAAGAGAATGACAACCATTAGTCAATAAAAGACACCAACCGCACTCGCCTGACACAGGAATCGAACCGAAGTTCGGAGAGGAGTTGGAGAGGAGCTCGCATCTTCTTCACTAGGCCACGCTGACGGTGGAAAAGGAATGCGATGTGAGTGAAAGTAAAAGTCATCTTTAAGTGATATCGACAGCACATTGTCCATTGACAGAAAGCTACCAGCATTCATATTGTAGCGAGACAGCAGGTCAGCATGTCATTCAACTGCGTCACACAGTAAATTGACAACAAAGGTCTGTCGCTGTTGATTTGGTTGTTATTCTCTTTAGATATTCTATGTATACTGCGACCATAGAAATAAACTGTTTATCTGAAGTTCGCTAGAATGGAAATTGACTCAAAGTCGCGGCACATCCGGGGGAACTAAGTTGGGGCATGAAGAACCAATTAAAAGCTTCGATTTACTCATGTGACTGATTCTAACCCAATGATTGACGTTGGCAGGTGCATCTAAGTGAAAATGCGTGCAATTTATGTGCCGTTATTGTGCATTGCATGAAGCTTAAACCTCCATTCTAGAGGTTTTATTGTTGTCAATTTCAAGGTTGCACCACGAGTGTCCGATCGAGGGCGAAGCTCGAGATCGCGACAAGAGTGTTGCAACCGAATTGTTACCACTCTGGTGGGTTAGAAAGTGTAGTGACAGTGATTAATGCAAATACCACTTCTACATTTATTTTATGTGTCAGTCAGTGGAGGCCGCATCTAATAGGAATTCTCTACTTGTACTGATAACTGCTCATCCACTTACCCGTTATAAAGTCGCGTCTCTGCCGCGATCAGAAGCGCTACTTGTAATAAGCGTGGTGTTTTTTTCTTTCCTTAACTAAATTAAGAATAATTAAAAACAAATTTACCAGATGTATTTAATTTATTATTTTATCAAATTACGCAGCATAATTAACAGTCATCGATTTCGGGTTGTGTGTGAAAATGTTCAATGCATTCTTTGGATGGAGGTGATTCCAGGTAAGAATACTCCAGCATTTTCTCTTAATCAAGGGCTTTTCGTTTTGTATGTTTTCTCGGACAGCCACTACTTCTGTGTCCTGGTTTGACATTATTGTTTCCTCCATCATTTGTCGGAACAATTTTGTGGCGCAGGTTACTTTTCCTGGATGGCCTGTTATGTTGGCATGGTTTCGGCAATGGTGGCTGGAGTTGGAAGGCAATTTTCATGATGCTGTTATGCCAACTGGTGTCTAGCGAACGTAGGTAGAAGCGCTTGACAATGTTCTTTAGAGGGAAGCCGGTGAATGCTTCAGTGGAGAACCTTAGTCGGACGTAGGGCAGTGAGTGCGGTTTACTATGTGAATTTTGTATATTGTGCGCGGGTTTTCTGCAGTATCGTACTGTCGAATAAGTTTTGTTATTGATCTTACGGGCCTGTATCCCGCCGCCGCGTTGACGTTTGTAGAATTTCAGTGGTCTGAAATATATCATATCTTGGCCTTAGTTGCTCCTGTGGCTTTTGTCGGTGGTTCCATCGGCAGCCCTAGGACCGGAAGGCTTTGATTTGTATATGTTCTCTGCGCGAAGTAGACCATATGAATCCGTCAGCGAAAAAGCATTCTTTTCCCAGATTGTCATTCATCATTGATCGACACTGGATCTGCCCTTCTTTGAGAAGCTCCAACACCCCGTGCGGTCAGATGTCGCATTCGTCCGTCAAGATTGGCAACAAACGACTTGAACTCGGGATCTTCCTTGTCCAGGATATTGCGTCCATGGCTCTCGTTCTTGATGAATCTTGCCAAACCGCAAACAATGTTATAGATCGTGTTAGCTGGATATTCAGATGCATTTTGCCGCTTAATTTCGAAGATAAAATGCTTTAGAGTACGTGACAACTTATTTGACGAAGCAGTGGGTAGTTCATCCAGCAGTGGAACAGTTTGATCAGTTTCAGAGTTCCTCCATGTAGCCCAATCAGTATACAGTCGCATGCACCAAGTACTGTTGCGTTCTGTGTTCTTAGACTTAGTATTCTTCACCTCATCTTCTATTTGCTGACTTGATACTATTGAAAATCTAGACGCCTCCATAGTTCGTAGTACCTCAGATAAGGTGTGACATGGATATCCAGGACTTATATTGCAGATAGTGAGTTGAGTTTGTTGGACATTCATCTAATCAGAACAACTGATTAGAACGACTGCAGTGATCTGATTGAATATCACTTTCATTGATTTACATCTAGCGTCAAACAAGACAAAGAATTAATTCGTAACTGTTGTTGCAAGTGAAATGCAGCCACTACATGTCCCATACAGAGAGCTGTATGCGATTTATCGCTTCATGTCAATGCAAGTGAAATTCCATTCTGCAGCTGCATATGCAACGTCAGAGTGTAA
>CAJQUW010015834.1:0-63855 GCA_907163375.1 Prostheceraeus crozeri | reverse complement strand
CTGTCAAAAGTTGCACAATTCGTAGAAAGAAAGCAACTAGAAATCTGGTGGCCATAGCTGGCTTGGTTTAGAATATATCAAAACAATTCGCCAGGGGCGAAAAACGCTCCCTCTGTGTGGCGAGGGTTAATTCTTTCATATCTTCTCCATCTTCTTTGTCTATTCATTGACTGAATATCTAACTCGAGTTTCTGTATGCTTTCCTTAAATACTTTTAATGCTGAGTGAATCAATTCCATTTCGAATTTTTGTGAATAATCGGAAAGCTTGATCAGAGATGGAAAACTGCCGACATTTTCGGGCTGGCGGCCGGCAACCTCTAGACAGGACACTGGAAGAAGGCTGGTTCCACACCAGCAGCAAGTCACTAAAATGCTGATGAGGCTAATATTCAGCCTTTCAAAATTATTAATCAAGATAGGCCTGCAAGATCCAATCAACATTATTTAGGCTTAAATTGGCTTAACGAAGTGATCAAAAGATGTTTTTCAATCAAAGAAACCTCTTGCTTGGTGATAAATGTGCTCATCAGTTAGAATAATAAAAGCCAGCCTGAAAATCAGGCGGCCAGCTTCCATCTCTGAGCTGCATCCTTTTCAAAATTTCATATGTATGGACTGCTGTTTGTTTCTATGGTAATATATGGCAATGTGCAAATTTAGCATTATTCTCAATGGTTCTTGGGTCACAACTATTAGGAGAGATGCTAAATTGCTAACTAATTGCAGCCCTTCACTTTATTACAATATTAATAATACTGAAAACACTTGCTTTCTGTCAACACTAACACTGGTTTAGAGGGCTACAATTGAATGTATAAAGAATTTGCCGTTTCTTCCGATTACGCAATGAATTTGATATTCAATTTTATGAATAATATGGCCTATACGCCAACTTACTTACTCAAGGCAGTCAGCTTAATAAATTGTGATTCAGACAGTTTTATGGCAGACCAAGAGTATTGGGATCGCTGATAAATTGTTTCTCCAATCAGCCTCCAGTCATTACTCAAGTACACGTTTATCAGTCTTTGAAAAAATTACTGATAATTTGCTTTTTTTATTGATTGATTGATTCTTCCATTCTGCTGCAAAATGCATTAACAAAGGAAATAGAGTTAAACTAAAATGGCGTCACTAAAATCATCTTTTGAATGAGGAATTCACGAAGTTTGATGAACAATTGTTGTTAAAAGATTTTCAAATTCTAATAAAGACAGCACTGTGGATCCCGTAGGGTCGATAGGTACAATGACCACGGTCGAAGCGTGCACGGAACTCAAGGTTCATTCTATTATGTAGACTACTCTTCTCAAACATTCGCATGGGTGTGAGAAGGAGAGATACTGGGCTTATTTCTGTAAGTTTTGGAGGAGATGATTTTGGGATGCAAATCGCGTCGGCAAGATTTCAATGACGAGACAAATCTGCTACTCTGACCATGAGTTTAAAAGCAGCCTCATAGGCTAGGATATGCTGCAGCTAATTACATGCTTAGAAAATTTGTCCCCAGTCCGTTATGATGCTACGGGATAACAGATATTTGTGATAAATATATGTTGCTGATATGTATCCCACCCACTACTTTTTGTGGAATTTTTGCATAGAATAGGTGACAATGCTGCATCCATAATCAGTTTTGATATTAATCAATAATAATTAATGTTGATTTTTAGCGCTACTCTACATACCGCATTTAGTAAAACTTTCTGTATTTAATGGATGAGTTTGGGATAGCTATTCATTTTTTGTGCTACAACCTACTTGCTGTATTGCAGCATCATTAACATTTGATGCATATTCATATACTCAAAGATACTTGTTGAATCGTTGGTTGTTTATGAAGTTGTCATTGCAAGCGATCTACGTGTATTTCCCTCATTTATACAGATAATAAATACCGACCAGGCTCCATTACAATGTATGGACCATTATTCAAGCACAACTTTCCCAAGATTGGATGTCGGAACGATCCATCGTGGGATTTCGCAACATCTGATCCTGTTTGTCCGGTTGTTGATCCAATTTATGGAGCGGTTACTCTTGAAATATGTGCAGTGGAATTTTGTGCTCGCAAAAGTAAGCTTGTTTATGCATAATTCGCACAGTACTGATACGGAGTAAGTGTTTATTTGAAAGCATCATTTTTGCGAACCCTTGTCAGTGGGTTTCTAATAGAAAAATTGCTGGTTAATTTTGCTGCTTAGCAATTTCTGCTAGCGATGTGAACTATTCAAGAGATATGAAATACTTGCCAATAAGCTAACAGATTTAGGTTTTTTGGTAGAAAATTCACCACGTGTTGAAGACAATTTTCTTTGCATTTATACTCAAGCATTTCGATATTGACCACTCGAAACGGACGTTACATATACATGACAAAAATATTATTCTTATATACTGTTTCGTCAATTAGGATAATTTTGTCGTTATTTATATATTAGTAAAAACTATATAATTTTTCAAATGTTTTCGTTTTTTGACTTCCGTGACAATGACGCTAATCATAGAGTGGGTATACCAGGTAGAGTGGTAACTCCACATTTATTAAATCCCCAATGTCTATACACTTTCGATTTTATTAAATGAACTCAAGGGAGACACAGGTGGCATTGTCACCAAATGTGAGATATGAAAATTTTTGCAGTTCTGCAGATATTACAACGGAATTGAGTGATCATGATTGTAATGCAGAAGGAATGATGGTATTTCACAAAATCTCATGACAGCCTTGGAGATTTAATGCTTGTTAAATGAGCAATTCGATGGATTCATATTGCTTTCATGCTCAACTTCAAGAGTATTTTCTTAAGCGTGACCATATCACAGGCAACCTGCAACTGGCAGAAAATCACATAATCAAAGACAATGAGTTCTTCATTCAACTTTGAAAGATGTAAATGGTTCCACATCACTATTCAGATTCAACAAATTAAACATGAATTTAGTGAATCACAAAATCATGCCGTGAAAATTGAATTAAAAACTTGAAATTTCAGCCAAGAAAGCACGAATAATATCACCACTTTTTCATGAAGACTTTCATTATAATACAATTCATGAAATTCCCTTGATAATCAGCTTGATTTCGGCTTAGTTAGCATGCTTATTAACAAATATTCATTCCTTTTGATGTCCAACTTGTTTCATACTACTTATTTAGGTCATCTCGGTAGTATATAAATTGGCAAATTTTGACATTTTTCAAAAGTGCTCAAATAATTTTTTGGACCACGGGAACGTAATCTCCGCAAAAAAATGAATCTTTTGATATGCAAATTTTCACTGTATACAGATACTTTTTTGAGTCGACACTCTACCTATATATCCCTACTCTATGACGCTAATTTTAACCGAAGTCAGCATGCAATTGAAGGACAGAGTGGAGAATATTTTACGCACACTCAGAGTGACAATTGATTCTAAACTTTCCACTCCTCTGTATAAAACTACAGCTTGTTTTTTTCATTTGTATGGCCCGGGTGTTTAATGATGGCTTTTGATATAAGAGTGTTTATTTGTTTTCTATACGAGATCTTCTCAAATTTCACTTTTTCTGAAATGTTGACTTATTTTGTTGCAGTATCCCTTGAATATTTACAAAATGAAATTAACTACTTGTATTCCTCATGATTGTCATTATTGAGACTCGAAATATATGAACGATATTTCAATCAAAAAAGCGGAAGGACCCAGGTGTGAGTGATATTTCTACTTTATTTCAAGACGGTTACAAAAAGCTGTCGAACGTTTTCCGCTAGCGTTCACCAGCCATGACTACGGCAAATTGACAAAGTTTTGTACAATATGGGGTTTCTTCATATGCGATCATTTTTAACAGCTGTTTCTTTATGAATGCAAAGAGAATTTCAAGCCACTAACGAAGAACACGTTCACGCACACTAAGCTTGTAGAATATAAGGTGCCTGCAAAGCATGTTCTGTATATTGAGTTTCTGAAGGGAATGAGAACCATTACCCTTTCGCGACCAAAGTGAAATTCATTGCATTGTTGCTCGAAGTCACCATGACGTGCTCGATTCGAGGAGAAATGCGATTATGAATTATCCGGAGTAAAACTTTGCTTGCATGGCTGATCAAACTTATCATTCTGTAGTTTTCACAAGCTTTTGCATTGCCTTTCTTATGTATTGGGATTGCAATTGACACACTCCAATGATTGGGCCAAATTCGTTGCCTGAGACACATATTACATATTTTCAGCAAAATATTCACCATTTTATCACCTCCTTCTTTGATTATTTCGCCGGAGATGTTATCAATTCCGGGGGATTTTCCAGATTTCAGGCTATTCATGGCTTCCTCTACTTCTGCCCTTAAAATTGGCATTTCATCCGTGGTTTCTCTCGCTGTGGTGTAATCTACTTGTGCTGCATGGTTGTATAGATCTTCGCAATATTCTTTTCATCTTTCTGCAACGTCCTTGTTATTTGTCATCGTGTTGCCCTTTTTTGTCGGCGATTACGTTCATTCTTGACTGAGAACTTTTAGTTAATGATCGAACCAAAGTGTAGGGATGACTATGGATCGAACGATTTTGAAAACTTCACTGCTGTTATTTTTTGCAAGGTTCGCGTCAATGTCCGGTGTTTTTTGCCGAATCCAGACCTTTCTGGCCTCTGCAATTTTCTTCCTGCTGTCATTGTTGAGTTTTCGGTAAATTTGGGATGTTCGTCACTTTGGAATCTCTTCGTATTTTCTTTTCGTTTTTTGTCGCATACTTCAAGCACCTCCCCTGTTATCCATGGCCATCTAACTCCACGAGTCTTTCCGAGAACTTTTTCTGCTGTTTCATTAACGGCAGTCGTAAAACCATCGTTTATCTCTTGCAGATTAGCCAAAAGCATGACGGCCGCTGAGTTCTTGTTGATGCGCATGTTTTATGTCACGGTCCTTAAACATTCGGAGGTCGTAGCGTATTCTTGTATTGCTACAATTCCTTTTCGTTGACCGCCTTACTCTTAGCGTCATCATAACCAGGTCGTGATCACTGCCAAGGTCTGCACTTGGAAACATCCTAGTTTGAACTCTGTTGATACTACTTTGCACCTTTGTTGAAATTAAGAAGTAATCTATTTGATTGTGGGTCTGTCCGTTCGGCGAATGCCAAGTGGTTCTTCTTGAAATTTTGTGATTATGGAGTGTGTTTGCTACAATTAGATTGTGTTGTTCTGCAAATTCAAGTAATCTGATGCCTCGATCGTTCGTTTTTCCGACTCCAAATTTGCAATTTGTGCCTTTCCAGCAATGGTAAACATCGGTACCCATTTTTGCGTTTTAATTATCTTGCATTATAAGAACATCTCTTTTTGGGAATTTCAGTGACGATTTCCTCCAAGTCTTGATAGAAGTCTTCTACTTCTTGATCATCATGTTCATTACACAGTTATGTTCATCGGCTTGGCGGTTAATCTGATTGTTATTATTCTCCTGGACACTGGATTGCATTTGTTTACTACTGATAATATCTTCTTGCTGACAAGGATGCCAACTCCTTTTTCATGTTTCCTGTTTTCTTCAGAAAGCCAAATCTTGTGGCCACTATCCGACTTAACCTCGCCAGTACCTATCCACCTCAGCTCAGAAATTTCCACAAGATTCCATCTGAGTCTCTCCAATTCTTTAGTGAGAATGTCCAATTTTTCTGTTCCTTTCAATGACCTGACATTCCACGTTCCGGTTATAAAGTCATTCTTGGAGGTTTTAGGGCATCAGTAGAATACTTTTCGATAGCTCTACCCTGGGTCCTACCAATAGAGTGCGTGGCCGTTATTGACCCGGTCTGCGACCGATCTGGCATGAGATTTTTGGTGATTTGTGCTTTCATGGGTGTTTCGTTAGGAAGTAACGTGGCGGTTCCTATCTCCTCTCCAGGTATGGATGACCGTTGACTCATAAATAGTTCGTCCGCCCTCCGAGGAGTTTACGTCCATCATGGATTCCAAAACCCACAAGGTTTGCTATCGGAGTTTTCCGTCTCCTAGGTGCTAGAGTCATTTGACCTGCCGCCCTCCACTCGCCAGTGAACCGTTGTTGTTGACGTTCCCCATGGGGCAGCACGAGTAGGTAGCAATCGGTTAGTGACTCCGACTGTTGTGATCTTTATGGTGAAATGCAGATAAGCCAAGTCTGCATCTTAATCACGCCGATCGAGTCTCCGCCCGCCCCCGATAGGCTACTACTGCTTTACTGCTCAGCCTCATTAATAAGAGCAGTTTATTAAGCGTGATCATATCACAAGCTACATGTCACTGAAAGAGCAACAATAACAAATACAAGGATCATAATTAACTTATAAAGACTTAATTAACTCATCATCTTACAATAAAGATGTAAATGCGTCCACATTTCTATTCAGATTCAAGAAAAGAAGCGTAAATTTATTGAATCATAAAATAATGCCTTGAAAGCTCAGCTGAGAATAATCCATGAAAACATGCATTATAGTACGATTTATGACATTTCCTTGATAATCAGCACATTTCCGCTTAAGTAAGATACCTGTCAGTAAATGTTCATCCCAAGGAGATTTGGCTCATTCCTTTTGATGTCTTGTACGTTTCATACTATGCCTTCCCGTCTCTACTAGAAACACACAGGAATATTTTGCAAAATTTTGCTTCTTAGAGTGATAATATTTCTTTTTGATCGCAGGAACGTAATCTCCGGAAAAACTGAATCTTTTGATATTAAAATTTTCACCGCATGCTGACATTTTTTGAGTCGCCTGTCGACACTTTTATTCTGTGACCACGTCATGTTTACTCTGATGATTGAGAGCAATGAAAATACCGAGTCTTGAGTTTTAGTGGATCGGAATATAATAACACGAAGTGAGATGGCGACAAAAGATGAAGTCAGTGAAACTCTTCTAAGTTTTGGTCTAATTATTTTATCAATTAGTGATTTATTGTTAGTTTTATTTGTTAATTATTATTTTAAAATTATTTAACATACATGTGTAAGTCGTTTTACATGACGGACCTTCGCTGTTCAGCATCTTCTGACGGTGGATGGATCATTAAAGTAGCAATCAAGTGACTTGCTTGTTTAATTTGAAATTATTTTTTTTGACATCATCTTTTTTTCTATAAAGTGATCTCCCAGAAACTGGTCACCATTTAGTTTACTTCGGCAAGTTGTTCCATATCAACATAAATTTAAGTCTGCAGCAAACAAACACTTCGCTTTTTTAGCGGGCCCTGTAGTTTGTTGACGCACATAAATGAAAATATGCCTCAATGAATGATCATTTTTTTTCAGGAGGATCAACTCTCGACCTCAGCTCCATTCCAGGAGAGGTGGACATTCCAAATTTTAGCTGTTTTAAAAAAGTTACGACTTTTGTGGGTGCCTTTCGATATTCGTATCACTCGAAGAACTCTTATCAATGTGTTTACCACAATTATGTCAAGATTCTTATAATTGAAATACTAGTCAGTATCGCGCTAAATATCCTTACAATCATTTTCATCATAAGGCATAAATTGAATCGCTCTAAAAAGAATCAGCAGCTCATGTACCTCAATGCTACAAGTATTTTTACAGCTACAACAATTTTGTTTTTCTGCTTTCAGCGTTTCGTACTGCCACTGAATAGGATCACCTGTTCATTAGGATATCAACTTATGTCATTTTCCTTCGCAGGGTTCTATTTAGCACTAAATAGCTTGTCCACAGAATGTCTAGTTGCTGTTTATTTTCCACTTAAGTACAGACAGGTCATGACTGGAAGGCGAATTATAATAGGGAATCTTATTTTCTTTATTGCCTTCACAGTCATTTTCATAATTTACCCTCTATATACCTATGGATTAGTAATGGATGGCTATTTAGCTGATTTTTGCATGATATTTCAAATAATGACTTACAACTACATAATATTTTCAAGCATTGTATTCAATGCTAACTATGTTATTCTTTTTGTAATGAATGTAGCCATCGGCATAGGCATCTTATTGGCATTCAGGGCGAAAAAGCAGATTACTGGTAATTATCCTCGGAAGACTTCAGAATCTGATAAATTGCTAAAAATGGCACTGCGTTTGTTTGCCATTGTCATTCTGAATGTGCTTACATCATCTCTCTCACAGACAAAAGTAATGCTGAAATTCTTTCATGTTAGTGAAGAGATAATTCCATTGACACTAGCATTGTGCCTTCAGCTGTCGTCAGGATTTTGGAACATCATAATATTCTTTTTGGGGGACCGACAAATCTTTCAAATTTTGAAGAGCTATTTACCAAAACGAGGACGGTCTTCAAAGTGAATCACTTCATTTCTTGAACGTTTACTTCTATTACTTGCATGAATGAGAACTTTCGGCTAAGTAATGCAACGATTTATGGAAGTTATGTCATTGTCTTGATGCAAAAGAGAAGCATCTCGCTTACATGTTTTAAGACAGCTCAGAGACCTTTTAACAGAAGATCAGTTAACTGTAATATATCAAAATTGCGTTCGGATTGCTTTGGAATATGGGCCCCTTTATTTGTTGAACTGCTCATAACGTTACAGGAATATCTCGAGAGAAGACAGAGACGTGCTCATGTCATTATAAGTGGGAACTCCAAATGTGATTGTTCTCGATTTTTACCGCTGGATTATCGTCGCAAAGTAATTAGTTTCCAGCTTTTTCAACGCATCATATCAGATTTAACACATCCTCTTCATCATCTTACATTACCACTCATGTCCCACTCCAAACAGTTACGACTTCCTGTCATCACAACAACTGTATGTGGAAGTGGCTTCATCATAACCATGTCAAAGCTCTCCAACCATGGATTTTGTGTGTAGTAAGTTTCATCCAGTATCACAAATTTGTTATGACTTAATGCACTTCTTCACTTTGTATTATTTGTCTCACGATTTTCATTACTGAGACATTGACTTTTGGAAATAAATGTTTATTATTATTACTATAAACCTTATGATATGATTCGATCATTAACAATGCTTAATTTGCATGAAACAATTAATTAACAATTCTTATTATTATTAACAATGTTGATATTTCTTACTATCAATTCCTTGGGATGTTTTCAGCACTTTTTCTTGTGTTCATCTTGCACCAAACTGAAAAACACCAAAAATATATTAGAAGCACTAACGTGAGGTTGTTTTCAGTTTTGTAATATCTGAAAGTGTGCGCGTATGTGTTGATTCTCATAAGCAGGAATCAATTAAGTGAAATATGATCTTAGAGGCGTAATGAGCCTACATATGATTAGAGAAGAAATCATTTTTTACATTGATTGATGAAAAATGAATGCTACACAAACTCATCAACAGGGCAACAAATAATAATAGTGAAGCAACATGCCTACATGCTTTCTAAACAACTTTCACTGAAAATCATTGAATAATTGTCAATTGAGTTCCTACTCTTTCTGTGATAAATACATTAATTTTAAGTGTAATTTTCTGTGTAAGTAATACATTAATAAATGTAATCAGCAGCGCAAGGACAGTTATAAGTATAAGACCGTAAATTTCAGAGAGTCAAAGTCTTCGTTTTTTAATTCTAGCTTCATAATGGCGAATCGCTTTGCCTATGCATTGGAAAGATGAGAATCTAAATCTCATTTCAACTTGTAAATGAGACTCCAAGAGTAATTTGGTCCTCAAACACAAGCAAAGACTTATTTAACTTTTTTTCACTGAAAATAAGATTGATGCTCAAATATATTCTGCTCCGATTGCTATTTTGCTTATTCGCATAAATTAAGAATTCGTCCATGTGTAGACCTACATGCAGCACTTAGAAGCATTTTTTCATTTCAATAAATATACATTCCTGTCCTTGTGTACTATAATTTTACATGTTCATGAGGCAGAATCGAACTTAACCTTTTCAATATACGCTAACATGTGGGTGTTGGTTGAATTAGCCTAATATATTGTATACTAATGATTCATAATTAAGCCGCATTTTCTTTTTTGTGACAAAAGTAATAATCAAAATGAAGCCCTGTTGACGAAATGTAAGTTTATCTAAATCTTTGCGGCATGACGCCCTGTTCACAGAAAAAGGATCATGCAAAACTTTTCAAAAGTCAAAGATAGATCAAAATACCACTCACGCCTCCACAGAACTAACATTCAGAAGAAAAAAATGCGATCCCTTAAGTGAATATATATTCTAGAAGTACTTTACATGTGTAACACGGCTATATCTGTCACTGAGATCACAACCTAGCTTTTCCATAGATATATCGATTTTGAAAAATGTACTACTTACTACTATTATTAAAAAGTAGTCAATCATAATTTTCTTTGATATTATGAAATATTGACATTTATTAGTTGATTATTGAGCTAATAATGCAAAAAGCATGCTAAAAGTAGAGAAACAATACAATTCTGCACCAATTCATGGACAATTTCTGAAAAAATAGACTAATCATTTCTATAGATAAGATTATCAAGTAGGCTATCGATTCTTTATTTCGTGACTGCTGAATGTTAGCGTAACGCGTACAGACGCGCGTAAGACTATGAACTTAGCTTTATAAATACTTATTTGTAAATGTATAATCGTCACAGGGTCGATATTAGATACTGAAAACATTTAGGCCTGCTATGTCATTGAGAAAATGATGGCTTTACATTTAACTTATCTTGTAAAATTAGTGAGTAGTAAAAGTTGATAGGCCAATCAGTCAAGAGTCGTTGAGATAGTATTTATCAGTTTGATATTATACATGTATGATGAAGTAGCCTAAAACTGATTTAATCAAAAAACTCTGCAACGTATGCATGTAGATTTAGTCTACATACAAAATGAAACATTGCAATGTATCTTTGATATCTACGGTAGTACGCTTGTCGAAAATCAAAGTAACAACAGCATATTACCATGTTCATCACTGAAAATGTTGTACAGTAGATGTCTATGGTTTATTTAGTGACGTTTGAATTGAATTGAATTTCATAGCTCTATGATGTTTTTCACAACGAAAGAATTTGAATTTGTCGATTGATTTAAGAAGTTGCAATCATTTATTTTTGAAATCTTGTCATCAACATCATGGCCGCAGCAGCAGCAGGACATAATGTGCGAGCATTGAATCATTCCGAAAATCGAAGGAAAGTCTGCATTGTGTGCATGGATAAGGGCAACTACAATATCATACAGATAGTTGTTGATCGAATACGAGCATATTTCATTGAAAATTACGACCCAAACGACGACTGTTGTCCATCTGCAATTTGTGCGAAGTGTCGATCAGATCTACTCAACATTTCGACGGGGGCAAAATCTATCTACATCTTACCAGAGGTATTCGACTTCAGCTTGATTCAATCACATGTTCGTGTCCTACGATCCATTCCTCATCCAATTTGTGATTGTCGTATTTGTGAAACGGCTAGAGCCAAAGCTAAAACTTTAAATGTTCGTCACAAAGGCCGTCCCCGATCTTCGCTAAATGACAGTGGTGATTTTCCGCGATTTGAGAAATCTGTTGTCAAACTCTGTACTGCATGTAAAGGAATTATACGCCGTGGAATCTCTCATAAGTGCAATGTATCCACTTTACGCTCGAACATGATTGAATTGTGCAATTCTACTGATAGTCGCACCAAGGAAGTCATTGCTAGTAAGGTTGTCCTAGAAAAATGCGTCCAAATGAACACACGAAATATCTCTTTGAGTACTCGTAGGTCTAATGATTTACCAATATCTTTATTGGAGAAGTGTGATTTACCGAGTTTTTCTTCCTTTGACATTAATTCTCTACAACTTCAGCTTGGGGCCTCGAACAACACCATGGTGAGAAAAGTAATGCCATTTATTCGAAAAGTCTTGAAGAAAAAGTCATGTCGAGGCAAACACTATTGTCCATTTGCGAGCAAGAGACTGGAAACTCAGTGACTATTTCTCTTTCTCATACTTGCAGTTTGAGGATGGTTCTTAAATTGTCACCAAGTGTGTGATCTACTGTTGTGATATTGAACAACTTGTACAAGTGGTATGCGACGAAAGAAGTTTGAAACTTCTATCAAATTTGGAATCGATGGAGGTGGCGGTTTTTTGAAATTTTGCCTCAGTATATTTCAAGATGGCACAAACGCAGATGTCAAGTTTTCTGACAAAAGTGTGAAAAAGATCATAATCGTAGCTATTGTTCCTGATGTAAAGGAGACGTATCAGAACATAAAGCAAATACTCGAGCTGCTGAATATTGAGAAATTGGAGATTGGATACACATTCGCTGTTGATTTGAAATTGGGAAACATAATTTCCGGAATACAGGCACACGGTTCATCTAATCCCTGCCTGTGATGTGAATGTCCTAAGTCCGAATTCTCCAGCCGATCTTCTAAAAGACACCCTGTATGCTCTTTGGGTTCAGTTCGAGAAGCTGCT
Organism: Prostheceraeus crozeri; assembly: GCA_907163375.1. Classification (NCBI taxonomy): domain Eukaryota; kingdom Metazoa; phylum Platyhelminthes; order Polycladida; family Euryleptidae; genus Prostheceraeus; species Prostheceraeus crozeri. Next base: position 51,462 of record CAJQUW010015834.1, on the reverse strand, counting down.
ATTCGTTTTAACTCTCAGCGTGAAATTTCAAGAAGGGGTGCAGCTAAAGATTTCAAGAACTGTGTTCACGAGCCTCTAATCAACGGCAATAATTCTGACATTTTTATTAATCACGTACCTCCCCCAGAGCTACATCTTCTACTTCGTTTGACGAACAAATTGTTCAGTGAGTTGGAAAAATTCTCCTCTAAGTCGAATTCCATTTCTATAGAGTTCTATGAAATAGTGGGGATCACATGCCCACAACTGCATTCGGGTGAGTTTAATGGCAACATGTGTCGACGTCTCTTGAAACAATTGGACTTGTTGCAGTCACTTCTGGAACACGGTGAAGAGTATGACGCAATACCGTTTGTATTTTGCCTGATGAAGTTCAACGAAGTTTGTATTTCATGTTTCGGCTCTTTAACGCTCTATGGCAATTTCGAGGAAAGAATTCGAGATTTTGAAAACTCATACATGCGTCTGAAAATCAGTGTAACAACTGCAGCTCATGTAGTTTTCAATCATGTTGTGCAGTTTTGCAAATATCATAAATTGCCCAGAATCAGTGGATCGAGACTTCTTATGTCTATGGGAGTCATCAGGAAAAGTGGATCCAAAGCATTCGCAGCACGATAGGAATCTTCCTGATACGGTGATCAGGTACAATGGGCGTCATTTAAAAGAATAAATTCATCATCATAATTTCAGATGTTGACTTTTTACTAATACAATGACGCTGGAATACATTAATTGTTTTTAATTTATAAGAAATCGTGATATTATCATTTAGATGGTATCAAGCCAGAAATCTTACCACTCATGATAAAATGAAGCTAAAGCGCTAATGATAGAATGATATCTTTTAACTAGAGCATAAATGGTTTAAAACATAATTATCGTGAAACTCGTTTGATAACAATTCAATTCAATGTGCATGTATAAAACAGAAGAATTCAAGATAGATAGTAGGTACCAGTACCTAACTATAAGGTACATATTCATTTAAAAGTATTAATGCTAGTTCAGCTACTCTTTGGCATCTTATCAACTACAAAATATTTACATTGAAGCTTGATAAACATAAAAGAATCAAATAATTGCGTGTTCATCATACATACAATCGTAGCATTATAGATCAATAATATTTGAATCGATGGTAGGCCTATCGATAAATGTTTTACTAAATTTTCATAAAACAAGTTAAGTGTAAATCATCACAAAAATGAAAAAATGGCATACGTCTGATGCAGCTTATTCAAATTAATAAATCAATATGAAAGTAGTAAGAATGATGTGAGTATAGAACTTAACATCAATACTTGATAATCTTATCTATAGAAATGATTAGTCTATTTTTTCAGAAATTGTCCATGAATTGGTGCAGAATTGTATTGTTTCTCTACTTTTAGCATGCTTTTTGCATTATTAGCTCAATAATCAACTAATAAATGTCAATATTTCATAATATCAAAGAAAATTATGATTGACTACTTTTTAATAATAGTAGTAAGTAGTACATTTTTCAAAATCGATATATCTATGGAAAAGCTAGGTTGTGATTTCAGTGACAGATATAGCCGTGTTACACATGTAAAGTACTTCTAGAATATATATTCACTTAAGGGATCGCATTTTTTTCTTCTGAATGTTAGTTCCGTGGAACCGTGCACTGTTTGGAGCTCAGTTTCCATCTCTATTATTCCGAGTCGGTCTTTATGATTTTATATGGATAGCTTCTCTGAAACGTAAATTGACTCCTCATTTGACTCCTCAAGATGAGAGCAGTGTTTTGAATTCCGCTTTCAATCTGGTATGAGCGAAAGTATCTACATAAAATGATCTCTGAATAATAAAGATGAAAGCTGTGAGCTCCAAATATCGATATTTTAATCTATCTATGACGTTTGAAAATTTTGTATAATCCTTTTTCTGTGAACAGCCGTCATACCGTCGAAAATGTAGATAAATCATTATTTCAGCACCAAGGCTTTCATATTCTACATTGTAAACTATGAGATACCAAACATATATACGAAACCGATGTACAAAACAAGAGCAACATAATGTACGAAAGCGCCATTGTTCGTGCTCAAAACGTCGTGCTACGAAAGTGATTGGCTTTCCTATTGGATGATGAAGATAATCCAATAGGAAGACCAATCGCTTTCGCAGTGTATGAGTACAAACAATAACACTTTCGTACATTTTGTTATTCTCGTTTTGTACATCAGTTTCGTAGTCAAAATTAGCCAGCTTTCGCACTCTGCAGTTTACAGTGTATACTGTTTCTTTATTAGTCTGCGCTCACTCAGCGCCCCTCCCTATATACTTAAAGTTAAAATGTCACTTTTGAAGTCCAAAACCTGCAAAAAGCTGTCCTTTCTTGCTCGAAAGTGTTTTCTTATCCGACAAAAATCTGTATTCCAAAGTTAATCCTTGATCAACGGACACCATGTGAAGGAGTGCGAATAGACAGACGAAAATGTCCAACTCCGTGGAAAAGTAGGTTTTCTTTCCAAGATATTGGGAGAGTGAGTAAGCCATAGAGTAGGTATATTAGGTAGAGTGTTAACTCCGCATTTATTAAATCCCCAATGTCTATTCACTTTCGATTTAATTAAATGAACTCAAGGGAGATACAGGTGGCATTGTCACCAAATGTGAAATATGCAAATTTTTGCAGTTCTGCAGAAATTACAACAGAATTGAGTGATCATGATTGCAACGCAGAAGGAGTAATGGTATTTCACATATTCTCATGACATCCTTGGAGATTTAATGTTTGCTATATTATCAATTCGATGGGCTCCTATTTCTTTCTTGCTCAACCTGAAGGGTATTATCTTAAACATGATCATCACAGGCAACCTGCCACTGGCACAGCAAAATCACATAATCGAAGACAATGACTTCTTCATTCAACTTTGAAAGATGAAAATGGTTCCACATCACTATTCAGATTCAACAAATGAAACATGAATTTAGTGAATCACAAAATCATGCCGTGAAAATTGAATTAAAAACTTGAAATTTCAGCCAAGAAAGCACGAATAATATCGCGACTTTTTCATGAAGACTTTCATTATAATACAATTCATGAAATTCCCTTGATAATCAGCTTGATTTCCGCTTAGTTATGATGCTTATTAACAAATATTCATTCCTTTTGATATCCAACTTGTTTCATACTACTTATTTAGGTCATCTCGGTAGTATATAAATTGGCAAATATTGACATTTTTCAAAAGTGCTCAAATAATTTTTTTTGGACCACGGGAACGTAATCTCCGCAAAAAACTGAATCTTTTGATATGCAAATTTTCACTGTATACAGATACTTTTTTGAGTCGACACTCTACCTATATATCCCAAAGTAAGTATATAAGGGAAGTATGGAATCAATGGTTGATTTGTGGCGACAGCTATGATATTACTTTTTCGCCAGCTCTTATAAGCAGTTTTATTTGATATCGCAATTGACAACAGAATAGTATTGAAATATTGAATAGAAGGGGCTGAATAGCTATGTCAAAACTATGAAGTAGTGAAAAATTACATAGTTATCCGTAGACATCTGGAAGACAAAAACATGAGATGAAGAGCCATTTCTATGGTTAAAATGCTAGATTCGATTTGGCATAGAAATTAATTGATTATTAAGGTATAGACGACTACAAACCACTCTATACGATTTTTGGGGGGGGGTACTTATGATTGCATTCATGTACTGTGTATGAACGTGTTTACAAAATTTTGCCCACTGAACATCTGAAAATCTTTGTATCAAATCTAGAAATGCTTCATTTTCTTATTGATAGCCAATTGTACATACATTCATTGATTAGTTTTAAATTTCCATTCATGAATGTATGTTGGAAACATGATAAACCTTACCTACATTATATACTCTTAGTCCTATTTTTTCATCTGATTATGAAAGCATCCTATGTGAAATTTAACAATTATTTTATTGACATCCTAACATATTATTTTTTTCTTACATCTGAGTATTCCCTCGTATTCCCTTCTATAATCAATAGCGGTATTTGATGATCCGTGTTGAGATGACAATTTATAAAGAAATAGTCAAATTCTGAAATGTTGCCACTAAATTATTGATGTATCACGTAAATGACTGTTTTTGTTAGTGATGAAATAATGAAAAATGATGAATGACGCTCCAGCCTTAAGCTGCAGATACTTTGTATTAATTGCATTCGAGTATATTGAGCAATTAATACAATAGTTCCTCGGCTTTCGGCAAATCACTGAAAAGTAAAATTATATTCAGAATAGAAAGAGGAAAGCAACACGAAACATTCAGATGCAGATGAAAACATTTGTGACGCAGATTTGATTTCATCGGTTGGAACATCATAGGCTGCATCAATTCACAAAAGGCCTTCAACCGAAATTTGTGTTATTAAGCTATAGAATAAACCACAAAACGTTTCACTTTTGGTTTGATCACTTTTGCAAATCAAATTTCGAGTGCTGTTCATTCAAGTTTTTGTCTAGACGTTGCGAATAATTATTAATTAATTCCACCGTACATGTTCATCTAACATCGGTATTAAGCATTTCAAAGTGCAGTATAGAGTACTGAATACTGATTGCCTCATACTGCTTCACGATGTTGACAAAAATGCACATATATAGGGATGATCAAAGGTAACTTCCTAAAGCAATATTTCAATTATATTTCAATTTCAATATCCAACAAAGTAATAGACATGAATAGCATTTTTTCAAGACGGAAATTTACTGGGCATTCAAGTTTATGACAAATTATTTTTGGCAGCAAAATCTCTCAGAATTTTTATTATTTCGCTGTGAATACCCCGCTGTTGCTCCTCTTGCGAATATGTAGGCTAACTTTATTTTAACAAATTATATTTCACATATAGGCCTACTAATAATTGCTTCAGCATGACTTCGAAAATTTTCGGTGCGAGCAGGTGAGTGCAGCGCACACCCATAAAAAATCATTGTTTTCATCAGCTAATATCATAAAATAAACTTACAGTAGTTATTTTGGACATTTTCAAATCATGATAAATATAAATTTCGGTTGAAGAAACAGCTTTTCTAAATTGATCAAAATTTGATTATTAAGCTTCTGTTACAGGCTTAAATAAAAAATATTGCAACAAATGTGTCAGACTCATCACAATACAAGTTTGTAGGTATTCGATTCCTCTAACGGCCGATGCAGTACAACCAATTATTGTGATGTAATCAACTAGATCTGTAGGTCATCACTACCACATTGGTTGCCTACCACTGACGGTACTTATGGGCTATCTCCCCCCCCCAGGTTTTCTAATTTGTCTAAAATCTACTGATATGAATCAATCGTCACTAAACTTCGGATACACGTACTTAAGCATGTTTTCTGCCTAGATGCAAAATTTTATGTAGATCGGAAAGTACTTTTTGCATTAGATACAATAACGTAAAGTGGAGCGATGCCAACAGCTTGCTTGATGTGACTTCGTCTGTTCGAAGCATCATTGCTGATAGTGTGTGCATTGTTCTCTCTCCCTCTTCGTCTCATCCACTGCAATTTGAAATCTTTCCACGACCACTACCTTGCCATACCTTTATTAAACCAAGCATATTAATATAAGGGATGTGGTCTGGTCATCATCGCTTGACGAGTTGTCGTGAAATGACTTTGTTAACCTCAAGTGTTTTCTGTTCAGACGATGAGGTCACTGACAAGTCAGATCAAGCTATCGGCATCGCTGCACTTTAAGTTATCGCTCCTAATTTTAAAATGACCTCTCCGATTTGCCTAAAACTTGGTATGTGGCTAGAGAATATACTCACTTACGTGTGTTTAAAGTTTTGTGACGATTGATTCATTTTAGCAGATTTTAGACAAATTTGAAAACGTGGAGGGAGATAACCCATAAGTACCCCACTGACATAAGTCATCATGTCATAGTGGCTATCATTGAGCAAATAAACAGATTTCTTACCAACAATGTCTGATTCGCCTTAGTTTGCCGCATGTCAAAAAGCTTCATCCGAATAACTATGCAAAGGAATCAGTGCCCGCTTTAACATTTTGAATATGCCTACTCCTACAGATTAAACAAGTGCATCAATTTGTACCTTCTGATATGCCTACCACTGTTCTCAAATATGTTGATTTCACATCAAATTAAAAACTGTACAATTACTGAAGAATAATGATGATCATGTGGAAATCGCGGACGAGCAGCGACTACGGATTGCCAAGAAGACAGATTCAGTATATCATTACATATATATGCTAAAAATCTGTAAAAACTTCCAATAAATTTGATGCTATGAAACTTTGGTAACGTGTTCAGTAGACAACCACTTCTAAGAAGCAATTGCTTAATTCCAACGATGAATGCCTAAATAAATTATGCGGAATATTTGAATCGATCATGCAAAAATGTAACTGCTCAGCAAAGACAGTTACCATTTCGACGAATTGTTGCGTCTGGAAACCTCACTGTATAGTTATGGCTGCTGGCACCCACTTTTACGTGGGAATAACTTGGCCTCAGTTGTCTGGTTATTTACACGCAACATTGCGTGTGAATAACCTCACGTCTTTTGATATCGGATCAAATCAAGCCTTGTTGGCAACTAAAAATTAATTTCATTTTTGCTAATTGAATTAAAGAACCGCTAAGTTTCTTTTTTTGAAAGCACTCTTACAAATAGACTCTCTCAGCTGCCACTACTCTTTCTCTAATAGGCCTACTAAAATTGTTATTAAAAGGTGTTCGTTATCAAACATAGTAACTTGGAAGAAGCTTTTCGTATAACATTCATGATGCGGTAAACTGGGTTGAATCGGATCAATAGTGCGAAATTGAACTTGCTGCCCAGTCATAATGGGCATGGCTGAAATTATTGCACCTTATACACTTATCGTCTTTACACACAGTTTCATTATATGCCAAAAATTTGATCGACTTACTGATCCAGTTGATTGCGTCAAACTTTTTTTTACAAGATCGACCATTAGACAGAGTGTTTGTCAACCTTGAACATCATCATGAACGAGGTTGTGTGGACTATGTAGTTAGCCATCACCGAGTTGCCACTTAAAAATTATATTTACTTTTAATAAAATGAAATGTATAACTATGGATGGGTGATATCAACTGCATCAGATGTAGTGTCTATACTCGTGTTGCAAAACTTTCAGTTGATTCAATTAACTATCATTAACATCAACTTACCAGACGCCATTTCACGCACAGATCATAATGATTCACTGAACAGCAAAATTTAGAACATCATGCGCCTTGTGAAGTCACAGTAGTGACTGTCTGTCTGCTTCCTTAGTTAATAAAGCAATGAGACAGCGACTAAGCATGACGTCACAACAGTGAATACGTAGAGTGATTTGTGTGGGAACATCTCGCTCAATTATCATGGAGATGGTGGAATCTCCTGCAACTGGTGCACTCAATGTATGAACACAGATATCAGTAAAATAAGAGCATGACGGGCTGTTTTAGGACAAGCGCAAGAGTCACGTGCGTTAACCACGCGGAGTTGATCTTCACTGGCAGATGAAATGCTAAAGAACCATCTAAAGCACAAAAATGTTGTTAAAATAGCGAGCAAATATTCCTTTCTCCTCATTCCAGGAAATATTTGTATTAGATGCATCTTCAGTATGTAGTTAAACAATATCTGAGAGCCAAATGGCACGATTTCTCCACTGTTTCATCTATAAAGCCATATTATTCAGAAATGACACGTTCAACAACAAAATTGATGTGAAAAATGAATAAAGCAGTAAATTTTATGTAGGAATCACTAGGATAATGAAGTTGTCACCAAATATTCTAGCCACAGTGTTTTCTTGAAATTGATGAATATGAATATCTGAAAATTATTTTGGCGAAAAAAGATGGCGGATTTGTCGCCAGAAAAAATACATTAGAGTAATGGGGAGTTTCCACACTTGATATATTTAAACACTTTGATATATCCCTACTCTTTGGAATAAGCTGAAAGAGTGGGACACGGCGGAAAAAACTTTAACTAATATCGTGGACTTAGATAAATACACTACTCACTTAGCAATCTTGTGTGTCAATAAAGTTGATGTCGTTAACACAAATAGTTCTATATAAACACAATAACATAACACAGATTACCTACTTTCATACTTGTTACACAGTCTCTCCTCATTAGTATTTGATTATTATAGATGAAATATAGTCAATTTATTCGCAATGAGTTTTAGCGAAGGGAATTTCGGAGCACTTGGTGTTCGCAATTTGACTTTATGGAGTAGATCCAGCCCTTCCATGCATGAATCATACTTTCAAAATTAAAGCTTTTTCGATCTTTTTTTGAAATGCAATTTACGGGTATTCTAGGCATTGTCAGAGGTTTGGAATGGTACCATTAGAATGGCATTGATCTCTTCTTTCTTTTGAATACAAGCCATCTATGATACCATCTTCAGTGCGGTTGATAGTGCACAGCAAAGTCACAGCCACAAAGTCATTCCAATTTCTGATGGATTAGCTTCAACAGTGAATTCAATTTCTGGTGCGGTCTAAGAATTACATTATCAATATACCTTTTATGTATTTGCGTTGTGAATGACGATTTTTCATGAGGTTCACGAGGTTTTGGTTAAATTTGTTATCGATAGTGTTACTGTGTATGGGGTCCGCCATTTCGGCGGGGGTCTGCCAGTTAGGGTTTGAGCGTAGATGTTAAAGGACCCGAAACGCGACCTAGCTGGTCATCTTGCTGGTGAGCCACTTCTGCTTGATTTTTGTTAGCCTTTCTGGACTGTTCACGTCTTTCTTGAATATTTAGTTTTAGTATTCTGTGCGTCTAATTTTTTTACTTTCTATATGCAGCAGTGCACAAATAGCCTATCTTACCCGTTAACCGGCGTAAACGCCACCTTTTCCTTGGTAATGGCTTTAGTTTCGTGATTTTTCAGCTGAAAGATGGAGAAACTTCTGAAAAAATGATCTTCTAGATGGAGGATTGCAAAAAAGTGCACAGGTGCAAAAAAGAAAAAATCAAGGCTGAAACAACTTTCTCTGGGACAAATATATAATACTTTGGATAGCCAGCTATAAAAAGTCTAGAAGCCACATAACTAAACATGATCAAGTTGATTGTGGCTGAAGAATCTCAATGGATGTAGAGCTTGCATTTTTATATTTGCTACATTTCTGTCGGGATAACGCAGTACGTGAAGTAAAACTCATCCAGACGACCTATTAGATGACACAGTTCCATATGCTAATTAAATGTGATTGATTGGTCATATTGGTATTTATTAACCCGGTGTTTACCTGAGTCGACGATAATCGACCATACCGTATTCTGGTTGACAGTGGTTAAGAAATGATTTTCGGAGTCAGTGAAGATGCTTTTCATCAATAACTCATCTCTGACAAACAAGCCATGATTATCAGAACAAATCCCACTTCTTATTTTTTTTCATTAATTACTGAATATATAACACAATCATTTACTTAATTATAGTAGTGATGTTGAATATGCGAGTTTATCTCGAATCTTAAGTAATCCATTCATTTGATTTATGCCATGTGATGTCAATACCAAAGAGTTTATTTATCATTCGGTGACTTGAGAAAGATAAATCACTTAGTACAAGAAATCACTGAACAAATTTTATGTCGACTATAGTCAACTCTGTTAGATAAGCGTCATTCTTGACCCAATTCATGAAAATGAGGATTTTTCTCATTGGATGTGTGAAAATCACTTACTATCAGCATGTGATTTTCTATGCGATGTAAACTTACAATTGTACTTTCAACCGACTGAAATATATCACTGTATCAAGCATTGACCACATCAAGTCGACTTCAGTCGACCCAGGGAGGTTTGCGGTGAAAATCAAACTGACAAGAATTTCACAGGTTACGCCATTACCTAAACGAGGAGTCTGACAGAGTGGATTACTCGCTAAGATGTCTTGTCTTGCACACTTTCTTATCATCAGGGAAGTGCTTCGCATGTGATTTATCAATTCTCATTGAAGAGGCACTTCTGCAATGATTGAAATAACATTATCACCGACCAGACATAAGATAACCTGAATTGCACGTCAAGATACTCAACACGCTATCTTGTCATTTACAATGATTCTGCCGGAAATGTATTAGATTCTCTTGATGATGCATGTACAGTGTATAGTGTAGACTTTTGGATAGCACATCATATTCATTGAATGACATGTTTTGTTTCTGTTAAACCCTGTTTCGCGAATTTGAAATTCATCATCAAAATTTGCCATTACTGAGGGAAAAGGCTTTCATAATACTCAAAGTTATCTTACCCAAGATTCATTTCACAGATTGGCATTACAGTGGCTCTCACCTTGCTGGTTTAAAATGAAAGTACACTTTAAAGAAAGATAGCCTCTGACGGAATCTAAAATCATCAACGCTCTATTCAATTGATTGAAGCGGCAGATTTGGATGACCCAAGATGGCACTGCCAGCGCTCTTGCTATAATATGGGCGAAGAAAATGAAGATGATGAAATCTACGAGGAAGTAAAGGTTTTCAATTACCTCTTGCTATCCAATCAAATACACTTCTCAGACAACCTAGTCCTCCTCAACGTAGACTCAACACATTAAATGCCGGCATTCATCAGCTACACTGTAAACTGGTGGATACGAAAATAACATACAAACATATACCAAAATCACATACAATTTGAAACTAACATCTGATACGAAATTCTCGTATATTTACGGAGATCTGGTATGTCTTTCATACGAAATCTCCCTTACTTTCGTATGTGATTAGTATGTAGCGATACGAACTATTCTATCTCTGATTGACTTTTCTACAGTTAAACACGAGTTGTTGGTATGTTTTATATACAAGACTCGATGCAAATTTGTCCTCATTGGTATGTGTTTAGTATGAAGAGCTTTAAGTTACATGGCAAAAAATAAGTTATATTGCATACTACTGTCAAACAACATTTTTCCAGTAATACCAGTCGTGAATATTTTTTTGTCTCATAGAGTGATATTTAACTAGATTAGATTGGAATTATTGTTAAAGTAAGGCCGCATGTCATCGTTGCTACTTGTCCTATGGCATTCATAAGACTCATAATTAGCTCATTTCCATGAGCTATGTTGATAAACATCATTTAAATAATACGATAACTATCGAGCAACCATGTTGACTTATATATCTCAAACATAACTGCATTTGAGTTCATGAATTATAATGTGCTTTCATTTCGGATTGATAATATGCTTAGTTTCAAAATTACATAATACATAATTGTTGATGGTTAAATACTTATTGATTATTTATGAAATGCCTTAGACTTACATATATTAAAATCGAATTCAGTATTGTAAGTTTGACTACTAAATGTCATTATCTTACTACTTACAAAACAGTAGTAACATTAGTGTGATCTTCATTGACAAAAGGCCTTAAATCAACATATATTAGAAATCATTGATGCCTTCCTTTAACATTGTGCTAGTATGGCTTAAGTATGTAGAGCATACCACATTTGAAAACGCATACGAAAAGCATACAAATATACATGTATACCAAGAGAATACAGAAATATACAAAAAAAATATTTTGGCATGCATCCTTCGTATGTGATTGGTATTGAGCGATTTACAATGTAGCAGCTATTTCCTTATTTCAACAGCTAGTAAGCAACCAGGCCTTTATAGGAAGCATTTACATCGGGAAAGTAGCCTCCATTTGCAACGGTGACTTGCACTTGTATTTTGAATATTTTTCGAATTTTCATCAGTAATAGATTCCAATGATCGGCATTCCTCTATATTTTTTAATCGTGTGTCAATTTTAGCGTGTACATGTTGGGTCGACTAAAGTCGACAAATTTGAATTTTGAGTAAATTGAATGATATTGTAAAAATCGGATTTCTATTCGCTTTTCAGAGATTGAGAGGGTTATTTGATAAAGAAAAATTACGAAAATCAATGAATAAAAAATCTGGGAAATAGCGGGTTGAGATGTTTTGCTGTACGTTGTTGTAAATGATCAATCGAAATGAGTTAATAAGTCGTGTTCATTTTGAAAAATCTAATGAACAGAATGTCACGATTAAGTGTATTTTTTAAATGTATATCAAACATTTGACAACAACTATTCGGCAACAGCATAACATAAAATCTATATAATAAAACTTATATTTTCTGCAAGACATTTTCATGGTCTTCATCAACGTTTATTCATCAGTCGATCACGTAATAGTCGGCGCAGAATTTTACCACTTGCAGATTTTGGTATTTCATCGACAAATATAACACCTCCATGAAGATGTTTGGCTTGATTTGATCGTTCAGCCACAAACTGCATCAATTCTTGTTCACTTACACAGCCATTTCTGACTATAAAGGCTGTAGCTACTTCTCCTGCTCGATCATCTGATCTCCCAACGACCCCACAGTCTGATACACCTGGGTGGAGCAACAACAGAGCTTCGAGTTCTGCCGGTGCAACCTGAAATGAAATGTCGAGCAATTACCGTGTAATTAGTAAATGAATCATCGAAAAAATCTCGTTTAGAAATGTAGCGCCCTGCCCTCACGAAAATTTTTCATGAGAACTCATGAAAGTTAATGCGGATTCATGAGATTTTTATGAGAACTCATGAGATTATGGTGAGTGTCATGATATTCTCATACGAAAATATTTAACTCATGATGTTTAATGATGTTCATGATGTTTCATGACATTCATGAGGTTTCTGTGAAAATAAGTTCTTAAGTAGTAGGGTATCCTAGCTAGCTGCGAAAGGAAAGCGCCACAAGAGGGATAATTCAATGGATAAAAATCTCCAAGTTTAGTGTATTAAGGATAAAAAGCAAAAATGTAGAATACATTATGACGACATGCAAAAGCATTTTCGAAATGATGCATATATAATTTCACTTTACAATTACCATTACTCTGCAAGATGTTGAAAATAGACATGTATACAATCACAGTTCAATAACTTATCATGACAGCGGTTTATTATTGCGAAGACTGAAATAGTATTGTGGACTTGGTGTGGGAATGCTCTGGGGAAACGTGGCTAGGCTAACAAAGGCTCAATATATAAATACCAGCAAAATAAAATCAGAAGCAGTGGCATCGCGTGCTTCAAGACCATAGGCCTTCGCCCGGCATTGGAATACTATTTCTATACCAGACTTTTTTATGTTGCAACATTAATTTTCATAAGAGATGAATTTTTAATAACAATTTCCCGAACATTTTTAAAGGCCACGTGAATGTGCACATGAGAAGTGATTGTTCATATCGCTTAACCGCCTTACTCAAGGAAATGAGATTACTATATCCCCTCTCTGTCCAGACCACGTTTTCTCGAGAAAAAAGGAGGCAAGGCGAACAGTTTCTTGCGTTTCTTTCGGTCGATCAGTCGCTCACATGTTTGAAATTTTGATGCATTAAAATGTCTTGTGTATTTCTTATTTCTTTCTGTGTGAGTACTTTCAATTTCATATCAGGTGTTGGCCTACCTTGCTTGACGACTGTCATCTTTTCAGTATATTCCCTTCGGACGAAAGGCGTGGTTATTATCTCATCTGCAGTACTAAATATAGTGTCACATCAATCAAGTAAAAACAAATTATGGAATTCTACCGAATCTGAATGTTCGAGTCAGATGCATTACTCTGCATTCATTGGAGAACGCTCATCATCTGATGATCGCAGTCTTGTCTGAACGTCATCCATCTGCCATTGTTGACGTATTGGCTTCTCCCACATTAAGCGAAGCTAGGAACAATTGGGTTGCGCTTCCCTTAATATATTTAGGTACCGCGCCTAGATCAAGAATTGCGTAGAATTTCATTGCAAAAATTGGAGAAGGCAAAGCATTATGTCTATCAGGAAAGCCAATATTTACGCGGGTGCGTGCGCTTACTGCCTCACACGCACACAACTCTCTTTCGCTGTCTGAACATCAATGCTCCGTCTGAACACACGACCAGCTTGTGTGTCTAATTGTTCGAAGAAAACAGCTGTGATGCAAGCACGCGCTGCAGAACTGTTCGCTCTGGGGTTGAGCATCTGATTTTGAGACGGAAAGCTATCACGAGAGGCCATCGAATTTAGATGAAATCTCATGAATGATAACACTTTTCATTCCTATATAAATGTTGGTAAACTATTTTTGAGGATGCGCCGAAGGCCTCGCAGGTACGGAGAAGACGCCACTGTTCAGAAGTAAGAAAAAACCAACTGTTAATTTATTAATGAGATATTTCATGCGAAAACGCTGCGAATCCGCATGAAATTTCATAAGAAATATGCGAGAAAAATCTCATAAAAATCATGAGGAATTTTCGTGCGAGCAATATGAGTTGATTGCTTATGTTTCAAACCTATCTATGACAGTTGTTTCCCGGACCGTCGACTAAACCCTTGAATCAGTACTTAAAAGACTCGAATAATTAAGATAAAATGCACTTTAGGCCTGTCTGATTCTGTCTAAAGGATATATCATAAGAACTGTTCGAATACAGTGTCCTATGCACATAAAGACAACTGTATATTATTCGTGCACGCATTAGTACATTCGATCTCTTGATTGAGAGAACGATGTTTTCATCCGGTCATTGATGAACGAGCGAATTGAGTAAGCGGGATTCTCCAGCAACTACCATTGATTGGAACTGAATTTACAATTCCCATCGAGCATTGTTCACTAATACATCGACAGCATCTTTTGTCTATTGATGAATTTTAAATGTTAACTGGATGAAAAATATATCTTTAGCTAAACTTATTTGATTTTTTCATCAATGGTCGTTTTGACCATAGGTTGGCCTTTTAAAGTTGATTTAGACGTCGGCCTGTTAAGGAAAGGGTTTGTTAAGAAAAGTTTTTCGTATCGATCTTTTGGTCCAGAGGTCGAGCCCCGAAAGTGTCATTGGAAGTCTTCAGAAAGGGCTTCCGAACTGAAAGTACTACAAATACCTCCAAAAAAGTCTGACTATGTCAGCAGCGTCCAAGCCCCAAGTATGGGGAGTAGTAACGTTAAAAATTCAAAAATTAGCTTCCTGTGGTGAATGTGGAAAGAAGCGAAATGTCCATAGGCACTGGCTAATAATGGCGGCTTAGCATAGGCTGCAAGTTGCAAAAATAATTCATTAGCATGGTAACATGTTTAATCACACCCGAGAAAACATTATTCGGTTAAAATTAAATTAACAGTAATTGTAGATAAACAAATTACAATAACCGGGCGAAGGTCTGCCCATTTGTGAAGATACTGGCCGCTAGTGCGCCCATGGCTGCCAAAATCCAGACCTGTTCTAAGCCTGAAGCAAGTTGCTGAAAGCCAATTAACACCTTCGTTTCCGCGGAGTCGCCGCCCATGCATCATTAGTTGAACTTAAAAAAAGTACATCCTGACATTCAGAAACCACGCACTGATATTTCATTTTCTTTTATTAATTTGCATCGAGTGAAAAATAAGATAGGAATCAGTTCAATCTTACCTGAATTCCTTTATACTTGATGAGTTCTTTTACTCGATCGGATATGTAAAAGTAGTTGTCAGAGTCTCGGTATCCGATATCACCAGTGTAGACCCATCCATCACGGATCAACTCTTTAGAGGCCTTAGGATTGTTCAGATATCCTTTCATTATTTGAGGTCCTCTAACAACGATTTCCCCTTCTTCTCCGACATCTGCATCATCCTGAGTGCCTACTTTGATGACTCTCACTTCCGTGTTGGCGACAGGAATGCCAACAGAGCCGAGTTTTTCACCAGGGCGCATGTGACGCTTGGGAGTTACATGAGAAAGAGGTGTGAGCTCCGTCATCCCGTATCCCTACAAATGACATTGATTTCACATTCAGACGTGTTACTGGATCAGTCTTCGTGTTGGCATTAAATTACTGCCCGAGTTGGAAGAGCAGTCACAAAAATCACAAAAACTGATCGCCTAATTTCTAAAAGCTGAAGAGATGTGTCAAGAAGCATAAATCACAGACATAGAGCTACTCAAATGCAGAATGTATGTTTAAATTGTCTATGCCTTATATAATAAACATGAAAATAAATGTAAATAGATCTTTGAATACATCTAGATGCATTTCCATCGATGGGCATCGTTCAGTGACTTATGCTGACTTGAGACAAGCTGCTGGTTTTGACTGTCTCCCTGCTACACTTTCACGAGAAAGTGTCGACATAATTTGCGAGCCACTTACCAGCATTTGTAGTCCGGGAGCTCCAGTGGTTGAACGATTGGGACAAAATACATGCTGGTCATCGCCAAGCAGCTCTAGAAATTTGCTCTTCGACATGATAGGCACATAAAGGTGATATTTGTCGGTGATCACCAATAGTTGGTTAGATTTCTTCGACAGAGGTCTTATCAATAAATTTTCCAATTCTCAAAAAATATGTGGAGCAGGGATGCGGAGTCGGAGTCCCATCATTTTTGCCGGAGTCGGAGTCCCATCATTTTTGCCGGAGTCGGAGTCCTATCATTTTTGCCGGAGTCGGAGTCCTATCAGATGACAGGAAACCGGACTCTGGCCTATACTAGACCCGAAATATAATACAAGCAAATTATTTATTCTCGTGCATAGCTGTCACTGTCTTCATGTCAACTTTCTCCGTCAAACAAAAGTACAGTCGAGACATCGGTGCATGCAAAGTTTGTAATTGTTGAGAGAATGAAGCGTCATAGTGAAGAATGGATTGTCGCTTCACTCGGTGATTTAGTAGAGAAGACAAGCTTTCCTAGCCTCGATCACATCTGCGCATTAAAGGTCACAGCAGAGACAAAATTGAAATATTAGTTTGTTTGAGAACTCTTACCCTCACGTTAATCGTTTGTGATGGCTCCTCGAAAGCGCATATTAATATCGAAAGTGCACTCATATTTTTTGTAGAAGGATGCAGGATTTTCCTGCCTGGTGGAAACTGGAGAAAAACCGAATGAAGCACACATCAAGAAGATGGGAGGAGCAGAGTCGCATGCATGCAACTGAAAGCGACATTTGACAAACTTTCATCGAAGATGATTGATAATTGATACAGCAATGATCACTAAAAATAGGTTCAGGTAAGCTTATAATGATCAATTATTGGTTACTAGTTGATTTTTCAAAAGCTAGGCTTTATATACTTGCCACCCGGAGTCGGAGTCCTATCAAAATGACTGAAATGTGGAATCAACTGAAGATTGACAATAGCCCGGGATCTACCGACACTTTCTTCCTAAATTCGCGCACAAAGAGCTCAATAGCATGGATTTGTAGATCTTGAAACGCTGAATGCAAAAATCAAATTCTTAAGTGTCACAGCCAGTTGCTTTCGGTTATAGGTAAGGTTAAAGATTCCGATTGGCATCCAATGGCAAAATTCAAGAAATATCTATGGATTGTGAAACACGGCAATTTCGTACATTTTCTTTTGCATAAAAGAAACTATTTATCAGAGTGCCATGAAATTTGAAACATGATTGAGTTCAGAACATCAACATCGACATAAAAGTTAAAGCGAGTCACATGATTCAGTATTTGATGTCTGAGAGCCTCTACAAAATGAGTATATTTCATGTTTTTACTTAATTTTGGCGATTTTCCTCATTTTGTAGAGGCTTTCAGACATCAAATACTGAATCACGGGACTCACTTCAACTTTTATGTCGAAGTTGATGGTCTGAACTCAATTACATGTATCCTTTAAATTTCATGGCACTCTGATAAGCAGTTTCTTTTATGCAAAAGAAAATGTAACGAAATTGCCTACTGTTTCAAAATCCATAGATATTTCTTGAATTTTGCCATTGGATACCAATAGAAATCCTTAGCCTTACCTATAACCAAAAGCGATAGCTACGGTGGTAGCAGTGGTATACGAAAGCGATTGGTGTAATTTCTAGATTGACTGACTTCATAATTACGGCCACAGTAGCCTCCAGAAAAAAAGTACCTAAAAAATTAACCAAAATTCTGCGTAAATGTTCTACTTTTGTATACAGGTGCCTCCAAATGACACAATGTGACCTGATTGCGACAGATTCAAGATATGAATGACTTATATGTATTCTCAGTATGCACAGTGGTGAAAGACATGTAGGCCCTATAATGTGCTTAATTGCTTATACTACTTATTAATGGCGTTTGGCATATAGTGATAGTAGTATGTAGCATTATAAAAGTTATTAATAGTAATGGTGGTCGCACCGTCACAAATAACATTTTAAATAGCATGCGTAATGTGATTCTTTAAGATGCAAAGATATTTAATGTCATAAAGGGCTAGATAGGAAATAGACGTGCTCTTACCTTGTTTGCAATGAAACCAGTGAAAATCAGCTGATATTGCATGACTTTGAAAATATTTGTAAGCGAGCATTTTCATTGCCTCTTTTTAGTAATTACAGAACTAAAACGCATTTTTAATAATAAATGAAGATATTTTTATTGGCCTATATGTCAAAATACAGCGTCCAAATTGCAATAAATAATAGTCTATTCTACTTTTCAGATGTTTTACAAAATACAGTTGTAAACAAGAGCATCATGTTGATTCAATTCTTTCAATTAGATATTACTGCATTATTTTATGTCAGTTGATTAGGCTATTAAACCTGAAGAGCGCATGCTATATAGGAATAGCACAAATGAAAACCAATTGTTTCATTCTTAGATAAAAGCAGAGCGAAGTTCACTTGCAATTCACCAAATACACTCTCAAAATGAATAACGTTATTTCACTAACGCTTTAGTTGCGCGCCGATAACGGCTGATTCGACGGGTTTTCTTGTGTAATAACGGCATATATTGAGCTATGTATCAATTAGTTATTAAGAGCTAACGCTAATCTAACACATGTTTTAGTGTTATTATACGTAATATAACATCGGATTCAGCGTTAGATATCTGTTACTTATGCATCAATAACGGTTTTTATAGATAAGAACTGGCGTTAGTTTTCAAATAATAACGCTTGAAATGCCAGCTGAAACGCACAACTCTGCCGTTAGAATACCGTCATAATAGCGTTATCATCCATGGTTTCATCTAACGGCAAAATTCCTCTACAAACCCGTTAGAAAACAGTGAGGTTACAAAAAGAATCAGACTGTATAAAATTAGGAATATTCTTAGGAATTATAAAAATGTATCAATTCATGAAACAAATGTACAAAAATCTGAAATAGGCTATACATCTGAAAATAAAACAATTCATAAAACAAATCTACAAAAATCCGAAATAGGCTATACATCTGAAAATATATCAATTCATAAAACAAATCTACAAAAACCTGAAATTGGCTATACATCTGAAAATAAAACAATTCATAAAACAAATCTACAAAAATCTGAAATAGGCTATACATCTGAAAATTTATCAATTCATAAAACAAATCTACAAAAAAATGAAATATATCTTCAGAAACCTGCTATAACATAGAAATGCATGAAGACCAGTCATATACAAATCCAGAACATACAACTATTTTAAATTTCCCATTAACGATGAAAGACTTTGGGAACGCTTATTTTTCAAAGGGAAAGATGTTTTCAGAATTTGTTCTTGTAGTAGGCCAAGCATTTGACCAAATGAGGAAGGATAAGTCAAATCGAGGAGGTAATAAACACAAATGATCGCGCTGCATACAACAGCTACGGTGAACTCCACGGGTGTTGATTCAAAAATGACGGTCGGATTACGGAAGACAATCATCAGCTGTTTGCGGTCCATGACTATTTGTGGTCCATATCGGCTTCCAGATATTTTCTTCCTTTCATATTCTTCATCCTGAAATGGGGAGACTTTACTAAGTGCTCCATAATAGCTGCTCGGGTAATCATGAATTATTTGATATTTCCTACGCAGTCATATTTCGTAGATTTACTGTTTACACAAATCTTGGTTATGCAGAAAATGTTAATATAGTTATCGGATGATGGCAACAATGTGTACTAGAATAGGGAAAAGAGAAAAGCGCATGAATGCAACAATATCATAAATGAATCTTCCTATTTATCCACAATTTTAACCATGATTTTTGTGGGCTTTATTCGTGGGAAATTTTTAGACAACTCATAGCACATAGTTGATTGCGGTATACGGGGTCGATTCATAATAAACGTGGCTATGAAGTCCGTAAAGCAAAAGGCAAGGACACTCCAAAGTAGTTTAATCCGCATTAGTAAAATAAAAGGATTATGTACAAGCTAAAAATATATACAGGCGGACGAGCTTTCGCTGCGCAGCAGCATCCTCGGGTCCAGCAAGGAGTAAACCGCGATGGTGCGGTGGCATAATATAGGTTGAGAGATCGGCTACCACTGGGTGAGCTCCTCTCTCCTATTGAGAGACGGACACTGTTGTTGAATGTATTTGGCTTCGGCGATTCTTGCCTCTACAGGACTCTGAAATTTGTTCAAGAATTCTATGGTAAAGTCATGAATAGTCAAACTGTTTTCGTGTTCATGTCTCGCGTGGTCTGACAGCGCGCTATTGTTGTTATTGGTAACTAGGCAACGTTTATTATTGTATCTCTGATAAAAAGGACGGGCAGTTTGACCAATGTAAAATTTATGGCAAAGAATACAAGTAAATTTATACACTGTGAACTTGTCACTGCAGCTTTGCTGATCTGGTAATTTGTCGCAGATATCACAATTCTGATGTTTATTGTCTCTATTTACAGGTTGATTAATACACTGCTTTAAGTACCTGCCATGTTTGTTAACTAATTTTATGGGAAGATCGTATTTTTTTTACTAAAGCCGTCAACTTTCTGTTGCATGTATCATTGAGGAAATTACATTTCCAAATAGCGAAATTTTTTAAGTCTGGCTTATTTTGTAATTTTCTTTTGTTGTCATACTTCATTAGTTTTTTTTGTAACCATTTTGATAAAGTTGCTTGTTGAATTTTATAGTGGCTGCATTCATTTTTTACGAATACAGAAATGTCCAAAAAATTCAATTTGTTTTCGCTATTAGGAACATCTAAAGTAAACTGAATGCTCCCATTGATGGAATTAAAAACATTTCTGATGTGCATCCATGGGACAGCCCTGCGTTTGAATATAAAATTTACCATTGTACTCAATTTCGTAATTGTACATGTACGTTGCAGTTACGACCTACAAATGACAAGTTCACAATCTATGTTCAAATTGCGTGGACGTTCTGTTTCTCAGTTAATCATAAGTTCCTTTAATTCAGTTATTCACAGGCTTATTTGTTGCAATGGAAATTTATTAGGTAACTGATGAATATCTCATAGGAGAACGCCTACAAAAATTCGAACGATGACCTTGCCATATACATATATTCGTTTAATACATTACGATCTCGCGTGAAAATGCCCATATCTAACATTGCAATATTCCTACACTGTCCTTTCCTGTTCAGAAATCATGTTTGAATATAATAAGAGAGAAAAGTATCCCTATGCGTTGATACGAGCACGGACTACGGATATGTGGATAAGACAATGAATCTGATTGAGATTAAATCAAAATGTCCTGATATAAATGTCCAATTTTAAGGTCTTTTGTTTTATTGTCCGTGTTCAAGCCAAAGCGAAAAGTTTTTATCATCGTTGTGTTGTCACTAAACCAATTATAGATAGATGAAGATTGCGACTACACAATTCAAAAGTCTTTGTCATTCAGTAACTCATCCGAAACGTTTAGCCTTGGTTCACAGTCCAAGAGACGATAGTGTATGCCCCACTGCGGTATTTTCACTTTCACATAGAAGTTTTATAACCTATTTCGAATACGAATACTTACTATCGCTTCAATGGTTGATTATTGCTTGACATCATTGATTATTGATCGCTCATTCTTGAGAATGAAAAAATGACTTAAATTAGAAGAAAAATTATTATTAATAGACTTATTTATAAAAAGGATTAACTTTTCTTATTGTATATTATTATTTATATCTATAAACTTTATTAAACTTCATCTTTATTTACTGAGTTAAAAGCTAAAAAGTGTTTAACTCACTCAATAAGGATACTAAGTTTGCGACCGATATCCTGAAAATAACTACTTGAACTATTATATAAGATTTCACTATGGGTTAAGCAAAATTAATTTTTGCCATTATCAAAATGAAAACGTGTCAAGTTGTACCCGTCCTTTACTAAAGATAGTTGGGTCTCCAGTTATGTAAAGAGAAACTTCACTCTCAACACCTTTGACAGCATCGATAAAAGAAGTACAGCTCTAACTCTCTTGGCATCGAAGCTGGAAACAAAACCAAATCTCGTCTCAAGTGTAATGGTCGCTCTGATAGAGATTTCGTTATTAACAAACGCTCACGTAAAACAAAAACTATTATAATGAAAATAAAGTTGTTCTAAATATTGATTTTATTAGTGATAGTTTTTCTCGCAAAATTAATTATCGTATTCGTAAATATAAACTTGACGTTAAATTCGCAAATTAAAGTACGATAAAATTATGTTACTTTTTCGAAACAAGAATAATAATAATACACGCTAACTAATTGTTTTCTTTGTGATAACTTCTTAATCATAATAATCGCAATATTAGTTGTTATTTATCCGCTTATTTGTCATTTTAGTTCTAATAGTTACATAGATGATCTTCACGCCCTTTTCGTTTGAGATTTGATTAACATCGCAAAGTAGCCACCCCAGTGGGTGGTTCAATGTGCCCCATGCGTGGGGCACATTGAACCACTGTGGTAGAAATTTTAAAATTAAAATTGTGAGGAGATTAAATGTCACAAAAACGTCCAACAACTCAGAGATAACTAAGGACACCCTCAACCTTTCATCCGAGTTCGATTTTGGTTCATTTGATTTAGTATATTCAAACTGTTGAGAAAAGATCAAAAACATGTTCAATGTGCCCCACCCGCCCCTATCAAGAATGGAGATGCAGCAAGTCCCCTGACTGATCCACTGTTTGAAATGTACCGCGAAATGTATTGAAGACTGACGTCAGTATATTGCTAACTTTGGATTGCCCTGTCAAAGCCAGTATCAACTAATCACAACTATAATTCGAAAATTGATTTGTACATGTACTTCGTTATGGACTGCATGGCATGGTGTTATTAAATATAAATACACATGTCAACAGATTCTCATCGAAGTTCGCACCCACAAATTGAATGCTGTAACAAATACGCGAGTGACTCACAACCAAAAGCAGTTTAACTTGAATTAATAATGGCAGCTATTCGATGTAAGCAATCAGCAGATTTTTAATGTCATAATCACACATTTTCAATAAACGTTGACGTATCTCGATGAACAATGCGTCAAATAAAAGCCTAGGATTTGACTGTTCATCTCGTGTGGGTTTCATCTCTTCATCAACACGATTTCATGTTTAAAAATTGTGATTTATGAAGTGGGTTTTACTTCTCTAGAGGCACGTTAGGTAATGAGTAGACGTGTAATATACTGTCATCAATTCATCATGAAAAATGCAAATTATCATATCATTGTAATAACATCAGGATAAGCTTAACAATGTAAAATGTGGAACGACTTTATTTCTGAACAAATATGGCCAGTGATAGACCTATGCGTACAATAATAGAATTACTAAATCCTGTACAAATTATAACTAACAACCGATGGAGAGAAAGAAATAGTTATAGATCAGCTTACCTATTAACAAATTCCGTTTCTTAGATTGCGTCATTCGCTTCCAAGAGATAATAAAATCGATTGCCATGTATCCCGATTCCATCGATGTACAAGTCAAATGACAAATCATGAAATATACGAATGAAACTTTGAAAATGTGGAGACAATTTATTGCTAAATGATTCTGAAGAAAAATGAGAAAACACTGAGCACTCGGAAGTCGTAATATATGTGTAATTTGTTGGGAGATTTATTGAAGGATCTAAGAGATCTAATTAACAGGATCTATTAACAATCTAAGAGATCCTCGAAATCGGTGATATCATCTTTGGGAATTCGAATTATCAAGTTTCCATTCTTGTGTTCTCTCCTTCCATGCGAGCCGCTGTCGTTGATTCTTCTTTTGTTAAGTGAAGGATGAAGTGTATTTGATGAAGATGCCGAGGTATAGTATGATGGAAAGTTATTGAAAACACTGGGAACTGCCTAAGATTTGAGTTGCAATAGTTTCAATTCTTTTCTTGGACGCTTAGATGATCTTGAATTGTTGACTTGTATTGATCAAATCATTTTCGAGAAAATACAGAACAAATTCGCGAAGACAAGGTTGGAACGAAAACGCTTCTTTGGCCAAAATTATCGACATCCTCTCGTTCAATTGCTCTTATCCATTTGTCGCGAAGAGTTTGGTCATGAGAAAATGCAAAAAACGATATATGCACATTCGTTGAGTTATCTGATGTGCTTTATGTGCACTTGCTGTTTATTATCGTAGACTGGTTGCACTCCGTGTGCCGGCACACGCATATATGACATGTTTTGAGACAAGCTAACCAACTTGATGCTATAGCAACGTATCGATCAATCAGATGACGCTAGCCTCACAGATTTGCATGCAGATTCGGCAGATCACTGTGAGGAGGGAATCGAAGGACAAAGGCAGTATTATGACTGCGTGTGCACACACTGTTGTGCTGTCCTGTATGAAACTTCCCGTCAACAGCAGCGCATTAAAATGCGCTTTGCGCTATCGAACAATGAAATCTATCAGTCTTCACTCTGTAGTTTAGAGTGTGGGATCTTCGTGAAAATTTAGGAGTTGCATATCCCGGTGCTCTAGACATCCGACAATGGTTAGAAATAGAAGGTTGGAAGAAGCTCTATTCCTCCTTCAAAAGGAATTACCCTAATTCACGGTCGTTCGGAGAAAGCGAAAATAGACAGATAAACGGCTACTGAAAAAAACGCAACAATGTGTTCTGAGCAGGGTTTTCAACTTTCGAAAGAATTTTTTCCTTTAATTTGCTTTCTCGTTGCGTTAGAGTACAAGCAACATTTTCTGCGCTGCAGCGAAGAATGTGCAACAGATTAATGCACCGATTAAAATCGGGCTGTGTTAATGTAGGATTGTATACGTATACATTAACATGCGTTTTTCTTTTTGTCAGGATGTTCTGTGAATTTCCATGTAATTCTATCTTCATTTTGAATCACTCAAAAAGAAAATACAAGTAACGGAGACAATTGTTGACCCATATCTGCCGCTATATGTATCTTAACTTACCACATGCTGTCGGAAATCTGGTCCTGATATCTGGTATGAGGAATTCTGTAATCCTTTTTGCAAGAGGTTGCCTTTTTGTCTTTCATCTGTGCCACTTGCAAAGAAGCAGAATGTGCTGACTATGCTCCTCGAGCGCAGCAGGAGTCCTGTTGTAAATCACAGCAGTGTTTAAGTTTTATAGATCATACGAATTGGAGTGGACGAGATTTGATAATATTGGTCCGGCTATAGCTACTGTCGGCATAAACAAATGTAGGGAGAACATGCCGATACTTCCCGATTTTCTAATCATCATGTCGGCGCAGCCGTCACCTAGCAGATGGGTACCGATAACTCCTGTGTCGGCATTCACTCGGTGCGCCGATACGGTTGACAGCCGACACTGCCAGACTAATTGACGAGGCATCGCCGACGATTTTTTTTCACCGGGAACATCATGAATGCAATCATGTCGTTATATTCTTAAACGATAGATAACAACATGTCTAGGCCTATATATATGTAGAAACTTTCAACAACGATGACAATTAAAACTTCAAAACATCACTAAAGCCAACTTGATAACGTTATTAAACATTTGAAAACCTATTTTTTCATAACGCTATTTTAATTATCATTAGCGTTATTATTTGATAACGTTATTTGTAAATTCTAAAATCCGTTAGGATAATTTGGCGTTAGGTATACTAATCTAACATCATTCCGTCATGTACTAACGTTATTCTTCTAGCATCTAACGGATACTACCATTGTGCAGCCGTTATTATACCGTTACTTTTGTGAGTGTGTACATGACGAAGTGACTTTTCTGAGCAGAAAAATGAACCGCGTCTTTACTTTTGATCATGCAGATTGTTCCTTTGTAAAAGGTACGGGGCCTGGCTATGGTTGTACATGTATATCGCTGCTGTGCCCACCGTTGCCCGGCCATGCTAAACGCGATTGCCAAGTTTGGTAATAATCTAACGTGTATATGTAATTTTGCGGTATGATATTACATGATACAACAGAAAAATATATATGAACTATCAGACAATTTGATATAAAATTGGCTTAACCAAATAAAAACAGACAACATACATTACGTATGTTGTACAATGCACATTAACAGCATCTTTAACATCGACAGACATGCGATGATCGATTCCACTTGGAACTAAAATGCCCTATGTTAATTATTTGCAATACATGGATCCATGCTGTAGTTTCAGCCTGGACATGGCTGACATGGCTGAGCCTTATTAATAGCCAATTCCTCAGTGTAATATTCGGATTCTCACTGAATTTGTTAATGGTCACAAATTGTACAGAGGGAGTTGAGTGTTCATCAACACCCCATCAGTCTTCATCTGAATATTTTTTCTTCCAAATTGATAGTACTGCATTAAATTACTGTATTACCGGTCTCATCTTTAACAATTTTTTCAGGACGAACAGTCTTGAAACTTATCATACAATATCAATAAATTATGCTTAACATCATGTGCCATTTCAAAGGCTTTTTGTCGCATTGCACAACGCACAGCCGACAAAACAGTAATTTCGCCCTATTGCCGTAATGCTTTTTTGCCACAATAAGGACCGTACTAAAATGGGTTCAAATTTAGGCATCTATTTCTCATCTAGCCCTTTTAAACAATTAAATATCTTTGTTAAGATGTTTCTCATTGCCTATATTAATTTATGCTAATATCTTATGTAATCTTATATACATTCATTCATCATAGCAATTAAGAAACAAGATTGATAAAACAAATTTTTAACAATAGTTGAAATTTTTAAAAGCAGACCACCTTTGCTGTACGAGCATTGAAATATTGAAAATACCGTCGCTCCAAGAAGGTAGGAGTAATGTAGTAGGAGTAATCTCAACAATTCAGCGTCACTCACCTGGCAAAGATCAAAAAGTGGCTGATTCTTTTGAAATTTTGTTACAAACTCCTTGTGAGTATCGGGGTGCAAAGGTGCTGCAGCGGCAAAGCAACATAGTACACTGGAGATATCGTACTGCTCAACTAAGTCGGTGTTAGTTAAAAACACTATCAAGGGTGGAACTAAATGCAGATATGTCACTTTATAATCTTCAATGCTACGCAGCAAATGGTGAGGATCAAATTTCGGTAAAATAACAGTTGTTGCTCCGCGTCGAAGACCAAATCCATATACAATGACGGGAGAATATATATGATAAAATGGAAGAGTGGCAAGGAAAATTTCCTCACCAGGGCGGTGATCGAAGATTGGTTCCACTTGTTGAATGTTCGCTCTGAGGTTATTGTTGGTTAACATCACAGTCTTTGGCAGACCTGAGGTACCACTGGAGTGAGGAAGAACTGCTACGTCTTCTCCATCAATATCTATTTCGCCCCATGGGTTAGCACTACAGTCGTCATTCAAGAGTTCATCAAATCGACGGCACCCATGTGGAAGAGAATCTTTGCCAATAACGAAAATGTTTTCAACTCCACCCGCCTGCTTTGCTGCCTCTATCGCCGTATTTGCGTGTTCATCTGTGACCAACATAAATCGCGGCTGCGTCTGAAGAATGGAAGAAATATATTCAGGATGAAGCACTCAGAGCGGTCTTGTGTATACATGGGACTATTTTTAGAATCAAATCTTACGAGTATATCTGTAGCGTTTAGATATACATAAAACTGCACGAGTGCTATAGGTAGGGTGGTTCCGAAACCGGAGTCGTAAAAACCGCCACATCCGAAGTCAGTGTCGGTCGGAGTCGGCAATTTTCTCCGGAGTCGTAAATGATGCCTCACTCAGAGTCGGAGTCACCAAATTTGCCACACTTGATGTCGGAGTTAACGACTCCGACTCTGGGCTGCAAAGTGCATCCGAGGACACACCGGCTTACCCAGTAGCGGCACAGATGCGCATTTTAAGATCAGTTTTTGTGTTACCTTGATTACACTGACACATGCCACGTATATGCTTTATATCTTACAAAATGGCAACTGTGTAGAGATGCATGCACATGTAGCTACTGCATGTCTTGAGAATATAATCATACTGTTTGCCAGCATAATGAAACAGTGGTGCAATGTGTGTGGGACCATGCTATGAAATACAAATTGATCGGGTTAAAAAAGAACATGTGATTTTAGCTAAATCGATGAGTTGACCATGGAGAAATTTTGCTACCCTGTACAAATGGGTCCGACTTTATTATTCTTAACTTATTCAGAACCTATCAGACTTTTTTCTCACGTTCTACTGTCATAACCGTTGTTCAGTACTTTCTAACGAGACTTAATTGCTGCATCAAAGCGACCGCCTCCGTGTATGGTCTCCCACCCTCGTCAACTAAAGGACTGTAATGTGTAGAGAATGCAGCTGTATACGCATCATATTCAATCTCAAGCCTATCCAATCACATCCATCCTCACTAAATGGACTTCCTATACGATGGCTTCATGTTTGAACCACTATTGATCTTCATTTGGCCATTCTCGTGTTTCAGTGTTCGCTCCATTGCGCATAGCCCTATCTTACCGACCTCATCTCAAAATACCCAGTGCTCAATGCTCGCTCTAATCCTCGTATTCTTCCAGTTCCCTGACACTGCTTGGTTGTGCTGCTCGTCACCCTGACTTCGATGATTTCCCCTTCGCTGCTCATCGTGCTTGCAACAATCTTCGCACTTTCATTGCTTTCTTGACATCCTTTTACGCATTTAAATTAGCAGCTCTCCATGCACAGGCTCACTTGCATGCTTATAACAACTGTCAATGTGTAATTCGACTCATGTTCATTCTGTGCAGAAGTCCGCAAGTGACGACGCAGTCCACTTAAATCTGATTCATGTGAAATAAGCAAGTAAAGGTAAATATGCACAAAGAATCATTTTACTGACCTACCCATGGATTATCGTATCAAGAATTTCTATTAACAGGAGGCCTTTCATAATGAAAAACGCAAACCATTAGGCAAATGTTCACTCCTTCATTTCAGAAATTTTGTTAGTAAAAGATATCTGTAAATCATTATGTGACGGAATATGTGACAGATCAACCTGACGAATGCCACTGGCATAATGTAACAGAATCTGTCACATACATGTGAAATGTAGCTGATCGAGATGTGACGCAACCTGACGCGATGTGACAGATCTGTCACATGTATGTGACATGTACCTGATAGTATGTGACAGATAAGACATTTTATTCATTACCATATTGAAAGAAAACACACATTTCCGAAGAAGATGAATTCAAGTTTCTTATTAAGTCTGGGAAAGATCTGATAAGAAACCTAAGAAGCTCTTCTTAGAAATAAAGGAAACACTGATTTCTTTTGAAGTTGACTTCAGAATTCCAGGTTTCTTAGGGAGATAGTGAAGGAAAATGGAGAATTTCAAATTAAAAAAAATGTGCCTGAATATTGTTGATTACTGTCACCTGCCACGAAATGGTCCAAGAACTAAAAGAAAAGCAGTGAATAGTTAGATTATCTATCGGAACAGAAGCATTAGATGGCAGTGACGACCGGGTCGTTAACATGAAGAATCATTGTTGAATAGACTCCATTCCGATAAACTTTTGTAATGACTACATAAAGTCCATCCTGTTCACATTGGCCTGGATCAGTTTCTATATAAACGAAGTTGAATAGACAATACCATCATGGGAACATCAGCTAAGTTTTCCGTGTCGAGATGAGTTGTAGAGGACAAGAGATCATGTACGTCTTGGTTCCGGAGGAGGTGAGGAACAATATTTTCATACATTTTGGAAAATCGTCAGCATTGCAGCATAAACTTTTGAAGATTTTGACGAGAACATATACAGTTTGTAATCTTTTGAATTATAGATTCACACAAGAAATAGTATTGGGGAAAATTTGAAGGAGCTGAGTTGACTGAATGATGAGATGATGCGAAGTTATTCTACGAACTCCAGATCACTGGAGGTGCCATCAGAGCAGAGGAGAAAATGACTTTCACTATGTATACTTGACAGACGTGAGTCCAATGTTCGTGTTATTTGTGAGGAACAGCTCGCGCGTAGAACAACCTGCATAGAAATCAATAACGAGAATCATATTTCGACGGCTGCGTTGCATCAGCAATCAAAGCATTACCATAGATTCTTCAACAGAGCACGTAACTTACATGACATTTATTGACTCTCGCTTTTTTTCGTGTTACCGTTTGTGTCTTGTGTGTCTTGTATGTCACATGCATCTCAGATGTAGTGAAAAATAAATAAAGCTTGAACAGATGTAATCCGAGAATTTTTCATAGAAGCTGAATATGAATTCGTCACATATTGTCACCTCGTGTCACATATGTGACAGATGACGAAATCAAAACAAAGTGTTATAGTTCACTCAATCTTTTAATAATTCATCATATTTTCTCCATCAAACTTTGAGATGAATTGCATTCTTCAAAAATCAACATATTTTCGAATTATTTCGGCATAGGAACTATTCACTGGAAAATAATTCAATATCTGCCAGGTGACCTGAGTAGTATAAGGTATGACATCCGGCGCATCGCGTCGCTCGCACCAGATGTCACACCCTTCGAGTTTTTTCAAAAATTTACGTAGTCAATAAATTTCAAAAATTTAGGTAGACCCCAAATTTCACGTGGCCGAAGGCCGAAAATTTAGATAGTGACAAATTTTCAAAAAATCAAAATTTCAAAAATTAAGGTAGTCTCCAAATTTCAAAAATTTAGGTAGTGACAAATTTTCAAAATATCAGGTAAACGAAAATTTAAGTCGTCTCAAAATATCACGAGGTCTAAGAATTTTGCGTGGCCGAAAATTTAAGTTGTCTCAAAATATCACGTGGCCGAAGGTCTAAGAATTTCGCGTGGCCGAAAATTTAAGTTGTCTCAAAACATCACGTAATCTAAAAAATATCGCGTAATCTAAAAAAGTATCGCGTGGCCGAAGGTCGAAAATTTAGGCAGATGAAAATTTAAGTTGTCTAAGAATTGCACATAGTCTCAATATACCAGAAGATTGTATTCAAAATATTTCTTTAAAAATGGAAACCTCAGAAATTGAAGAAGTCTCAACAGGGACGGTGACGACGGCAACGGCGATGACGAAAATGGAAGGAACCGCAAGAATATATCCTTCGTTATCACAATTAAAAACAAGTGAAATGGACATTGAAAAAATTAACATCGAAAAACATAAAGATAAAGTTAGGTATATGAAAGATAAAGAATCTCAATTATTATTAAGATTAGAGCATTATGATAAATTAAGAAAGAGATGGTCTAAAGTTAAGAATGTTACACAAGGAATTGGCATATTCGTAACAATAAGTTTAGGTGCTTTAACAATTGTTATATCTTCAGGTGTTTTAGTAATTCCAGTAGTTGCTACTGCTTTAACAGGTACGGGTGTTTTTACAACTTCACTTGTTGCAATGTTAGATAAATCTTTAATAACTAACAAACGAAAATCATTAGAAACTAAGCATTTACATATAAAAGAAGTTTATGATAAACTACATTATTATTTTCAAAGAGTATGTGATGATAATGTTATTACGTTAGACGAGATTGGAAAATTTGATCAAATAGCTAATGAAGTAAATCAAATATCATTTCAATTACAGTCAGAAGATGTTGATGATAAGAATAAACAGGATGGTAAAATTTCTAGTGATGGTAAAATTTCTAATGAAGAAAATGATAAAGTTTTTTTAGAAGAGCTAAAAACTTTAAGCGAAAATTTAAGCAAAACTTTATTAAACAAAACTTTATTAAACAAAACTTAAAACGAAAAGATGTCAGACAACAAAGCAATAAAAAAATAATTTGTTCAGTAAAATGTTTTTGTTGTATTCCAATGTTACCACAAAATTCAAATATTATATTTTAAAAATATATCAAATTAAAGCTGTTAATCAAAAAAATATAAAAATATAATATAAAAAATTGATAAAATTGAAGCTGATAATCTAAAAAGAATTAGACAATTAGACGAGTTAATAAAACAAAGAAATATTATGAAAGAAAATCATCTTCAACATAGAATGATAAAAGCTGGTATTCAATCTGATATGTTTGACAAAGTAAAATTAACGGACGAAGTAAAAACTGATTATGAAAATACTATGAAACAATTTAAAACTCTTGAAAAAGAACTTACAAATAATGATAAACAAATTAATATAACAGATCCAGAACACAAAACTATATTAGATGACTATGGATTACTAGAATCAAACTTTAATAAGAAATTACCAAAATCTATGCAATTTGAACATTCTATTTCATTTATAGATGGAAAAACAATACCTAGATTTTATCTCCGACAAAAAGAAATATTTCCACAACCTTTTCGAGGTTTAATTTTTTCACCAGATAAATCTCCTTTTAGTTTAGATAGAAATTTTGTTGATCTTTTAAGAGGAGCAGATTTAAAAAATTATGCTGTAGAAGATCTCATAAAATATAAAGCTATGTTAGATAGAGTTGGTGCAGCAAAATCTCTTAGACGTTATAAACAATTACAAAATTTATTATCAACGAGAGTTAAAGTACGAAAAGGTTTTAAAACAGAAACAGCTGTATTCTTACCAGATGATCCACAAGAATTACTAGATAGATTAAATATTTTAATATCTGCAATAAAAGAAGGACATAATTCTAGTTTCAATGAAATTCATGCTATATTGAAAAGACTGTTAGAAAAGAAGATTCTAAATGAAGAGGATTATAAAAGTATAGCTGAAATATGTTGTTGTTTTTAATTTTTTTATAAAAAAATATTTATTCAAAATTCTAACTAAAAAATGTGTTCAGCAGATTTAGACAAAATTAATAATCATTTAGAAAATCTAACAGAGATTTTGGGTTCATCAAAATTTCGTACGACGCTAAAAATTATAACAACTACTTCATCACACACTTGTAATTTAGAACCCATTCTACATTTGGAATAAAATGAAAATTATCAAATTGCATTGACCAGTTTTTACACTATTGACTGTTTAACTTGCTTTGACTGTTTAACACTATTCAAAACGTTATCAGAAATGTGAATGATCAATTTAGATATTCTACTGATAAAGGTAAAACGTGGAAAATACTAACTTTTCTTCCTGGTTCTTACGAAGTTGAATCAATATCAAATGAAATTAAGAGACATTTAGGTATACCATTTAAAGATAAGAAACAATTACATTTTGCAGTTGAACCGGCAGTTAATAAATTTTCTCTTACTTTAGACGAAAATCATCAAGTTGATTTTAATCATGATAGATCATTGTCAAAACTATTAGGATTTAATAAACAAACCTATAGTCAAGGTTATCATTTAGGTGAGAAGATTCCAAAAATAACTGAAATAAATTCAATTGTTGTACATTGTGACATTATTGAAGGAGGATATATAAATGGTAAATTGTCAAATTTAATATTCAGTTTTCCAGCTTTTACTGTACCCATTGGTTATAGATTAAATGTATTTCCACAAACATTAATATATTTCCCTATTACAAGAAAAACTATTAACAACATTAACATTAGAATCACTGATGAGAAAGGACAAGAAATAAATTTTGGAGGTGAAGAGATTATGATAGATCTTTTGGTTAGAGAAGTTTAATCTTCTTATTCTTCTTTAAAAATAAAAATTAAATAAAAATAAAAATTATTTTATTAAAAAATGAGTGATGTGTTCCCATTAAATAAAAAAAACTTAAATTTAATCATCATCCAAATTTATCTAATAAAGTTTTGTCAGTTATTTGTGGAAGATCAGGATGTGGAAAAACATATTTATTATTTAAAATTTTAACGACTCCAAATTTTTTGGATTATAACAATCTTATAATTTATACAACAACAGCAGAACAACCCGTCTATCAATTTTTAAAATATGGATTTGAAAATAATCTTAAAAAACAGCAATTGCTTCATTATTCAAAGAATATGAAAAATCTGAATATGAAGAAGAAATAAGTTCGTGGTGTGAAGAAGCAGCAAAAAATAATCAGTTAGTAGAATCCAATAAAAATAAGCATATAAAGATACAATTAATAGATGATAGTGGTAATATGCAAGATCCTAGTAAACTAGATAAAACAATGAAACATTGTGTAATTTTTGATGATTGTGTTAATGATAGAAATCAGTCAGTTCAGAGAAATTATTTCACAAGAGGTAGACATAATAACTGTAGTGCTTTTTATTTAACACAAAGTATGTATTCATTAGACGGAAGTGTTATTAGAAAGAATGCAAATATATTTATACTATTTGAAATAAATGCAAGAAACTTAAGTGATTTGTTAAGAGATTTATGTGTAAGAAATAAAGATGAATTTAAACAATCGTGTAGCAATGCTTGGTCAAAAGATTATGGCTTCATTACAATTAATATTGATAAAAAAATTCATGATAGAGTTATCGAACAATTGTTCTCTGACTAAGCTTCTCCCGACTGAACGTCGTTAGAAAATATTTTCGCGGAGTGATCGAATAAATTTTTCTTATAAATTTTTTATTAAT
This sequence comes from Prostheceraeus crozeri, assembly GCA_907163375.1. NCBI lineage: Eukaryota > Metazoa > Platyhelminthes > Polycladida > Euryleptidae > Prostheceraeus > Prostheceraeus crozeri. The sequence goes on along the minus strand of CAJQUW010015834.1, from coordinate 16,761 downwards.
AAAAATAAAATAAATATGTTGAATGCTTACAAGATAGAACATGTACCAGTTTTAAAAGATTATCGTCATCCTACAAATCCTGTAAATTCGAAGAAAGAAGTTAAATTTTATTACCATCGCAGATATATGCAATTTGTCAAAGATTATAAAATAAAACACGGAATAAAAAGTTATGAAAGAACAAGGAATTTTCCACTTTGTTTAAGAAGTTTTAGAGTATTTTTAGCATACAATAACTTATGGTGGTTAATTAATAAAGAACATTTAATAGTTTATGATTTAAGAACATTACAACAATTGAAAATACCTTTATTTGTTTCAGATTTTAAAATTAAATCATAATCTCTTTTTGGATAAAAAAATCATAATTTTTTTAAAAAAATATGAATTCTAAGATGAATAAGGGTACGAAACCTATTATTGATGTATTAATGAAAAAACAAATTGTAGAATTTGATGAAGAAATTGCTTCATTAAAGAAACAGAAATGGATTAAAGAAAAACAGAAACGAACACAAAAACAAAAACGTAGTATTAAACGTAGTATTAAAAAACAGAACCGTAGAACAAAGGAAACATTAGAAACTCCTATTACTGATATTTTTTTGATGATAGAATTAAGGATGAACTTGGTGATGATTTATGCAATTTATTTAATCCAAATGAAATTAAATATGAAAATGTATCTTTTATTAATGTAGTAAATGATATGCGGAAACTTTTAGCAAATGGTAAAATTATTAATTTACTTGGAAACATTATTAAAGATCAGGAAAATAGAATTCAAAATTTTTACGTAACCTTCTATAATAAAAAATCATTTGAAACATGGTTTTCTAATCTGGATGAGAAATCCGATGCTAACGAATGGATTTTTACAGGTAATATTAAATATGAAGATTTTGGAATGAAGTTAGTACAAAGATCGCATAGAGGTGCAGGTATTAATATGAAATATAGAATCAACGAATATTTCGGTAAATATTGCTATATTCCTTCTGAAGATTTTTGTTTTATTAAATGTTATAATGTTTTACGAGGTTTTAATGAAGAACAAGGAGAAATGATGAGAGAAATGTTTAATAATTTTTTATATAAAGAGAAAGCCACATCTAGAACAGGAGTAATGTCAAACTGCAAATTTTCTCAATTCAATAAATATTTTGGAGAATGTGTTCAATATTATAGTCCTGCCAATCGTCATTTAAGTCCTAGAGGAATTGAAACGTTTCATAATTATGTTTATTACAAATATTTTCACGAAGGTTCAACAATTGGACACTATTGTTTAATTAATAAAACTCATAAATTAAAAGCTATTAGAGAAATTGAAAATAATTTCAAACCAATATATAAAACAGCTACTGATGAAAATCTAACAACACTTCCGTATAAGACCATAACAAAGAAACCAATTGACTACGGTTCAACATATCTTATATCTGGAAACTTTTCTTGATCCTAACTGTTCAACAGCACATCCTATTCCTTATGCTGTAGAAGCTATTAATTTTAATAAATTTATATGTTGCTTACCGAAACAAAGATTGAAAGAATTAGAAACACGTTTGTTAAGTGATATGATTAAAATTAAACGATCAAAAGATGAAGATGAAATTAAAAAACTTAAAAAACAAATTTATGAGTATAATAATTTAACTGAATTAGAATTTAAGAAACTTCAAAATTGTGTGAAAATATTTACAAGAACTGAGTATGATGAATGTCCAATCGGGGGAAACCCAGAGGACGCATGTCCGATACATCAATTTTTTAAAACTCTTGGAAAATTTAATTATTCGAAAGTAACTTTAATAGCTCACAAATCATCAGGTTTTGATTCCTATTTTCCGATAAAAGCTAATTTAAAATTATCTAAACCGCCTCTTAAAACTTCAAGAGGAATATTAACTGCTTCATTACAAAATCCTTATACAACTGAATGTGTTAGTAGATATATTCAAAAATCTTTTAGATTTAAAAACAATAATAATAATATGAAAAAAATTCACCTCCAGGTAAATTAGCACTTCAAACTATTATAATGAAATGTAGTTATCAACATGTAAAAATAATTCTTTATAAATGGTGTGAGAATTTTAAAATTCCTACCAATGTGTGTAAACTAAATTATGAAATTGGAGACATAAGACATGATAATTATCAAGAAAAAGAAAATGAATGGAAACCATATTTAATTAACGATGTTCTTTCACTAGCATTTTGCATCTACAAGTATAATAATGTTATGCGAGATTTAGTTGGTGAAGATATAACTACTAATTTAACATCCTCCGCTTTAACATTTAACGGTTGGATGAAAAGCGTACAAAATGACAATATAAATATTCATTCTCATATAGATTTATGGGCTAGAAATTATATTAGAAAATCTGTTAAAGGTGGAAGAGTTTCAGCAAATATAAGAAAATACATATCGCCATTTTGTAACATCTTGTTACCAATATTAAAACAGAATTTACCTGGTCGCTACGCTGGGGGGACCTTGTCCCCTGGAAGTAATTTAATAGATTTAATGAAACAGTATCGAGATTTAGGAGATAAAACTGAAAGTTGTAAAAAAAATTTCAAATAAACTACTTGAACAGAAAAATGAATTTCTAATGGCTTTTGATGCAACATCTTTATATACATCTGCTATGTATGATGAAAATTCAGAATACCCTAAATCTGAATCAGCTAGAAAATTTCGTCAAGAAGAAGAACGAGAAATAGTATCTAAATTTAATACTCAAACATTTAGACCTAAAACTGGAATATTTACAATTGTGTTTCAATATCCCAATGATATGTTTTTTCAACCAGTTCCTATAAAAGATAAAGTTAAAAATCAAAATAATAATTCTCATGTAAAAGTAATCAGGTTTAGAAATGGTATATGTTATGATGTATTAACTTCTGTAGACATACAAAAATTGTTAGATGTGGTGGAAAAATCTTACATATTACTGATGGTATAATTTATGAAAAAATGGTCAAGTTTCACCATTTCGAAAATATATTGAAAAAGTTTTCAATTTGAGAAAAAAATATAAAACAGAAGGAAACACTGTAGGCGGTGAGTTAATTAAATTATTAATGAATTCACTATATGGAAAACCGTCCAAAAAGACATAACCACTCAACATCATTTATGGAATGAGAATACATTGAGAAAAAATTTCACTAAAGAAGTAAAAGATTATGAAAAATTAAATGATGAACAATATTTAGCGAAAGTAGAAATGGAAGATGATGAATTTCATAAAGCTAATATTGTAAAAGATGGGAAGACAACCAACGGTCTGAGCAGCTACGCTACGACGTCATTCATGCCATCACACTTAGGTTCTTTTATTCTTTCTCACTCTAGAAGAATCATGAATAACTTTATTTTAGAAATTAATGGTTTCAACGGAAAATGCATTCATTATACAGATTCAGTAACAGCTGACATGCCTGTAAAACTGAGAAAGAATAATTCATTATTTATTTCTAGAATATATAGTATTGTAAACAACTATAAAATTAATCCGTTTGAAATTAATGGTGATATGAAAGAAATTTCATTAGTTGATAATTTAGAAATTTATTCTCATAATGGATGGAGTAAAGTAAAAAATTATTAAACATCTTACAAATCATAGACATCGGATAACATTATTAGGACTAGACCGGACAGCGCCTATTTAATACACTATCAGCTGATGGCCACAAGCGGATGTCGCTACCGAGTGGCTTTAATTCTGAAAAATTGTTTTACTATGCTATTTGTGTAAACAAATAGCAGAGCAATTTTTAAATTAGCGAAATTTTCATTAAATTTCTTTGGCTGTAGAATGCTTTCTTTAAGATAATGGCCTTGAAATGACTCTTGAAAAGATTGATCGAAAATGAAATCGAGAAGAAAAGTGTGACACTACCAAACCTTTTGCTTGTGTTTGGACGAGTGCATTGTAAGAGGATAAATTCATTACCAACCCTTTAAAGATTCAAAATTTTTATAGATGTTCTTAAGCCTAACTAAGAATAAGCAGAAAGACATTAACATGGCAGTAAGATTAATGAAAACTTTTCAGAAAAGTGCTTCATAATCAGTTTGGTATTACTCCTGACTCAGGTCACCCCTAAAAAATCTATCACTTATACTTTCTTTCGCAGAACTGAGATATGGCGTCTCATTAATCATTTTGTGAACTTCGAGCGTCCCGGCTAAAGATAAGCAGCACCCGGAATAACTGGGATTTGTCCTGGCCACTTCGGGCAAAAAGCACTATTTTACATCATTTCTTGTGAGCGCGAAGGGCGAGTTTTCCCGAGTACAATGAAAACAGATTTATTACAACAGTGTATACGTAAAAATTTCCATTATCATGAGATTAAATATAGGCTGTTGATTTGCAAATGTCTTCTGCTGTTGCCAATTCGGAGTATTTAAGTCTGCAATTATGGACGATGCAATATCTCCTCATCTCTATTCTCTCTCAGCTGATAATAGACACGTGGTTATCGATATTTTAAATTCTCTCGTTGTCATAATTGTTTTATACAAACAATATTTCCATGTCGCTACCGAACGACTTTAAAGGCCACGGGAAATCAGCTGTGTCCGGTCTAGTCCTAATAATGTTATCCGATGTCTATGTTACAAATAAACGTATTTATCGAATAGGAAAAAAATGGGAATAGTAGATGCTACTGAAGATCATTCATTGTTAGATGAAATAGGTAATGAAATAAAGCCACAAGAATTAAATTTAGGAACAAATTTACTACATAAAAAATTATTTTTATACGACAATACAATCACATTGAAACAAATTGTAAGTGATATTTATGTTAATGATCCACCTAATTTAAGATGTAAGCAAGCATTTATAGAAGGGTTCTTTTTAGGATATGGTTCTGCTGGAATCTATAATTATGAATCAGGAGTCAGATATTGTTGTACTTTAAATAAGCAAAACCTTGACCTCCTAATTAAATTACAAACATATATTAATGAAGTTTACAACAATGATTGTAAAATATATGATACAATGAGATCATCTAGGGTATACAAACTTAATTTTCAAAATCCAAAACAATATGCCACATACTTTAGTGAAAATTATTATAATCAGTTTAAAGAAAAACGTGTTCCTTGGTATGTTCTAAATGCTGAATATAATATTAGATATTGGTTCTTTGTTGGATTTTATGCAGCAGATGGGAGCAAGAAATCTTTTTTTACAAGTAAATATGCAACTATTTGTTTTACACAGAAAAATAAAGAAACCTTTAGTGGTTTATACAATTTGACATCATCTCTAGGTATTAATTTGGTAGTAAGCGAAAGACAAGATAAACCATTGTGTTTTACTGCGTGTCAAGTTAAAAATAATATTACCAAAGATGTCACCACTGTAAGATATTTAAATAATAAAAAACAATATGTTTATGATATTGAAACAGAAGATGGGGCATTTAATTGTGGTTTTCTATTAATTGTAAAAAACACTGATTCAATATACATTTCTAATGAACTCTTCAATAAATTAGATGCTGCTGGATATGTTGGGGGAGAATTGTGTCAAGGAAAAAATGATTATAGAAATGGTGGAATTATTTTTGCAATGTTTATTGCACCTAAAGTTAAATACTTTATTACTGTAGATGAACAAGGAAGACTTAACGAAAAGAAAACATTTAAGGGATATTCACAAGATAAAGTAAAAGTAGAAGATTTTCTAAAATTATATTCGGGGAAAACATTATCGACTACAGTTAATAAATTATGGAAAAGATCTTTATAAACTGGAATTAGTATTCCTTATAAAAATAATAATACTGAAGAAAAAAATTTTTCTGGTCAAATAAATATTCTTAAACGTCAAGCACCTGATGAAAATGAAATTATGTTACCTTATAACGGAGAAGATATTCAAGCTGAAATATTTCGAACAATCGTCAGTGAGAGTAATTTAAGTGATGATGACACGTGGGAATAATTATATTTCATTTTATGACTAAATATTGTTTTCTATCTAAAAAATTACATCTAAAAAATTGCATCTAAAAAATTTATATCTAAAATTTATGTCTAGAAAATTTATATCTAAAATTTATGTCTAGAAAATTTATATCTAAAATTTGTGTCTAGAAAATTTATATCTAAAATTTATGTCTAGAAAATTTATATCTAAAATTTATGTCTAGAAAATTTATATCTAAAAATAGAACTAATTAATTATAGCACTCACACCGTTTATTATTGGTTTTTATCTTCAATTGTTTGTTTTGCGTCAGCTAATGTAGATTTGGCATCAGATATTATTGGTGTTGCTTTTTTCAAGGCATTTCTTTCATCATCAATTCCAGAGTTTAAACATTTTAATGTATCATTATTTGTTAATCTGTTAGGTATTGCTATACCAAATGTTGTAATTTTTGAATATTTGACATAGATTGAATTTCTTGAACAGATTGAATTTCTTGAACAGATTGAATTTCTTGAACAGTTTGTATATTTTAAATAGGTTGCACATTTTGTTGAGATTGTTCTATAAGTTGACCATATGGTGTATGTTTCATATGTGAATATAAGAACGCTTGATTTGTAAAACGCATATTACAAACTTGACAAATTTCAGTCATTTCCATTTTGTATTTTTATGTGAGAAAAGTTTATTTTTAATTTCATGAGAAAATAATTTTTATTTCCATGACATATATATATATATATATATATATATATATATCTTTTATTGTTAAAAAATGATGTTACCAAATGTTGGTGGAGGTGCATATATCCCGAATAATCGTGAATCAGAAATAGAAATAGAAAATTATATTATGAAAACTGGAGACGTTTTATCTGGTCCATTGCATCTTTCTATTCTTCCGTAACAAAATACAGAGTTAACAAATAAACAATATGTTGATACAATAATCAATGACTTAAAAGAAAAATATATAAACGATGTTTTGGTTCCACTGATGAATGAATTAAAGTTACTTAAACTTAATGACAAATCATTAAACGATGAATTATTACAACTTGATAAAAAGGATAGAGACCTAGAAGCAGATATAGCAAAACTTTTTAAAAATTTCAGAAGAATCAAAAATTTTAATATTACTTTCTATAAATTTAAAATCTGCAGTCATTAAAAATAAACAACAGATACAACTATTGAAAAAACAATTAGAAAATGAATTACAAAAACTTCCTAAAAAATTTTTCAAAATTTAAAGCAGTTACAAACTACATTCGAAAAAAATGTTGATGAATTGAGTTCTAAAATTACTCAACAAATGAAAAAGATGAATAGAATAATAAATGAAGTAAACTCACTTAATCAAAAAGTTGATAACATGAAAACTCTTAAAATCAATTTAGAAAATGAATTAAAGAAAAATTTACAAGAAAACTCTAAAGGAAATAAAGAACAGTTAGATGCTGTTAAAAAACAATTAGATGTTCTTAAAAATAAGTTAAATGGTCTTAAAACGGCGTTGAAGATGAATCAGCAGAAAATGCAATTTAATAGAAAAGAAATTAAAATACATCACACGCTACTTGACGCAATAGATAACGTACAACGATTAATTAATAAAGTTATCACGAAGTTGTTGTCCATTCACACACGTAAATCTTAATCGGACCAAAGGTCCTCAGGTTACTAACCAATCCTAAACGTAAATCTTAACGTAAATATTTTTTTCCCAAAAGTCAAATTTAATCCTAAAAAATGCCTATAATTTATAAACACAATCTTAAACATTTTGCTTCAAATCAAAAAATAGCACATGAACCATCTATGAAATCTGTTTACCATTATAACAATGTAGAAACTATTCAAAAAGAAGGAGATGGCCTCTTTTCTGGTATTGGAGGTATCGTTAACTTAATTAAAAATAATAAAGATTTGATTTCATCTGCTGCAAAAGGAGCAGCTGCTATAGGTAGTACAGCTAGTAAATGCTGTTAAGTCTCAAAACGAATTAAAACATCTAGAAACTATTCGTAAACTTAAAAATGATTCTGAATAACTAAAAAAATTAAAAAAACTTTCAGAGGAAACAGAAAACAAAATTGCTAACATAGCCGCAGGGTCTGAGAGTAAACATAAGAAGAACTCAGGCGTAGCCACAGAACCTACGTTTCGTTCAATTGAAGAAATAAGAGGTAATGGTGTGAACAGCGGAGCTGGTTTAGCAAAATTCTAAAAAATATGTTTTGGTAAATTTTTTTAGTAAATTTTTTTCATTAAATTTTTTTAATTAAATTTTTTTAATTAGATTTTTTAAGTAAAATTTTTTTAATAAATTTTTTCTGTGTGTGAGAAAAGCAAAAAAGTCAAATTAATTTTATAAAAATGTCTTCTCTTATCGAAGATAAATTTAGATTAGACGATCCTCCGTTCGTCAGTTACAATCAAAAAAAGAATGACTATATAAGAATTGCTATGAATCCCGGATCTTCCAGTAGAGTAAATACTGGAGGAGATTTAATCTTTGAAGTTGATAATCAGCAAAGTTATATATATCTGCCAGGTTCTTTTTTACACTGTGAATATTCTTTATATAGTGATGCCAATTTTACAACACCATTACCAGTTACCGACAATATTGCATTAGAGAATAATTTCTTTCCAAGATTATTTACACAAATGCGTTTAGATGTTGCAACTCAAAATATAGAAACAATAAGTGATTCTCCAGGTGTAATTGATACAATGCTTAGATTTGTAACAATTGGTGAAAATAATAAAAAGTATGAAATCGAAGGTTGGTTTCCTGATACTAATGATGGTATAATTGTTGATGATTTAACTCACGCTGGAACAGATGCAGCAGGAATTGCGAAAGATGTAGAAAATATTGCAAATCATTTAAATAAAACAAGCAGTAGTGCATATAAAGAAAGACGTGAATTTAACAAGAAAAGTAAACAGACAGTAAATTGGCCATTGTCTCCATTATTCGGATATTTAGATTATGATAAAATATCATGTCAATTAAAATTTAAATTAATAATTCATCGCACAGCAAATAATGAATTAATCTTTTATGGTAAGACTGGAAAAAAAGCATATTTAAAAATTGATAGACTTGAATGGTGGATAAAGCATATTACTCCTAGTTTAGAGGTCGAATTAGCTATTGCAAATAGATTAAACACTAACAAACCAATTCCAGTAAATTTTCTAAAGCGTACTGCTAGTTCTGTAACTTTTTGTGAACAAAGATTTAACTGGCATTTTACTAGAACTTCGAATGCTCCAAGATATTTTTTACTAACTTTTCAAAGAAATAGTTCTCCAAGTTTTGATAAAAACAACAATCTTTTTCATATTAACACAATTCGAAGTTTACAAGTTGCTTTAAATCAAACCCGATGTCCAATTGATCCATTAAGATTCGATGATACCAATAATCAATTTATGGAAGGATATGATGCTTATAGAAATCTTTGTATAGAATTTGAAGTTGAACCACAATTAACTCCTGGAGATTGGAGACTTTTATATCATGTTTTCTGTTTCGATTTAAGTGCACAATCTGAAGATATTATCAAGACTGGTTGTGATGTAACAATTATTATTGAAAAGAACGATTCCACAACTTCATTGATGGCTTATGGTTTATTGCTAGAAGATGTAAAATATTCTATTGAAATTCTTAATGGAAAGATGGCTAGGATCGGCAAAAGCCTCTAAACAAAGTTCTATAGGTTAATTAAAATTTTTTGATAACTTAAAATTTTTGATAACTTAAAATTTTTTGATAACTTAAAACTTTTCCTAAATTAAAATTTTTTTATTAAAAATGTCGCAAGCGAAAAGTAATAATAATAATAAAACGGTTGAATTAAAATTGCCTAACATTGTTGACAAAAATACACCTAAAACTATTACGATTAGCAAAAAGAAATATTACATAAGTAAACCAATGATAGAGAATATTAAATTACAAGAAGAAAAGAATGGTGGAATTCTCCCATTAATTCCACCAATAATCGGTGGCATGGCAACAGCTGGAAATGTTGCAGGTGGGACAGCTGGTATTGTCCAAGCAGTAAATAAATCGGAGAAGGCAGCATTAGAAGAACAAAAACGTCATAATAGAGAGTTAGAGAAAGTTGCTAGGGGTGAAGGAATAGTAGATAATTTTATTAGTAAATTAAATTTAGTTGATGAAGGGAAACGAGTTCTTAAAAACATTCTACATAATGTTGATGATTTAATAGAAATTAAAGAAACTAAAGATGGTTCTGCAATATATCTAAGTCCTAGTATGATTTGGTAGTAACCTCAGGACTTTGGGTCCGATCGGCTAAAGCCTCTGAACAAGGTTCGATTAGGTAAAAACATTTATTTTATGTTATCTTTAAAATTTTTTTATCTTTAAAAATGAATTCTACAAATTCTATAAGTTCTACAAATTCTACAAATTCTATAAGTTCTACAAATTCTACAAATTCTATAAGTTCTACAAATTCTACTAATTCTATAAGTTCTACAAATTCAGAAAATTTAATTAAATTAAAAATTTCTAATTTAGATTTATTGAATTATCTCTTAAAAATACATTCTGGCCATCGGCCGCACACCGGCGGTGATTCAACTTCGTTGCACACCGGAGGTGACATACAAAAAACATTAGAAAACTTTCCTGAATTTATTTGGAGTAAATATTCAAAAGAAAAACATCTTCCTGGTCATTCATATACCGGTCCAGTAACTCGATTAGATATAAGACTAGATGAGAATAATAATCCTAAGTCAGGTGAAGAACCAATAAATAGAGTAGATGCAGCAGGTTATAGACACTTTTTAGCTTATCGAAATCATGGCCTAAGTTCTCGACATGAAGCAGATAAGAAGATGATTCAGGAATTAGATAGTTTTCAAAATCCTACATTTAGAGAAAGAATTGAAAGAATGTTTGTTAAGAAAGCTTTGCAAACTAAGATATTATTCGGTCAGGGTTTAAGTGAAACCTACGCGTCCGAAATTCATAAAGAATATACAAAGCCAAAATATCTATTGAAAGTAAAAGTATTTAATAAAGAGGATATTTGGAGTGCTGATCTTATTCATATGCCGAATGAAAAAGATTTTAAATACGCATTGACCGTTATAGAATTATATACACGATACGCTTGGGCAAAGCCTTTAAAAAACAAAAGTGGTCTGTCAGTTAAATATACGTTTGAAGAAATCTTTAAAGAAAGTAATAGAACACCAAAGAAATTGTTTGTTGACAAAGGGTCTGAGTTTTACAATAGAAATGTTAAGCCACTATTTGAAACTGTTTATTCCACAGAAAATGCTGGCAAAGCTGTAGTAATAGAAAGATTTAATAGAACGCTAAAAGGTAAGATCTTCAAGAAATTTACTGAGCAAGGTAATCAGAAATGGACAGGAATTAGAATTCATATACAAAGGAAAAGTAGATTTCAGTAATGAAGAAACTGATCCAAAGAATGCTTCTGACAAAGAATTGATCTGAACGATCCTGATTCGAAAATAAAGAATTTATTCGATAAATAAATTATTCGAATGATAGTAATCCGAATTTACAGAAACGAAGCCGAATGAGAAAGATTGGAGATAGATTGCGAATATTTAAGTATAAGAATAAATATTTGAGACTATTGTTGTTGGCTATTGTTTGAAAGTTATATTGAAGTTTGTAAAATCAATCAAACTTATCCGATTACTTATCAAACCAAAGATGATCAGAATCAGAAATCAGAGGCAGATTTACACTAAAGTGATTATACAAAGAAGAGATTTTTAATATCATTATCATTGGAAACGAACGTTTCCGGAATGACATTCCCTTATTTCCATTCTAAAATAATAACAAGAAATGGTAACTTTTTTTTAATTAAATAAAACATATAATAAACATAATTATCCACAATAAGTTGTTCCTGGTGTTTGAATTTGAAACGTATTGTATTTTCCATTGCCAAGTAATTCTTTGACTTCATTTGTTGAAGGCAATCCATATGAGTCGAACCAATAGTTCTCAGCCTCTGGGCGGTCAAAATAATAATTAGAACCGTTTCTATTTCTTTGCCCCGCTGACCAATGTACTCCTCTTTGATCTGACGTGTGAAGATTTGTTACGAAATTTACAGTTGGCTTATTTTTTAGGAATTGTAATTCGTCTGTCATTAGGACATGAAAATTCTTTATTCCCAATTGATTTGCGATCTTATTTAAATCGAAATTCGTAGTTGTTTGTGTTCCATATAATTTTAAGAAATCGGTAATGCTAGACATTTTATAATAAAAAAATTTCTTATAGGAACCCCTAGAAGTCAGAAGGGGGGTATTGATTTAAAACTGTCTCATAATGATGACTTTCCTTACTACTTATTCGATTTTGAAATGATAATATTATAATTATTCTAATCTACATTGTTTTACAGATTTCCATTTTCTTCATGAACTTCTCAAAATGAATTAGGAAAAAACTGAGTTTTAGATAGTTCTTCAATCACTGCCTGCTTGCTTGCTTTTCAGATGTAGTTGTCCACAAAATCATTTGTCTTGAACGGCTTGCAATTGTGATGTCTCTTCATCTTGAGTTGATGATGTTCCTGGTTGTAAATTTAAAACAATTTGACTTATTTTCATTGTCTTATTATAATAATCCGTTTCAAGCGTGGAGATTTGTTATGAAGTTCAAAGGAATCGGTTTATTAGCAGAGCTAGTGCTTCGCACATCTTTTATCAATAGTAATTCATCCCTCATCAATATGTAAAAATTCTTTATTCCCAATTGAATAGCAATCTTCTTTAGATCAAAATTCGTTGTTGTTTGTTTGTCATATATTTTCAAGAACTCGGTCATATTATTAACCTGAGGACATATATCGCCTATATTACTCAGTATAACTGTCGGATTTTCATCATTCATTTTAAATGAAATAAATTCCAATAACTGCAATAATGTCTACTTCTTGTACAGAAAAATAAAAGCAACGGCAGTATATTTTGCATCAAATATAATAATACAACAATCAATCTTATCACACAATTGCTCAATTACAGTCTACTGCCAGAAGACTCGAGAACAAAAGGAAATTTAATTACATTTCAAAATATTCTAAAATGCAATACTACTAAGTTCCATGAATCATGCTTAAATACTGTAATATAGATCTATACAATTCCAGTCTACTGCCAGAAGACTCGAGAACAAAAGGAAATTTAATTACATTTCAAAATATAGATCTATACAATTCCAGTCTACTGCCAGAAGACTCGAGAAAAAAAGGAAATTTAATTACATTTCAAAATATAGATCTATACAATTCCAGTCTACTGCCAGAAGCCTCGAGAACAAAAGGAAATCTAATTACATTTCAAAATGTTCTAAGATGCGTTACTACTTATAAAAAAGTCTTCGTAAATAATGCATGTGTATTGCACATATCTTAAAAATCATCTTGGGAACCAAACCTCATTTCTTCTATAGTTGTCGGTTGATTCAATTTTTCTATATAAATTTTGATTTCTTTAAAAGGTTTTCTAACAAAACTAATGGGCATTGATGAATTTAAAAATAATACGTGTGGTAGAACTAGATCCGATAAGTTCATCAAGAAATAACAATAACTTACGTTATAGGAAATTCTAAATAGTTCCAAGTTTGCCACAAATCTCTTTTTTTTATTGTCACTCAATTCCAGAATTCTTTTAAAACCATAACCTTGATGAGCAGCACTTCTCAGCAACGACCCATGGTGTACTTTATCACTTGCAATCAGTTTTGAAATCATAGTAGCACTATCCTCAATGGTAATGAAATGTTCTTTTGTAACATTGAACTGAGGAATTGTAGTAGTGGTGAGATACTGTTCTATTTTTACTGTAATATCCTCCACTTGATTTTGAGAGTCCACAACTTTGTTCTTCTTTCTCGATTGAATTTCCAACTTCCACTCTTCAAAATATTTCTTCGCAGTTTCCTTGTGCTCTTCTTTAATTAAGTTTAGTAAAATCGGCATGTAAAACGAAAAAGCTTCCGCGGCAGTACGTTTTGGCATTTTGTAATGAAGAAAACAGTCACTAGTTATGATTAATGAAATTGTAAAATGAAGTATTACTTCCTACATGCTTCAATATATTCCACGTCGTTTTAATCTGTGCGGGTAACAGCTGTTTGTTCTGTAATGTAATGGTTCGGGAATGCGAAAAGCAGATGCATTTATTTCATGTATGCGGGAGCAACTGTTCCCTACAATTGGGAGGTTCATCAGAGCACAAAGCAGTAACAATAACAGGCATTGTAAGAGATTGTGTTACATTCTTAAAGAATTATTTTGAATACAATCTTCTGGTATATTGAGACTATGTGCAATTCTTAGACAACTTAAATTTTCATTTGCCTAAATTTTCGACCTTTGGCCACGCGATACTTTTTAGATTACGTGATATTTTTCTACTACGTATGATATTTTTTGGAATACCTAAATTTTCGACCACGTGATATTTTGAAAATTTGTCACTACCTAAATTTTCGAAATTTGGAGACTACCTAAATTTTTGAAATTTTGATTTTTTTGAAAATTTGTCACTACTTAAATTTTCGGCCTTCGGCCACGTGAAATTTGGAGTCTACCTAAATTTTTGAAATTTATAGACTACGTAAATTTTTGAAAAAACTCGAAGGGTGTGACATCCGGTGCGAGCGAAGCGAAGCGCCGGATGTCATACATTATACTACTTACCTGTGACACATCTTCCAAAATGTGACACAATAGAATCTGTCACATTTTCCGTCATTCATGTCACGTTATGATTTACAGTGCACGCTCTACTTTAACACACATAGTTTAACTGAACCTCTTACAACGCTCTAAAAATAGAAAATGATAATAATAAGTACAATAATTGCAAAATCTTTGACCATCTAGCTGCACTACCCGTCATCTTATCTATAAATTTTCTTGCTCGCTGTGCAATGAATTTTATATTGGTCAGATCAATAGACCATTTAAATACCGGTACATGGAACACAGACGTGGTAGTTTACACAATATTAATTTCGATAGCACGTTTGCTGAACACATACAACGGAAGCATATTGCAGGTTCAATGAGGACAGTCAGAGAACTATGTAAGAACTTAGCAATTCATGAAAGTCATAGCGCAGAAGTTATCGACAAAGTGAAATCATGACAGACAAAGAAACTTTCATTCATGACATGGCGATATCTTGGACAAATGCTATACAGTCCCTTTTGAATTCTGTCTTTCTTTATTTGAAGTCACAATGTCATTGATGAAATTCAGTCACTATTGAAATCACTGTTTTATTAACTATAGCTTAGATGTCACTCTCAAAGTCCAAAACATGGAGAAGGCAGATGGACATTGAAGATTTTGACCTTTCCATGTTCGAAAAAAGCACTGACGCAGTTCAGACCCGCTTAGCAGAGGCTAGACACATTAACATCTCTCTCCTAATCATCGTCGGTTAGAAATTACAAGTTTTTGAACATTGAATTCTGTTCCCCAGAAGACGGGCGAACGATCGAAACGTTGGCAGCGTATATTAAAAATTTTACTAACAAACCTACTAAAATATGAAGTGAACATTCACGTACTGTATTACGTTTTCTCTTGATTATCATGAGGTCAACTAAGAGTTTCATATTTCAATAATGCGGACCATGTTTGTAAAATCATGTAAAAATTTCCGGCTTTCAATTGTATCACTTCCCATATCTTGAATGCTTAGGAGCTACATTTTTCAAATTGCTATTGAAGGATGTAAAAGTCAATATCTGAACGTCTTTTAATAGCGAAGTGATTTCATGACTTAACTTTGAATAACGAATTTTTTCCGTTCCTCATTACACGAAGGTAATCGAATCCCTCCGAAAACCCAATATTTTGCTGTTACCGGACGCTTCTTCTTCTCTACATTGCTACTTTTGAAGGGAAGAATGTTTATTATATATATTTTATTAAATATATTTTTATGAAAACGCAAAAAATTGTCCATGCAGATAAAAACACTGACTTGTTTTAAGTAACGGGCCAACACAAAATATCACACATTAACATACAAAAAAGGTGAACTTTCTCACTTTGTCACTTCGACTACCTCAGAAGTAGGATGTTACATTGCTCTCCTCTTGACCATTAAAAATTCAGTAAATTTGAAAATGTCGAACGGTCGTTGTACGCTCACTGGAAAAATACGACTTTTCCATTTTCTTCATATCAAGAGCCGATCGCTAGCAAATGTCTATTTACATGTATTACTATATCTACTATTTGCCACACTAAAGCAGCAATTGACTCAACTATAAGTTATTAAAAATCATCAGTCTAGCCATGTCTAGATATCAAGTTAAGCCTGTAAAAGATCTTTTGAGTTGGATCTCACCAACATATGAATCACCTTACGCTGACCTCTTGAGGCAAATAATTTTATCAAATTATAACCTTATTTAGTAGCAAACCACCTGTTCGCATATTTTCCATTTTTTTAATTTACCATTGCGTGAAAAGAAAAATATACATAATGACTTTGAAGAGCTTCTTTCAAGCATATATGACGTGACAACACAAAGAGTCAGAAGAACAGTTTGTAAATCAACCTAATTTGAAATCAAAACTAATCAATAGTCAAACATTTTTAATAATTTTTTGGTAGAAGATAGATTTTGTGATGACTAAGAGCATATGCATGTTATTCAGCATTAAGATAGGTATTTTACACCACCAGTGATTCGAATATACA
>CAJQUW010015833.1:0-114366 GCA_907163375.1 Prostheceraeus crozeri | reverse complement strand
AATCACCGCAACCCAATTTCAAATGCATTTCTCTATATAGAAATGTCATTGTTCAGCAAAAAGGCCTGAAGACTTTATAGCTCCTCATTCTGGATGTATTAGATAATCCATTATTGTTTAGAAACTCAGCACATAGCGAACAATGCAAAGTTTCTTGCCTCGCAGTACATTCTAAGCACACTTAATACATCCTTCAGTGTGTATCGAGGTCAGATGCATTTTGGTAAACAATGGCGATGCAATGCTATTGAGACTTTCATTTAAACCGCTGCACGGTGTATTCAACCTACTGAACTGCTGATGTCACGTCGAAATGGTAGGAGAAGACAACGATTTCGTAGTAATTGGAGGCGGTCTAATGAGAACAGGAACGACCAGTCTTCAAATCGCTCTGCAACGTCTTCTTGGTGGAAAATGTTATCACATGAATGTAGTATTCAGAAATCCAAGACAGGCTGAATTTTGGAAAAAGGCCACAACGAAAACCCCTTCAGACAATGAATGGAGATCCTTCCTTGTTAATTACAAATCTGGAGTCGATTTTCCTCCATGCGCATTTTATAAAGATTTGATGGAAGTTTATCCGAATGCAAAGGTTATTCTAAGTGTCAGAGATCCCGAACATTGGCACAAAAGTCTGATATCTACTATTGCACCAGCCATAGACACATTTAAGAGCTTCCCAACGAATGTCATCTTGCGGTTGAGTGGACATTCACGAGTGGTAGAATGCATTGATGCCTTGTTTGCCAAAGTATTTGGACATGACTACAATTTGAGGGACAAGGATCTGATGATCGCGGCCTATCACAGACACGTCAGTGTAGTAAAACGCTTTGTACCACCTCAGCGGCTGTTGATCTTTAAGGCCAAGGACGGCTGGGAGCCATTGTGTCACTTCTTGGGAGTCAGTGTTCCAAATGAACCATTTCCACACGCCAATCATACGGATGAATTCGTCGGAAAGACTTCCAAACTGCAGCTTTTCAGTAATGTGGCTTTGCTTACTGTTTTACTTGCATCGAGGGGACTTTGTTATTGGATTATGAACAATTCTACCTTTCCGACTATTCTAAGCAGGAACAACCTCTAGCAACGCAAATATCGGTGAGCGCTTATGTCAAGTTTGCAGGCATCCGATAATGTCTCTGTTAAATAGTGCTGCAAAACACCTTCTGCCTCAATATGGCTTCTAACTAGTGGTTGCAATGCCGGGGCATTTTACAATACCAGCAATTTCGTGCTTGAGCAATGATTCTTCAGGTCATTTCCTATCATCTGTATGTGATGCTATAATGCCTCTGATCGGCGATGCATACGAGAATGCGGTTCAATCTGGATAATGGGGGGCAACATGTTGATGTTCGCCGACTGTAGGAGGAAATGCCAAATCTGAAAGTGTTAAGCTTCATAGATGTTCATGAACTTGATAAGAAATGACCTCATGACATTCTATGTCAAAAAATTATTTCTGTAGACCTAGTAATTTTCATGTTAAGAGAAAAATATAAAACATTTTATTTTTGACTAAATGTTTGTCCCATTGGGTTGGCATGTGCTTTTATTTGATTCTATCTGACAAGAGGAGGAACTAACTAGAACTCGGGAGGCTGGCAGATTTTCTGTAGGCATAGGGTGCACATCATTCTGCTATGGCCTCATTTTTTTGCCTCCTTTCCTAAAGAAACTCGCTCTGGCTGCCGAACCATTTAGTTGATGTGAACATGCTATGACTTAAAATTAACTAAAATGTCTTTCATCACTGTCTCTTGAAAAATTTGAATCTTGGTTCATCGGAATTGGTTGTGATCGATGAAACTGACTTCATCAAGGAATATTTCAAAAATAAATGAGACACTTCACTCTTTGCTGAACATATTTTGCGCCAACGTCTACCGGTACATCCAATGGACAGCAGAATTGCTTCAACATCTTGGTAACTACTATTTACCAAAGATGTCCGAAACCGCACCAACGTTATATGAGAATGGATTGTCCATTGTTAACCACTGGAGGTCGTTATCATTTAGGCACGCGATTTAGTAGAATTCACTAAGTCATCCCGTGTATATGCACCTCCGCTCCGACGGCCTTTCCGTTTCTACAGGTTAAACCAATAAGTTTTGTCCGGTAATTGCACGCAGCTATCTTCCAATGTATTTAATGTATTGCTTTGAAATTTTATATGACTATAGAATACTTATTTTGCTAACTTATACTGGAAAATTAATTTACTAAGCCTAAACCGTATGTGAAAACAATTACTTTTTAGAAAAAAACGTTTTTTATCTCTTTTTCAAATACACAACAAACTCAATTTATACTCTCACAGCGCGCCTGCCACCGCTGGTGAAGGCAAACGCCGACCATGGATTTCTCAATAACCTATTATCTTATTTGTTAGTGACCTATTGTCCTTATGCATGGCGTTAGTCGATGCATGGCCAATCGCTGATCGGCGTTAGTCCTCGTCACGCGTTTGTGGTTTGTGTGATTGATTGTTTGCAGTGAGCGGCAGATCAGATATGCTACGTCGTGAGTATAAATTAACTCGTCATTCTCATAGTGTCACACTTCAGTTTGGAAATGGATTTCACACGAGAAGACACTCGCAAGTTAATTTATTATAATTGGAAACGTGGATTGGTACCTGCAAAGATTGCAGATGAAATAAACTCAACACTGGGGCAGGACACAACAAATGAGCGCACTTGTCGGCGATGGGTTGCAAAATTTAAGGAAGAAAACTTCAATGTTGAAGACCAAGACCGATGTGGAAGGCCATCTTATGATATTGACGACCAAATTCGAACCCTTTTGGTTGAACACACCACCACTCGGGAAATGAGCCTTGAGATTGGAGTTTCCCAGCAGACAATTAGAAACCATCTGCTTGGCATGGGTATGCGTTACCTGTGCAACCGATGGGTTCCACATAAGTTGTCCGAGGAACAAATGGCCAACCGCGAGAGGATTTGCAACGAATTGCTGTCTAAGCATGAGGCTAATGACTTCCTCGGTCAGCTCATTAAAATGGACGAAATCTGGATTTATTGGGACAATGACGGAACAACTTACCACCATCGTTCGTGGAGAGGCGAAGGTGATTTCCCTGATGTGGAAGTTCGTCGTACACTCTCTCCCAGGAAACATCTGATGTCCGTTTTCTGGGACTGTAAGGGAGTAATACTGATGGACATTCTTCCGCTAGGTGCAACAATCACTGCCGACATTTATTGTGAGCAGTTGTCGCGTTTGGTAACGGAAGTTCAGCAGAAACGACGCCGTTTTTGTGATGGAGGATTTCACCAGATACATTACCTACATGATAATGCTCGACCCCACACTGCAGCTAAATCTGTTCAAAAACTCGCTGATATTGGTTTTACCGTCCTACCACATCCGCCTTACTCCCCAGACCTTGCGCCCTCGGACTTTTACCTATGTTCACCATTGAAATCTTGCATTCGCGGGAAAAGTTTCAACGGAGCTGAGGAGACCCAAGTGGTTCTGGACCAATGGATACAGAACAAGCCACGCAGCTTCTTCGCTGATGGGATTAGAAAATTGCCTGATCGATGGCGCCGATGTTAGCTCCATCATGATAGTTACTTCGAACACCTCTCGGAAATGGATGATTGACATTTACACTCCTATTTTTTGTGTATTATATCGACTTTCCAGAAAAAACTGTTTTACGTTGAGTTTGTCGTGTATTTAAAAAGAGATAAAAAACGTTTTTTTCTAAAAATCAATTGTTTTCACATACGATTTAGGCTTAGTAAATTAATTTTCCAGTATAAGTTAGCAAAATAAGTATTTTATAGTCATACAAAATTTCAAAGCAATACATTAAATACATTAGAAGATAGCTGCGTGCAATTACCGGACAAAACTTATTGGTTTATCCTGTATAATGCACTTCCGACACGGAGACTCTCACTAGCACCACCATGGAATCTACATTGATACCTTAGTCACACTCAAAGGTATGACGAGCGTCATCTGAATTGTGCAAGTCCATAATTCCTTTCTCCGCTCATTCAGTGTCCAACCTGTCTCGCCAATCGATACTCAAAGGGCATACAACTCCTGTGAACATGTGATGTTACAGACTATTCAGAACTGCAGAGAAGTAGTTGGTGTCTTATCAGTAGGCTTCCTAACGTCAATGAGAGCTTCACCGCGTTCTACATTATTCATGAAATTGATCCATGAACTCTACGTAATTGGCACGGACGACTATTGACTACTAGAATTTTAATCTATGCGCCTTCAGAGACTCCTTTTTCACTTTTCTCTCTGATTACGATTCAGCTCATCTAAAGAATGCTATAAAAATGCTTTAAAATAAATCATTTGAATGTTTAAACATTCTAAAGAGGGTCTTCCTGAATCAAGTTGTTTTTATAAGTGTATATAAGTGTGATATTCACGGAGTTTTGGAAGTGTTTCGATTACAATCAGTTGTAAACTATCAACAACTTTCAGTCAATTTTGCGACCTTCCAACTGCCATTAACATCACGTTTTTGCGGTGATTGATGCGTCATGATATCATTATTTCAATGATATTTTGACATCGAAAACGGCAAGATCATGGCTATAACTTAAATTAATGAATTTCTTGAAAGAAAATGACATTTCCATCATTTGTGGAGAACCATTGAATAACCTTTTCATCTTCACAAATTCAACTGAAACTAACAGCTGTGTCAGATCGAATTTCAAACGATGATGGGCTGATGAACATTTTCTTCCCGTCTGTCAAGACTGAAATTGATCTATTTGTTTCTGCTCAAAGGAAATACTCAAACAACTTGGGAATGGTCTCATTTTTCGATTCGGGCGTGAAGTGTGGAAACAAAATAAAATCTCAGAAGTGTTTTGATGATTGTGAGAGCATCGTCGCAAGAATGTGCGTCGAAAGGTCAACTTAAAACAAAGAGTTTTGAAAATATCAGCCGATAACAGCTTCACCGAAGGGCATGTTCTCAAAACGCGCACCAGAACTCGATCATCACATTGCGTCAACAGACACACAAGTGAGCAGCTGCTGCGACAGTCATCGACGTAGTGAGTAAATAGATCAGATAATAACAATAAGAAATTTTGGTACTTCTATTCTTCCCCCATGTTTTCCAATGTTTCCAAATTCAAACTAGGTCACATTGGATTTGGAATAGACTTGACAACACACCACCATTGAGAAGTCTTACTTGACCCTGGGATGAAGGATTGGTCCCTTCGATACAAGGTACAGAGCTGTGATCATGAACTTCGTGGGATTGTTGTCTGCAGTGAACAACAAAACAAGTGCTGGGAATTTGCTGCAAACAGGAGGAATTTTGCACACTCAACGCTTCTATGACGGAAGTGAGACTGCACTTAGGCGCAAGAGAAGATCGTTGACGATGCAACAGTAGAGGGTGTCAACAACAGAAATGACTGGGTGGAAGAAAAGAATCACCGAAATTTTGAATGGTGGAGTTCGATAGCAACTATCTCAGAAACACCAAAATCTGGAATAATGACCAAGGAAACACAACCAGTCTGGCTACCAGAGCAGCATTTCATTGGTTAATGTTTGGTGCAATTTTGTTCGTAAGCAAACAATGGAATTGACATTTCGACAATTTCACATGCAGTATAATTATAATTGCATGCATAAGTATAATTGTAGCATGCGCTATGTTGTATATCGTTTTACATGCAGATTATGCAATGAGTGTTACATTGGCTCTACGAATCGACCCTTCGGCATCCGTTTTGCTGAACATCGAAGGAGCATTGATAATCTAGACAGTGCCAGTGCCATCTCAGATCATATTGTCCTACGTCATTCTGATCGTTGTTTTTCTATAGACGACTTTGATGTCGATATCATCGATCGCCTCAGCAACCCTATTCATACTAGGGTGGCTGAAGCGAATTACATCAGGATCTATTGTCCATCCATGAATAGGAAACACGAATTGACGAGAATTCTTTTTTGATATTTAAACCATCGCTTACCAATGCCAGTTTGTCCATGAATAAGTCCGCAGCGGACGAAACGTCGGTCGGTTTACACTTTGTATTTTTATTTATCTTTAAAAATTAGAAACATCGCCATTACAAGGGAGTGTTTTCAATTTTTAATTTCAATGGCAACAATTACATAATTATCCTTGCATCCAAAGTCCGAAGGAAGTATAGTTCTTCCGAGTTCAAGTCCGAAGCGGATAGAAGAAGTCTTGCTTTGAGATGTAAGGTTGAAAAATTGAAGTGTTTTTATTTTTATTGAAGAATTTCAGATTTTTGCGATTGTTGTCAAACGGTTTTGATATATTTACGGTAATTTGCATAAATTAACGATATTTTTCATTGGGAAAATGTGGGTCACCGACCTGATATTGAGATTTTCAATAACTAACTGCATTTTGTATTTGAAAATCGATGCTGAATGATATTTAGGGGAGCTTGAGAAAATTCAAATGTTTGTTGTGAATGGAGAAGGATGGCCTAAGTGAGCCCTTACTTATGCCCTAAATGCCTGTTTGAATGATGACGCAATAGGTCAGTCGGAAATGAGATTTATGTAATTCTGCATGACAAGAACCGGCGCTGTGGCCTTGTGGTAGAGTGTTCGCTCTGCGTCCGGGAGACCTTGGTTCAAATCTTGGTCGGGTCAAACCTAAGACTTTTAAAATAGGTACACTCTGCATTCTTGCTAAACACTCAGCACGAAAAAGAATGAGAATGTTCCGTAATGAGAAAAGAAAGAAGAAAGGCTCCGTGCCTAATGTGCTTCCGAGTATAAACAACGTTCATTCACTTTTTTCAAGAAGACCTCAAATGCACTTCACTATTCGAAGCCACAGCCAGTGCAAAAGAAGCGTTTTGAACAGGCTTGAGTGCTGCTTTGCCATTTAGCTTAGGATATTGGAGTCAACCAATTTTCGCAATTCACAATATTTTGGGATAAATCGATGTTCAAACAGCGTGAATATATTGTCCTGGCTATTTTTCATGTTTTGAATGTAGTTGGAAAGAGACAATATTGAAACATGGTGGTTTTATTTTCTGTATGTTTTTCTTTACAATTCATTTCACTTAACATCCGTTAACTATCTTCAGGTAAAAAAGGAAGGAATTGTGGCCTAGTATGATATTTAAAATTCACACCGACGTCTGTCATAATAACATAATATTTAATACAAAATGGGGAGGACTATGGAACAGGTAGTAGTGGTTTACATAGTACCAATAGCATCTTAATGATAACCTGACTAGATATGACAACAAAGGACATAGAAATGGATTAGCAATGCAGAGGCTTGAGTTATAAGTACATGCACCTATCATACAAGTATAAAAAAACACAAAGCTATAAAACGATTGGAAGAAGGTTAGAGGTGTGAATTAGAAATTTGATGCAGTTATAATGTAACAACACATTGTCATGTTTTATTATTTTTACATAATAGAAAAAAGTTTTTAAACAGCGTGATTATCAATGGAAATGCCTGTACAATTTGTAGCTTCATTTCTCGATTCCTTGAATGAAGCTGGATGATTTCACCGAAATATTCAAAGAGATACTTCAAGAATCAGCTCATGAGATCGAACTGCAAGATACTGAAGGTTCGCTTCCTCAAGTAATCGAATTAGAAAAAGTTATCAATCTTGCAGCAACTGAGAAAAGATCTTTCTATTGAATAAGGCAATTAATTGCGAGCGTAAATAGCTGATTTCTATTACACTAATGACATTTTGATGGATTTTGTTTTCATGGCAAGAAATGACGTCATTTCGTTGCTATCAGATCGCTGCTATCTGCACCGCATGAGTCAATCCCACCAATAACCAATCAGCTTGGGACACCAGTTGACGACAGACAGTGGACAGGTAGAATTTCATTGTCTCAGTTAATTTGTCGGTTTGTCAGTGCTCAATTTCTTCCCAAATTTGCTGCATTCAGACAGAAATCCATGACTTTGGTAGGAAGCATTCTTTGTCAACTTGCCCGAATGCTGTCTGTCTCTCTGTTCTTTTTGTAGCAA
This sequence comes from Prostheceraeus crozeri, assembly GCA_907163375.1. Lineage (NCBI taxonomy): Eukaryota > Metazoa > Platyhelminthes > Polycladida > Euryleptidae > Prostheceraeus > Prostheceraeus crozeri. The sequence continues at coordinate 106,322 of CAJQUW010015833.1, read as the reverse complement.
TTTTCATGATTAACTTTAAGTTGGTATTGCTATGATGGAGAATGAACTAGCAGGGAGGCGGAGTCCTATCATTTTGTTAGGACTCCAGCTTTTGATAGGTCTCCGACTCCGGGTGACAAGTATATATAGCCTAGCTTTCTTTGAAAAAAACAGGTAACTTACATCATAGATCATTATAGGCTTACCTGAACCTATTTTTAGTGATCATTGCTGCATCAATTATCAATCATTTTCGATGAAAGTTCATCAAATGTCGCTATCAGTTAGATGCATGAGACTCGGCTCCTCCCATCTTGTTGATGTGAGCTTCACACGGTTTTTCAGACAGTCTCTACTGGGCAGGAAAATCCCCATCCTTCTCCAAAATATATGAGTATGACGTGAGGGTAAGATGTAATGTTCTCAAACAAACTAGTATTTCATTTTTGTCTCTGATGTGACCTTTGGTGCATAAGTATGATCGAGGCTAGGAAGGCTAGGAAGGCTGTCTTCTCTACTAAATCACCGAGTGAAAAGACAATCCTTTTTCACTATCACGGTTCATTCCCTCAACTATTACAAGCTTTGCATGCACTGCTGTCTCTGTACTTTTGTTTGACGGAGATAGTTGACATCAAGACAGTGACAGCTATGCACGAGGATAAATTATTTGTTTGTATTATGCTTCTGGTCTAGTTAAAGGCCGGAGTGCGGAGTCCTATCACCTGATAGGACTCCGACTCCGTCTCCAGCAAAAATGATAGGACTCCGGGACTCCGAATGACATAAGGTAATCATCTGGAGCACGCTAAATGTTTCCCCTTTAGACATCGCAATCCTAGAACTTCTCCGCTTAAATATCAGCAGTTCGGACGGATCGTCTAATCTTTGAATTGTTCATCTTTCCGTTATTTATCAGGGAACAAAGTTGAAACTTTGAACATACTTGTCAGTGTCTCAGCTGTGGATGCAAATGAAATGGCACAGGCTGGAATATGACTTCTCACACCGCTACTGTGCGATAATACGAATTGACACTTTCATAGACGCTTTCGTAATCAATATTCTCAGAATGCATTGATATGTTGTCAGATTATCCCACCTATTAAATGTGCGTTCTTTTCAATGGCATTGAATTTTCCATCAAACGATAAATCCCAACGAATCACCATCTCTTCTGGCATGATGAATCCAGCAGCATAGTCTGCTTATTACGACTGAAACATGTTTTTGAATTTCTGCAAAAACAATGTCCTCACTCATGTTAGGCAAAATATCGTTTTGTCAAAGTCATTTGCTTCGCTTAAAGATTAGGCTGCAGAATGTTATTTATTATCACTTGTTTTATGACAGCGCACGCCAGTGAAATAAAAGTCGTTTTTGCACAACAGTCTTGTTATGCTTTGAAATTAGTTGCAACATTAAAAATCGGAATTTATGGTTTTGCAAACATGAAAGCAATGTATTAGATTTGCAAGCCATTTGCAAAGGAAATGAATTCGATACAAGCGGATAGATATTGATCAAAGGACCTTGCCGTGAGTAACAAATACTCTGCGAATAAATCCCATTCAATATGTTCGAATCATTTGAATATTGTTTTTTGTTGTGAAAGTTGACAAATTCATGACATCATTACAAACATGGTGCATTTTATAGTAGCATTTGTTCCTATCTGCAATTAATCAAATTCAAAATGCAGGATTCGAAAAATGCACATGCGTGTACATTAGTATCTAAAAGATCGGATTTTTTATTTTTTAGATACCGACCTAATGCCAAGAGGAAATAGAATAAAGGAAATGCCTTGTCTCATGCTTAGAGTTAAATGGTTATCGGCTATTCAATTGGGAGAACGAAGATCTTAAAAACTTAGATAAAAAGTTGCTTTTCTCATTAATGTGTAAGTAGTATTCACTATCAAATCAAAATGGTGTGATTTTCCTTCTTAAATCATTGATAACGAAGATGGAAGGACAAATATACATTTTTCTGTGTTCAAGATTATTACATACTCGAGTTATCAAATTCCTGATGGACATTCCACTGTGTCACGTCATGGTCTGCCAGGAGTGGCGGTTTCATTTTGAAACTTTCCCATTATTTTTGTCGACGGTTTCTGATGCATTTTTGCATGACAATTTCGAAAATCGTGGTTTAAAAATCACCAAAATTAGCCCTTTTTGAGAAAATGATGAAAATTCAAAATGGTGGACAGAAAACCGAAACAGCAGTCTGGCGCTCGGCCAATGTGTAACCTTGGACCTGATGCAGACCACTGATTCACATATTTTGCGCTGTGCACAGCCAAAAATGACATTTCCAAGCTTTAAGAGCCTATTAGTAGCTCCAAGACTTGCTGTCGATGCATAAAACATATTAGCCGAGCGCCAGAATGCATTTTTGCTTTCATTTCCGCCATTTTGAATTTTCGTCATTTTTCGAAATGGTCTGATCGAATGATTTCGCGCAATTACATATGAAAGGAGCGTATAAAATTACAATGACGCTTGGTCATTGCCTTACTAAATGATTCTAACAGTAGGTGCAACAACACCCTCGTGACGCCTGTTCAATTCTGGCTTACGAAAATCGATCAAACGAGATTCCGTCAAACTTGTCTCAATCGGATCATGCACACACTTTAAGAAATTGATATTGAAGCTATCTATGTTGGTACACGGGTTGCCGATTTTACCTTTATCATATTTTACTTAAACATTTGTGTGTATTCGATTCGGCACTATATATATTTCGGGACAGATTTGTGACGTTTTCCTTGTATTCGTTATATTATAAAACAACATATTCTGGCATGTGTTTGCTAAGAGGGTTGAAAGACAATCAAAGTATTAGTTCCATCGACTTGCTACATACAAACATTATTGTCTTGCTGGAAATCAACTTGTCCAATGTTTTGATATCGATTTAAGCAGGTAAACTCATACTTTGTGAAAGGGGTCCACCTCAGGTCTCAAAGGTGGCCAAAATAGCCACTCTTTTCGCATGCTTCTTTTTTGCACTTTTTGTCGGACCATGACAAAAAAATATGCCGTGAGCCATGCAAGACTTTTTTTATTCACATGCATTCAAATTTTTGAATTTCAAATTTGAAGGAAATCGGTCGAGTCGTTTCTGCACAAGAAGATTTTTAATAAAAAATAAATGTTTTTTTCTTATAAGTAGTATGATGAGCTCAAAACATAACTTAAAAAAGTATGCCGAAGCTCTAATCAAAAGTACGTGATAATGATGAACCTGAATGCCTAACGATTCAATTTGGACTCATTCGTACGAGTAGTTCTTGAGTTAGTCAACTTTCTCAATAAGTAGTATACTTCAGTACCCTAAAAATATAATTCAACAAAACATGCCATGTTTACCATAATTTCATCAACATCTGGTAGAAATTTCGAATCGGGCATGTTTTGCTGAATTATATTTTTAGGGTACTGAAGTATACTACTTATTGCACTACTTATTGTGAGAAAAGTTGACTAACTCAAGAACTACTCGTACAAATGAGTCCAAATTGAATCGTTAGGCATTCAGGTTCATCATTATCACGTACTTTTGATTAGAGCTTCGGCATACTTTTTTAAGTTATGTTTTGAGCTCATCATACTACTTATAAGAAAAAAACATTTATTTTTTATTAAAAAGCTTCTTGTGCAGAAACGATTCGACCGGTTTCCTTCAAATTTGAAATTCAAAAATTTGAATGCATGTGAATAAAAAAAGTCTTGCATGGCTCACGGCATATTTTTTTGTCATGGTCCGACAAAAAGTGCAAAAAAGAAGCATGCGAAAAGAGTGGTTTTTTGCATTTTTCTCAAAAACTACCCGTCGGATTTTGGAAATATTTCACATGGTTATTTAGATGCCTAATCCCTATCAGCCATGTAAGTCTCAAGTCGGGCATATTTTTTTCGATTATTTTTTATTTTGGCCACCTGTGGTCTAAGAGGGTTAAATCAACAGTTTGCATCATTTGTGTTGATCAAGAAAAAGCATGTTCTCTCCCATTTTTGCGACTTATATTTCAGTAAATAAAAGAGCGAGTCACCCGACGCGTTTCGTCCATACACAGACAGTATCAAGGGTTAAATTGTCGCTGTACAAGTGGGTTTTTATACATAAATCAGTCAGTGAAAGCAGATCATCTGGTCATCTCATGGCGTCTGCTTATTTTCATCTTTACCCACTTGTACAGCGACAATTTAACCCTTGATACTGTCTGTGTATGGACGAAACGCGTCGGGTGACTCGCTCTTTTATTTACTGAAATATAAGTCATAAAATGGGAGAGAACCTGCTTTTTCTTGATCATCATGACTGACCTCCCGTATCGACAACTCTATCAGTGCATCATTTGTGAGTGGGAATGTTGTTCCCTAGCTTTTGGAAAAGGCAAATTATCATACCACTGTATCACAGCGCAGATTGCATTTTTGATAATTAGCTGTGTTTAGCAGTTATCTATCCACAAAACGTTAATGAATTTGATATTTACATCGACAGCTCAAAGAAAATCTATTCTCCTCCATAGAAATCTCTGATCATGAAAATAGCCTTGTAAAAGGCAAGAAAAGGTCAAACTCATGTCAACAAAGAAGTGCGCTCCAAGACAATAAAGACGCCACGAAGCCTCGGTGCATGTGCATCACAGAGGGCTTCTCTGTGCCTATCAGCCATTTATCAAATTCATCAAAGAAATGATTCAGAACATTGGTTTCAAGCGATTACGTGGTAATGAATCAAAATTCAAGCTATAAGTGAGTGAGGAAATTTATCGTGTGACAAACATCATTGAGTCTACACTTTAAATAGAAAGGAATGACCAGGGAGGCATTGCTGTGGCCGCATGGCTAGGGTAATTTTCAAGGCAAGCAAACATTGAAAAATGCCTTTTTTGAATTCCACTTTAAGACATCTCATTATAGTTTTAAACGGCCATTCAAGGACCATGTGGACAAGGGAGTCAATGAATGTATTGAAAATAGAATGGGGAGAAAGGATTGTCGATATTCTGTAAAATCTAAGCTGTATTAGATTGTGAATTAGGCAAGAAATTTGTGCAACAAACTCGCAGACTACTTTACTATCAATGCACTTTGAGCAGGCAAAAAAAGTAGACGTGAGAAAATCATAGATGAAAAATAAATAAATGAATGAATATCAGCCATTGTGAAAGTGCAAAGAATTTTTAACCGCAGAATTTGAAGCACATTGAAGTGATACGGCCAAATTCTACAAAAAAGCTGGTTTAGGTACATCGGCTTAAATCAAATAAATGAACCTTGTTTATACTTGGAAGCACATTAGCATGGAGCCTCTCTTCCATGTGGCCGAGTTGTTATTATCGCAATCTCATTCCCTTTGTGCTGAGTGTTTAGCAGAGTGTACCTATTTCAAAGTCTTAGGTTTGACCAGACCAAGGTTTGAACAAAGGTCTCCCGGACGCAGACCGAACACTCTACCAGAAAGCCACAGGACCGACGGTGAAATGTACATACACATTATATTAACCAATAAGCATGTTTGTACCGATTGTTTTATTTCTGGGTGACCATGCTAGCGCAAATTATTGTACCGTCAAAATTTCATGCTAAAAGTATAAATTCCAATTTAAAATCGATCTTTGCATTGTATTTAACCATGTCGGTAAGCTAAGCGAGAGACTTGTTTACCAACTGAAACTTGGAATTCTTATGGTGTCTATGAGAACTCATTGAACTCCTATCATTTCGAATGCACGAGTAACCTTGTTACAGTTAACCAATCTGTCAGATAACTGTTATCTATAAGTTTGATATTCTTGGATATCAAAAACAAGTGTGTTTGTCTAGTAAGGAATTTTATTCTCCTTGTCTTCGCATCATGTCAGTCATGATAGCCTAATAATCCATTCAAACTGATAATTCAAAAACACAGAAAACAAAGAAATGAAAAATTGACATTTTGAATGAAACGTAAAGAACAGAAGGGATGGGCGTTCAGTGTAACAAATCAATCTAACATTTAATATATTTCGATACTTCATGTGAAAATGTCTAAATGTTTGAAACAACTTTTCATGTCTGTCCTCTTAAAATGTTCTGGAATACTTTCATTGCTCAGTACACTGTAAACCGTAGACCGACAATTATCCTACAAAATTACTGACAAAATCAACCGACAATTGTCACCTCCAATATCCTGCGATATCCGACGAATTTGCAGGTTCTCCACCGACATCGAAATAGATGCTTTGTATGCAAATTGACTAAACAAAAACTGTTGAATATTGATTGATTTTTTCGATTAGTGATGCTTGACTTTTGGGCAATCTGTATTACTGTGTGGCAAAACCAAAGCTTTATTTTGACATAATTTAATTAATCAATTACCTACATTTATGATGAAATTTAAGCTATAGGCTAATGCATTGCTATTCATTTTGTCGCTTTTTGTCAGATATTGTAGGTGCTCAGTGGCAATCATCCTACAAGAACTAACAATGACCGACAAAATAGACTTTGTAGGATAGGTGTCTGTCAATTATACAATTTATATTAATTATATTAATTACAATTTTATCTGTCAATTTGATGAAAGAACAACTGCTAAATTATTTGCGGATGATTGCAAAATATATCATGCTCGCAATACCATCAGCACCTTATCATTTCTTAAGGGTCTCCTTAATTTTGACAAATGGTGTAATACTTGGCAACTGCAGATTGCATCAAGCAAACTTTGTGTGTTTTAAGTTGGCAGAGTGTACGATACTGACATAACTTACAGTTTAAATGTTATCCCTCTAGAAAATGTTAAGTGTTACCGATTTGGGTGTTCTAATTTCAGAAGATATGAAATTTAGTTCTCATTGTAGCAAAATTTCGTCAAAAGCCTGTTCTCATTTTGAAAGGGTTTGTGTCTAACAATAAAGACTGTTTGATCCATGCGTATAAAGCATTTGTAGGATCAATATTGGAATATAATTGTCAAATTTTTAGCCCTATTTTACAGCGTTATAGGGTCTTCGTTCCCTATATGAAAGACGGAAAATGTTAGATTTACATTTTTTTTCAAAGCTTATCACAACATAATTGAATCTGATTTTTGGAAATATTTTACTTTACTTCATACCCCATACTCTACTAGAAGTTGTGCCAACAATCTGTACCAAGTTGTGCCAAAATTCCTTCCTCATACAAAGACATTGCGTAATTTTTTTTCCTCCTTGGAACTTATTACCTGCTAAATGTGTTTTTGCAACATCTTTTCAGCGTCTTAAAGCAATATTGAAATCAGAATTTTTTCTTTATGCTAGATAAATGCCATTCTCTTTACGTTCTTTGCGCAATCCTGCACTGTTAACCTGCGACTGACAATTTTCTGACAATTTCACTAACAATTACGAGTGACAGTTGGCAATGGCAATTACTGACAATAAGTGACACTAAATGACAATTATGTAATTATCAGTGGAATTGTCAAAAATTGTCACTCTGAGGTTTACAGCGTGTAAGCGCCTAGCGGGGCCATGGAGCGCGTTTTCTGTAAAATTGATGAATGTCAATTTTTGAAGAATAAATTGCATATTATTATCATCAGTCAACGGTTTACAGTGCAGGAGGGCAACCGTGATTATGTCTTGCAAATTTTCATCATTCATCTATACACTTCAACTACTACTATGTTGTTAGAAGACGCACATATGATCTCAAATTCTTATTTCTTTTTCATGCGTTGTGTAATGAAGTTGATTTCGATGAATATGAAATCTCTTCTCTACAGACCTTCTTGTATTTCTTCAACAGCTTTGATACAACGACATGCAGTTGTATTTGCCGTTTCTAACATCAAGACAATTTCTTGAGCAGACATCAAACCGTGTCAAAATTATTAACGGATGAACAGGCCTAGAAACATTGACAACGCCCATTTTCGAGAGGAAAAAGACTATAATTTGACTTCAAGCGTCAATGGGATCTTATTGCGTAGCGTAGGTGGAGCAAGATTGTTTGACAAAGCAAGAAATTCATATCGCAAGTTGCGTTTGATTCGTCTTGCATATCTAATTTTGGCCTTTTAATCTTTCCTCCACATGGTCCAGTAGTTTGAATCGCTTTAGCACAGGAGGGCGCCTAATTATTACAAGTTGCATGAAACTTGTTCAAATGTTTAAAAAGTTGCAATCACAAACATTGATGCGGAATTGTCACTTTCTTTATTTCTGCTGAAAGATTTTGCAGCGATAAGATGGAAAATATGAGAATTTATTGTATAAAACAGACAATTTCCAAATGAAAATAGGAGCAATAGTTCATCTAAGCTGCTACATGTAAACAAGGTCATGTGAGGTGACGCATGTGAGGACAGCATGTAGAGGATGAATGGTATTCTTCGTTATGGATTTTCCAATTCTTGTATCTTCTTCTGCTAAAAGGTTTCTCGCAGAATACTGACAAGTTGTAAAATGGTGGCGGAAACAGCTGTCTAAAAATTTATCAACTCGAGTGATGGCTCCATCATCACTACCATATACAGAAATTCCATACCGGATTCTGGACAGAATAATGGAGTCAAACATCCGATTGACATGCTTTTGGGGCACGTTTTGTAAGCGGAGATCCTTCAAGACATACAGAGATGATTTTAAGCGTCCTATTAACTCATGCACATGATTAGTAAAATTCCAAATTGCTTGGAATTTTATCCCAAGAATATTCATGCTATTAGTATTAGCTAGAGACACATCATTGCATTGGCAGTCATTCAAATAATTCAATGAAAATCGCATTTGCTTGCTTTTTGCCATATTTATCTTGAAGAAGTTGATTTCTGACCAATTTAGTATGTTGTTGAATTCACTCTGTAGATGGCTTTGTTGTTGATTATCTGGATTTTTGTAGCATGGCACAATAATGGTACTATCATCCAAATATTCTATGATTTTAGCAATATCATGCTTGGCACGAAGATCGTCTGTCATGATGGAGAATATGTTAGGGCCACCAACCTTTCCTTGAGAACAGCCCAAATTGATTGGCTGAAATGAATAGAACTTATTATTCCAATGCAAGCGCTGAAACCTGTTTGTGTTGAAGTCAAAAAGACAATTTCGAATAGTTTCACTTTCGATGAAAGAAGGAAATTTATCGAATACCAGTTCCTGTCTTACCCTATCAAAAGCCTTCGAAAAATCGATTGTAATGACGTGAACACCAGTTATGTCTCGTTTATCGAGATATTCTAAAACATAATATTGAATAGCAAGAACACAGTCGATTGTTGACAGCTTCGGCTTGTAAGCAAATTGTAGCGGGTCTCCAATTGCAGCAATGTTTGGCAAAATCAATTTTCGATGAACACATCTTTCGCTCGATAGTCTCATTAGTCGGCTCGATACAGAAGTCACCGAAATTCCCCGAATATCTTCAACTATATAAAATATCAAATCGAGAGAGAGATAGAGAGAGAGAGCGATTTTTCACTCAAAAATGATGCATTATACATAAACTTTTGCTCCGAGCACTGGTGCCTTGTCAGGGAACCTAGAAAATATTAGTAAGTTTCATATACATTATGCTAGAAAGGAACAGTCGTCGCAAACTATTGGAAATGGCGCACGCTCAACCAATAAGCTGTTAGACAGCTTTATGACACCAGCGGTGACATGCATGTTGTAATCTTCTCGGTCACACATCGTTGTCTATATGCATTCATGTGCATTCAGTCAGGAATGCTGAGAAGAGGTAGGTGAAACCATCAGGTGAACCAATTTCGTGCGCCTGCTATCTTCGTCACTAATGATCGGAAGGACCAACGTCAACGGGAAAACCTGTCAGGAATGATCTCAATTCTTCGAATCTGAAGGAATCGTGGCAATCGAAGCACTTTGATAGAATTCACAGCAATCCGCAACTGACGTACGACTTCTTTCCTATCTCTGTAAGGTAGTAGGAATTCCATTTTGCCCACTTGCTAAGTTCTAGCGTGTGCAATCGTTTTAAATTAGATATTGCATAGCCACATGATGACGCAACCCGGTGAATTTTCCATGTTAGGATCTTAGGCAGTGATCACGGAACTTTGGCTTAATACGTTTAAGAATTTGCATGATTCTGTAAAGTGTGGAAGTAGTACAAATGCTGTCTTTGGTGAAGAAAGATGTTCTCAGACTTGAGCAATTTAAGCACAACAATTCCTTGGCAGCCGTAGACGCTCCGTTTCGCCGTACAACGGCTCGTCATTACGGCTGGGAATGTTCCAAACTAGCTTAAAACATCTAGAATTGCTGAACAAGCTTAATGACTGCACAACAGGCTGCTCTGCTCTGCCTAGGCGAAGTGATACGCTGCAATCTTTATGATAATCAGCCACACGGCAAAGTCACGCACATGACTCGTTCCAGGTGCACTTGTCGGCAAATGGCGCGTGTGAAGACCGAGTCTATCGACATGCATGTGAAGGGGGTCAACTGGAGGCTTGCCAAGAAAGATGTGCTGTCCAGACGAAGGCCATCATTCTTCATTTCACTTTTCTGACTTCCTTTATCGCTTTACATGTAACTCTTTAGCTTTTATTTCTTCCTCTCTACAACAACTCTTGACTACACTGAGTTCTCCCTGCTGCCTTCCCCTCTCATCCACAAAGGATCAACGAGGACTATCAAAAGCTGCTGCAGAAGTTTGTTATCAGCCACTATTCACTTGTCGCGGATAACTGCAGAAGTTTGTTATCAGACACTAATCACTTTTTGCGGATAACTGCAGAAATTTTTTATCAGACACTACTCACTTGTCGCGGATAACTGCAGAAGTTTGTTATCAGACACTACTCACTTGTCGCAGATAACTGCAGAAGTTTGTTATCAGACACTACTCACTTGTCGCGGATAACTGCAGAAGTTTGTTATCAGACACTACTCACTTGTCGCGGATAACTGCAGAAGTTTGTTATCAGACACTACTCACTTGTCGAGGATAACTGCAGAAGTTTGTTATCAGACACTACTCACTTGTCGCGGATAACTGCAGAAGTTTGTTATCAGACACTACTCACTTGTCGCGGATAACAGCAGAAGTTTGTTATCAGACACTACTCACTTGTCGCGGATAACTGCAGAAGTTTGTTATCAGACACTACTCACTTGTCGCGGATAACTACAGAAGTTTGTTATCAGACACTACTCACTTGTCGCAGATAACTGCAGAAGTTTGTTATCAGACACTACTCACTTGTCGCGGATAACTGCAGAATTTTGTTATCAGACACTATTCACTTGTCGCGGATAACTGCAGAAGTTTGTTATCAGACACTGCTCACTTGTCGCGGATAAGTGCAGAAGTTTGTTATCAGACACTACTCACTTGTCGCGGATAACTGCAGAAGTTTGTTATCCAACACTACTCATTTGTCGCGGATAACTGCAGAAGTTTGTTATCAGACACTACTCACTTGTCGCGGATAACTGAAGAATGTTGTTATCAGACACTACTCACTTGTCGCGGATAACTGCAGACGTTTGTGCTATCAGACACTACTCACTTGTCGCGGATAACTGCAGGAGTTTGTTATCAGACACTGCTCACTTGTCGCGGATAACTGCAGAAGTTTGTTATCAGACACTACTTACTTGTCGCGGATGACTGCAGAAGTTTGTTATCAGACACTACTCACTTGTCGCGGATAACTGCAGAAGTTTGTTATCAGACACTACTCACTTGTCGCGGATAACTGCAGAAGTTTGTTATCAGACACTGCTCACTTGTCGCGGATAACTGCAGAAGTTTGTTATCAGACACTACTCACTTGTCGCGGATAAGTGCAGAAGTTTGTTATCAGACACTACTCACTTGTCGCGGATAACTGCAGAAGTTTGTTATCAGACACTACTCGTTTGTCGCGGATAACTGCAGAAGTTTGTTATCAGACACTACTCACTTGTCGCGAATAACTGCAGAAGTTTGTTATCAGACACTACTCACTTGTCGCGGATAACTGCAGAAGTTTGTTATCAGACACTACTCACTTGTCGCGGATAACTGCAGAAGTTTGTTATCAGACACTAAGCACTTGTCGCGGATAACTGCAGACGTTTGTGCTATCAGACACTACTCACTTGTCGCGGATAACTGCAGAAGTTTGTTATCAGACACTACTCACTTGTCGCGGATAACTGCAGAAGTTTGTTATTAGACACTACTCACTTGTCGCAGATAACTGCAGAAGTTTGTTATCAGACGCTACTCACTTGTCGCGGATAACTGCAGAATTTTGTTATCAGACACTACTCACTTGTCGCGGATAACTGCAGAAGTTTGTTATCAGACACTACTCACTTGTCGCGGATAACTGCAGAAGTTTGTTATCAGACACTACTCACTTGTCGCGGATAACTGCAGAAGTTTGTTATCAGACACTACTCACTTGTCGCGGATAACTGCAGAAGTTTGTTATCAGACACTACTCACTTGTTGCGGATAACAGCAGAAGTTTGTTATCAGACACTACTCACTTGTCGCGGATAACTGCAGGAGTTTGTTATCAGACACTACTCACTTGTCGCGGATAACTGCAGAAGTTTGTTATCAGACACTACTCACTTGTCGCGGATAACTGCAGAAGTTTGTTATAAGACGCTACTCACTTGTCGCGGATAACTGCAGAAGTTTGTTATCAGACACTACTCACTTGTCGCGGATAACTGCAGAAGTTTGTTATCAGACACTACTCACTTGTCGCGGATAACTGCAGAAGTTTGTTATCAGACACTACTCACTTGTCGCGGATAACTGCAGAAGTTTGTTATCAGACACTACTCACTTGTCGCGGATAACTGCAGAACTTTGTTATCAGACACTACTCACTTGTCGCGGATAACTGCAGAAGTTTGTTATCAGACACTACTCACTTGTCGCGGATAACTGCAGAAGTTTGTTATCAGACACTACTCACTTGTCGCGGATAACTGCAGAAGTTTGTTATCAGACACTACTCACTTGTCGCGGATAACTGCAGAACTTTGTTATCAGACACTAAGCACTTGTCGCGGATAACTGCAGACGTTTGTGCTATCAGACACTACTCACTTGTCGCGGATAACTGCAGAAGTTTGTTATCAGACACTACTCACTTGTCGCGGATAACTGCAGAAGTTTGTTATCAGACACTACTCACTTGTCGCGGATAACTGCAGGAGTTTGTTATCAGACACTACTCACTTGTCGCGGATAACTGCAGAATTTTGTTATCAGACACTACTCACTTGTCGCGGATAACTGCAGAAGTTTGTTATCAGACACTACTCACTTTTCGCGGATAACTGCAGAAGTTTGTTATCAGACACTACTCACTTGTCGCGGATAACTGCAGAAGTTTGTTATCAGACACTACTCACTTGTCGCGGATAACTGCAGAAGTTTGTTATCAGACACTACTCACTTGTCACCGATAACTGCAGAAGTTTGTTATCAGACACTACTCGTTTGTCGCGGATAACTGCAGAAGTTTGTTATCAGACACTACTCACTTGTCGCGGATAACTGCAGAAGTTTGTTATCAGACACTACTCACTTGTTGCGGATAACAGCAGAAGTTTGTTATCAGACACTACTCACTTGTCGCGGATAACTGCAGGAGTTTGTTATCAGACACTACTCACTTGTCGCGGATAACTGCAGAAGTTTGTTATCAGACACTACTCACTTGTCGCGGATAACTGCAGAAGTTTGTTATAAGACGCTACTCACTTGTCGCGGATAACTGCAGAAGTTTGTTATCAGACACTACTCACTTGTCGCGGATAACTGCAGAAGTTTGTTATCAGACACTACTCACTTGTCGCGGATAACTGCAGAAGTTTGTTATAAGACGCTACTCACTTGTCGCGGATAACTGCAGAAGTTTGTTATCAGACACTACTCACTTGTCGCGGATAACTGCAGACGTTTGTGATTTTTGAAATGAATGTCTCTGATGATCCTATTTTTTACTATCTCCTGACAAAAATCTGTGTATAATGCAGCCTTGCAACAGCCACATTGTCTTACCGTTTCCATAATTATAATGAAATTCATACATTTTGCTAAATTCCTTTCCCAGAATGCCAAATTAAGTGTACATGCACGCGCGTGTTGGAATAAGATCATTACGCAGTCAATGAGGATTTCAAGATAGCAATGACGCATTCCCTGTTCTCTTAACAACGGCGCCCTCGAAAATATTGATGACAATTTTGATAAAAGCAAATATACAGAAAAGACATAACAACCTCCGAACGATATTGATTAAGCCTCTCTCCTTCATCATTAGGCATATCTTAGGAAGAGGTGATGAAAATTGCCATAAAAAACGCTCACCACTACCATCAGCTTCTTGTCAACAATCTTCCGCCAAATTGCTAAACACAAATTACTGCTCAAGTAAATAAATTTGTCCTCTTGATTTCATTAACTTCGGATGAAAGTTCTCGCATTCTTGTCGTGAACTCAGATGCGTGCAATCATTCAGTCAACAAACTAGAGGATGAAATCGCCTTGTGAAAACTCTTCCATTCAAAATTCAACAAATTATCGCTATCAAAATATTTTGCAGCGTATTGAGTTCCAATTTACAAGCTTCACACAATTTAGGACGTTATTGAACATTATAAAGGAACTCAGAGTACGAGATAATCAGATCAGCATGATATCACGATTCAAGTTGCTCAAGCAGTGAATAAATTGGCCTAAAGTAGGACTTCATGCGAAAAGTACTCCGCTTCAAGAGGCATGCATCCCATCAACTGACATCGGTAACAAATTTTACTAATATTTCTTAAATAATTGCTTATGAATGTTTGCTAGTACATTTTCCGTAGCATGATCAGAACATCAGACGATATACATCAGAAGATGAAGCAATCGGAATGACAATAACGTGATAAACATTCATAGGTCTATATCTAAGCGAGAAATCATTCAGATTGTCAGTCCAGAATATCTTGCGCCAAACGCAGCGAGAGGTCCGGAGCGCACTTTGCAATAACACTTGAAAGTCAATTCGTAATTTCTTCTGAATTGCAGGTGAGACGAACTTGAAAGCCTTCTCATGTTTACTTTAAGGCCTCAGCCACACTGCGAGCTTTTCCAAGTGTTTCCGAGCAAATATAAAGTCATCATTACAGCAGCTGTAGACTGCCACACTGCGAGCAAAGCAAACCAGAGCGTTTGATAGCTTGCGGAGATAGGTTTGCTCGCGTTTGCTCGGACGCTCGTGTTTGCTTTGCTTTCAGTGTGGCTTAGGCCTAATTGCTATGCAATGCACATGAAACATATCTGCGCTACCGGCCTCTCCTTTAGTTAATAATGATAATGTAAAAAGTGTTAGGTTCATAAAGAAAAATATCTTAATACAAAAGAATTAAATATGAGATTATCCGTAATATTCCATAGCTGATTTCTACCTGCCGTTTGTGTTGTTCAATCAACTCTATCAGGACCGGGCGATTTTTAGCGTCCTAGGACCGGGGGGGGGACGAAGTGTCTCCCTTGAATTGTTCAGTTTAAGGTTCAAATTAATTGTTCAAATTCAAATTTAAAATTTGTATTTTCAATTTTTTTCGTTTTTCATGAATCTATGAATATTTTTTGACTCTTCAAAGATTGTTAATTACAACCGAAGTATTTCTTCAAACAGTGCTCAAGTATATAAGTTATAAATGCAATATTCTACGTTAATTTTAGTACTGTAAACAGCAATTTGAAAATTGAACGTAAATTATGTCTTTTTATGTATTATTGCATTTTGCATGATCAAATAATTCTATTGAGAATACTCGAATTTCAATACTCGAAACGCACCATCATCACTGAACAGAAAAAGTGATACATGCGCAAACACTTAAATGCATCCGAAAGTTCATTCAAAAACAACTAAACCAACAACAATTGATCAGTCTGCGTCTGAGTATTCATGAGCTTGTAAGATTTTATCAGTAAAGCTTCTCCAATACGAGTATATTTTGTATGTAACAGAATGAAGAACGACTTCTCACTTGGGAAATGGACATGCAGTGAGATTTCATAGACTGGTCTGCCGTTGACATGCTCTTTGATCCTCTTTGAAACATGTTTGTCAATAGATTTATTTGAACATGCAATCTCTACGGCAATTTTCTTTATTACATTTTTCTATCTTTAAAAACGTCTCGTTCCAATGACTTATTCGCTATGAAGCCAAGGTTATGATGCATTTGGAATGGTGATATGTATCTTCTGTTGGCTTCATATCTAAAAATTCACATCAAAACTTCATATTTTCATACTGTACAATGTATATGTACTCATTTTGGGAGGTGAGATGAATGTGTGTGTCAACAAACTTGAATTGCACATGCCTGAACATCATGAAAATATGATACAGAAACATTATATCAATAATCAATGAAACTCTAAATGACAGCCATCAAATTTCTAAACAGTACTTTTCAAAATGACCTTTAAAACTGACCTTACAGTCAATTTTGTCCAAATTTTTCCTGAAACTTCAACATACATGCGAATTAAAAGTTACAAAAACTTGAACTTTTTTCTGACTTATTTTAGGAGAAACAATTAGGGATTGATGGGGGAACTTTGTACCCCCCGGTCCTGATAGGATTAACATGACGTCATTTCCAAATGCTATGACGAATGATGACGTGCATTTGTAGGTCCTTCCACCGTCAATATCCTTTTTCATCTCTTTTTTGCGAATTGTGACAATTTAACCTTGAATTCGTGTTTGTTATCAACCTGTTTCCTGCATCAGAAAATATAGGGGAAGTCGGGGTGTGATGAGACATTTTTCTTTTTTGCCGTCTAACTCGTGAAAAAATAAAGTTAGACAATCGGTCTTTTATACTTAGTACCTCCTTTTGATCAAGATCAATAAACAACAAATGAATTTTCTTGAAAATAAATCACTCGTTCAAAATTTTGAAATTATTGAACCAAGTGAATTGTTTCATCATGCCCTTATAGTCGGGCATGATAAAACAGGCTTGGGGCACTACTCGTTAAAAACGATGCTGTAAATAAAAGATGGAATACGACTATAGTACAGGCGCAGTGTTAGCTAGAGCATATAAAGAGGTAAAAAAATCACAGGATTCATAATCTTTTCATCAACTTTTGAGTTATCCAGCACAGTTCGTCACTCACCTCATTTGTAGCAGAATTCAGGTCAAAATAAAGTATCCCTTATCTGCGTCGAGTATATTCACGCACCGTTGATGAGAAATAGAGAGGTTTCCCCTTTCAGTGATACGATTGGCCAGACAAACTTAGTCAAAACGTCAGTGTATCCAATCACAGAGAACTGCGCGTGTTTCATCTTATACAATGTTTCATCTTACCCAGGCTTCCCCTACGTTTTTGACTTTTAACTTTTCGCAAGCAGAGTGTCTCTGATGAAAGCTGCAATTACGAAGTCCTAATTAGACAACAGATTTGATAAAATTACCACAGAAGATGAAGGCGGTATTATCGCCATACAGTAAGTACTTATAGGTAGAGTATGAACTCACTATTGAAGAAAGAGGAGTTTGAACATCCTCAAACGAATTCTTGATGTTTTGCAGTACTCACCATGAGATGTGCATTTATCTCTACTGTTTTTAAGAAGTTAGCAAGGACTAGACAATATTATGATAACAATACAGAAGAATAATATTCCACACAGGCCTATAACTCTTGCTTTTAAGTCACTGACAGCGCTAGTGAGGAGAGGTGCTATTTCTAATTACTTTGATTAGTGCTTGAAGGTTCAACCTTTCGATAAATGAAGCATGATTCATAGGCATTTGTAATTCAACATTTATGAAAATTCGATGAAATTTTTTCCGAGAAAAAAATCGATTCAATTTTAAAAGAAATTTGAGAATTGTAATGATGCTTGTGTTCTGCTCCGTTAGCAGCATAATAAATAGTGTCACTTTACTAAATACTAAACAATAACTGACATTGAATTTACATTATCCAAAGATTACAGAAACAGGGATCTACATTTTTAGATAATGTGACTATGTAGGCCTACTGCCTACATCCCATGAAAGCAATGCATTCTAGAAATAATCGAAATGCTGATCATGAAGTCAATTAAGTGACTCTTTGTTTTTTTTATTAAATAACAAATTGCGTGATGCAATAAATCCATCGTCATTGTTATGCAGTAATGTTTTCTAGTTTATCTGTTCAGTTGTCTGCATAAATGCAGTTAATAATAATAATAATAATATCTGTATTTCACAAGAATATACATGACCCAATTAAAGGGCATAACAGATGAAATCACATCATCACGTCAACATTGGAAAATAATTTACAGTGGAATTGTGCACGAAAAATTTGCTACATTACAGTAAGCCATCACCAAATATCAAGTTCCGGTTTGCCAAATAAATTGCGAATACATTTTTAAAAAGACAGACTGATGGAACATTAATTTCTTCATCCGACAACATATTCCAAAATTTGGATATATAAACTGTAAAGAAGTCTGTAATTATGATGGTGACGTTTTGGATACATGCGAAAATGGTTACCTCGAGTAATTGACACATTTGAAATTTCAAAAAAATCATGCATGTTCAAATCAATTTGTCTATGAAACATTTTGTACAAAAAAATGAGATGGTAACGTAGCCTACGAGCTTTGAGTGACAACAAATTAAGAGTGCGGAGTCTGTCGCGGTATTCTAAATGACTTACATGATATAAAGATTTAGACATACGTCTCTGAACGCTCTCGATCAGTTTAACATTTTTCACTTTATGCGGACACCACAAAATATTGCAATATTCTAGAATGCTACGAACGTGCATCTTGTACAACAATACAACAGCGTTTGGTTCTAAATAATTAAAAGATCGACGAATCAGTCCTAGTTGTCTTCGAGCACGATTTACAACGCTTACTACATGAGAGTCAAATGAAAATTCATCATCAATAAATACACCAAGATCTTTGTACAATTTAACAAAAGGAATGACTATCCTAGATAAAGAATATGAGTATTCAATATCCATATTACCAAATCGCATAATGGCGCACTTTTGTAAATGCAATTTCATTCCATTAGTCTGATTCCACCTTTTGATTTGTTGGATGTCACTTTGCAGATAATTTTGCTCGGTAGAGGTTGGTCGCTTGCATGCAATTTTCACATCGTCGGCATATTTGACTACTTTGGAGAAAATCAGATTGTCTTCAAAGTCATTCATATACAACACAAACAGAATAGGGCCCAAAACAGAGCCTTGAATGACCCTACTAAGGATACTCCGAGCAGAAGATTTTACTCCATTGTAAACAACACTTTGATAGCGGTCGTTAAAATAGTTAACAAGCCAATCGATCAAGTGATCATTAAAAGAATATTGTCGCAATTTGGTGAGCAAATAATCATGAGGAACTCTTTCAAAGGCTTTACTGTAGTCAAGAAATATTGCATCAACTGTATCTCGTTCATCGATTGTCCGTGTGATAAATTCATAAAAATCTAAACTTGCTGTTTCTGTCGACTTTTTCGGTAAAAAACAACGTTTCGAAGACGATAGAATGGTTGCAGTGTATTATTATTATTATTGCAGAATAGTTACAGTGTATTGTAATTTAGACAGGTACAAACTTGCCAGATCCACAATTATGTAGCTGTTACTTACTTGAGTGGTCTGCATTTCAGCAAGTGGAGCGCCACTGATGCAGACCCTCGCCATTTCTTCTCCAACACATCGCAGTCCAACACAATCCTCATCCAGGTACTTCCATGTTGCGCTCATAGGGGATCCTCCCATCTTATAAGAGGTCTTCCTCTCTTCCGTGGAAAGTTGTAGGGATACCAACAAGTCGTCCGTCGCGTCCATCGGTTTGTCTTTCAAGTGCCCTTTCCATCGATGCACTGGCAGACCACAGATCTCAATGCAAGCATATTGCAGGTCTATTGACAACTTCACTTTAGATATCTTGGACGAATGTAAGAATCCTGTCGACAGTCGTTTCAGTGAAGCTTGTTGTATCAAGAGCATGAAGCCCAACATTAGCCGCAAACATTAACTGATAGATTTTTAGTCTGATTCTCACATCCCGCACAGCACTATATAAGGTTGCAGAGCTTTGTCATCACGCTCTCCTTACGCTGTCGGTCTTACTTGTGTTTTTAGCTTGTGTTGCCCCTGAGGAAGCGCGAAGGCGTGAAACGTCGGGCCTGTAAATAGTTTTTAACGTCATCTCTAAGCCATAAAATTTTAGAAGAAGACAGAACTGGTTTTTGCCTACTCCGATATGACTATGTCTCCGAAGCGCAAGTCATTGCTGGAAGGATGTTAATATTGAATAGATAGGCCTTCGTTGTTTTTGGCCATAAAGAATATGTCCATGAAGATTACCACCTCAAGATTGGACCCAAGAGTGGCTATTTCTTTAATGAAGTGGAACAACAATTTCCAGAACATGTTTGGAATTTTGATTGAGATTTAAAATTGCATGAAGATATTTTGAATCATGCCATATTGTACATATTGCTATCCAATTAATATGTATCTAATGTTCATATTAGTTAATATTTATTACATGAATTTGTTATTGCAGAATTGAGGCCTTATTAATAATATTCAGCTAAAAGTTTTAATTATCGGCATAGGTTATCTCTGGGCTTAATATCACCAACCCTGTTTACGTCTACAGTCTGATAATTTCCTAACTAGAACAACATGCATGACTAAGCTACATTCCTTACAACATGTCTGATCGAGAAACGAAACACAGATAAAATAGGCCTCGTGAAAGATGAAAATAGCACAAATGTAGATATAACGATATTTTTGCTAATCGTAAGAAGCAATCATCAAAGAATGTCACTGCATTAAATGATACCGATATCTTTCTATTTCTAATACATGTAGCCTAATAGTAGAATAAACAATATAGGCCGAATCTTTTAACTGTCAAGGCAAGAGGCTATATGAAGCAAGTTATCTACGAATTGTTGTAGGCTACCAATTTAACAGCAGAAGCGTTATGCAGGTATTGGTTTAATGCATTGCATTTTTCATGCATTATTTGATTTATTTCACGCAATATGGTATACACAAAATTCTGTCTAACACAATATGCATTACATCTAGCTTAATGGATTAAATTCACAAGGAAGCCATAGGCAATCAAAGCATAGCTTAAAAAGCTAATTAAACAAACTATCAGATAGACATTTACGGTAGGTCTATATCAAAGTTGATGATATCACAGTTTTATCATAGAAAGACCAATCGTGTGGTTGAAGTAGGTCACATATTCACATGTACATGCATGTAAGCTTACATGTAGATGACTTGCTATGACATGATGTGGTCATTAGGCAGAATTTGTCCAAGAAAACCGCAAATGATCATTCATGGTAAATTTCTTTACTCTCGGGTCCGCAGCCGCCCCCCAAGACTACCCAAAACCCAAGAGTGAACCCAAGACTCAAGACCCAACCTTGCCAAAAACATGGAGGTTTCTAACCTTGCAGCACAACAGAATCGGCATGCTTTTCAGTGATGGAATCAACAACACGGTCATATTGTCACTATAATAGATATTGTAGCACATGGTCGAAATCATCATTCGGTTTCCAGTGTGCTGATATGTGGTGACTTCAATGGTTTGGCTGCCCGAGTTCCCCAATTTAATGCGCTCCTTGGTACAAGCAGCTTGTTTGATTTTCATACTCGCTGTGGTGCTCAGTTGGACTTTGTTCTCACAGATTGCAAGGAAGCTTATAGCGATACATGTGTGCTCCCACCCTTGGCTCGCTCTGACCACAATGTAGTCCATTGCAAGGCATCGAACAAATACCCACGTCCACGTGTTACAAAGATACAATATCGGAAAAAGCTACCAGCCAGCTGTGCCAGATTCAGAGAGGCTTTGACTGCGACATCAAGTTTCCTCGAGAGTGTTATGTTCGAATGCGACACTGATGAAGCAGCACGTGTATTAACAGACGGATTATCTGAACTATATAATTCTGTGTTTCCCTTAAAGACTCTCCGGCTTCGTAATGACGACAAGGCATGGGTCAAACCATCATTAAAGCTTCTTATAAACGCACGCGATCGGGCCTATGCAGAAAGAAAACATCTCAAATATCTGAGACTGCGTGATACAGTAATTGCTCATATTCGTGACTTGAAGAGAAATTTTCTCAATTCTGTGCCTTGCAACAACAGTAACAGCAACTCACGAAAATGGAAAGCAGTTAATGAACTAATTCATCACAAGAAAAAGCCAACTCAAGTCAATGTCAATGATATGCTTGAAGTATTTTCACAAACATTTGTCCCCTCTGACATTGATGGCATTCTTGAGCAATTGGATACCATGCCATATAATGCACCCTTATCTGTCACTCAGAACGAAGTATTTGACATTTTGATCCATCTGAAAAAAGGCTCACCAGGACCTGACGAAGTTCCCTTTTGGGTATTGTGGGACTTTGCTGATATACTGGCTCCATCTATCCAACATGTGATTAATTTAAGTCTTGCTACCGGTGTGATGCCAACTTGTTGGAGGAGGGCTAATGTTGTGCCTATCCCCAAAGTCAGCCAACCTAAACTTACTGATTATCGCCCTATTTCTTTACTACCGATTCTTTCTAAAGTGATCGAGAAGCTTGTTTTGAAAAAGTGGCTTTACCAGAGCGTTTCAACCAATTGGACCAACTCAATTCGCCTTTGTACCAAGGACTGGTCAAGGAACTGTGACGGCACTCACCTACACGATTCATCGTATTTTATCCCATCTAGACACTCCGGGAGCCGTTAGACTTCTGATGTTGGATTACAGCAAGGCATTTGACAGAATACCACATCAGGTTATTCTACAATC
This sequence comes from Prostheceraeus crozeri, assembly GCA_907163375.1. Taxonomy (NCBI): domain Eukaryota; kingdom Metazoa; phylum Platyhelminthes; order Polycladida; family Euryleptidae; genus Prostheceraeus; species Prostheceraeus crozeri. The sequence continues at coordinate 83,459 of CAJQUW010015833.1, read as the reverse complement.
CTTGATTGACAAAAATGCTCCAAAAGAACTGTTGCTCTGGATTGCATCATATCTGTCTGTGCGAGAACAAAGAATTAAATGCAATGGTAACTATTCATTGTGGTTTAGAGCCACAAGTGGAGTCCCTCAGGGAGGCGTGTTAGCTCCATTGTTGTTTGCCTCAGCAATGGACAGCTTGGAGCCAAAGTTTGGAAACTCCACCCTGGTAAAATTTGCAGATGACATATCAGTGCTGCACTGCATTCGCGAAGTCGAGGACGATAAGCTCAGCGAGGAGCTGAATCATATACTGACATGGTCTCATGAGCATGGCATGCATTTGAACTATATGAAAACCAAGGTCATGAACTTCAATACTAAGAAGGCCCTCAACCTTTCAGCTCTCTATGACCCAGAATCATCAACCATTATTGAGGAAGTTAGCTCTGCCGAACTCTGGGAATTGTTCTTGACAACAAGCTCAATTGGCAACAGCATCTCGACCACTCACTTTCGAAAGCTAGACGCCGAATTTATCTACTACACTGCCTAAAGAAAATTTCGCCGAATAACCACCAATTGCTCCGAACCGTGTACGTGACCATGATAAGATCTATCTTGACATATGCTTATCCCGCGTGGTGCAACATCACTGCCTCGAGATTCAGACATATTGCTAGCCTTGAAAAGCGATTGTGCAAGTTGTTCGGTTTTAGCTGTTCAGAGGATATTACCAGCTTCTGTTTGCGAACGGCCGAGCAATTAGTATTAAAGGCAGAAGATGAGGAACACCCATTACATCTTATTCACGATAGCGAAGAAACTCGACATAGTGAAAGACTTGGTAGTCGGAACAGAAAACTCAGATCAAGAACAATGCGCTTCCAAAATTCTTTTATTCGCTTTGCCTGACTTCTATCTGATTCTACTTCTGATGTATTTTATAAATGATTTGTGTAACGCTACTTCTGAACAACCACTGGTTGTGAAGTACGAATAAAGCTACATTATTATTATTATTATTATTAGATAACAAAATTTGAACTCTTTTTTTCATAACATTGACACTTTGAGAATCACCTCTCAGAATGGTGGATGATTTTGATAAACCGCAGGTATTTGTCAGGCGTCTTAAGTCAATGTTGGGAGTCTGTTTGATTTTCTTTGGATTGTCACGCTAAATGCAGCTAAAATAGAGATGGAAAGTTTGACAGCAAAGCCCAATACGCGCCTGCGATAATTTACAGAAATATTGCTTAGAATAGTACTTCTGTAAAATAACTTGACGAATTTTGGCTTGCCATGTGACACTTCTTGAATGTAACTCCGAACTGCATCGACTTCCAGCAGGCATCAAATGGAATCCATCACATCTCGGGAAGGATATTTCACTGTTTTATGTGAATTCTCAAACCTAAACGCTCGTATTGGAACAGTGGCAATATTTCTACCAAATCCATTAAGATAACACAGATAAATTCATTAAAAACCCATCCTTGCCGAGTAAAATCTTCAATCGACATTTAAATCTTCAATGACGGTTGGCAAGAGTTACGAGCATGAATACGACAAGGTAATTAAGATATATGAAGCACGCGGAATACATCACACACGTGCCTACTGAGTTCCATCTTCTACGAAATGACCTCTTAAGTATCTTGCTGAAATCACATCATTTTTGTTAGTGCGATTCTACTTTGCAAATTTCGAAGGATGGAGAACGACACTTTGAGTAATCCAGACCTGCTTCAATGTGTATATTCTTGACACCAAAAACACAAGAGTTGCATAGGAAAATGACTTACTTTTATCTAGAAATATGATATTCGGATTCATCAACGATTCCATGTGAAATTTCATTTGGCTCTAGACTTCTTTCATTTCAGGTGTGACAACCTTAGAATTAGACAGGTCGTCTCTTCTTCCGTTTGACTAGAAGGGAAGCATTGGAACATTGTAACGTAAATGAAATGGCACAATCTGCTGACATAATACCATAGCAATCGAACAATGAGCAGCCAGTTTACCATTAAACACGCCAAATTGTGCAAGGTTTCAGTGACTGTTATCGACCGAATCACCCAGCAAAGAGACACAGTCCATGTCAAGTTCTACATAGAAATTTGTGAGCTTTTTTTCATGCGCCTGCTAACTTTTTTAATAATGATCGAAAGGACCGACATTATTCGAGAAAACTTTTGCGCAATGATCTGAATTCTTCGAATCTGAAGGAATCATGGCGATCGGAGCATTTTGAAGGAATTCACAGCAATCTGCAAGCGATGCGCAACTATTTTTACTATCTCTGAAAGTCATCAAAATTTTCTGCTTGCCCACTCAGTAAGTTCCTGCAAGTGGCATCGTTTTGTATCAGTTTGCACTTCTTGCAAAATTATTCAGCTAAACAATCTAATTCTGTTTTATTTATCCATATTCAAGGGTTTCTCTGCTTTAAAGACTTCGCAAAACGTTGATTACAGTTTGATTACAGATTATTGCAAAAGATGAAGTTTCAGACATGATTACATAATGGTTTATCATTCATTTTATGTCCACAGACATCGAGCGATCTTGAGGAAGACCTAGCCACAAGATTTTAAAGTTTTCAAGACATTGTTTGTCCGTCATTGGAATCACTAGATTAATGATTGGAAAATATGTCTATTTAAGTGACCTGGTGTTTCCTCATAACCTAATAATAAATGCACCCCATAGACCTACATACAGACCGGTAGTTATACTTTTCTCAAGTCAAAGTTTCCGGGAAAGTGAAAAGTTTAGTCTCGAAAGTTAAATTGCAATGCAAAAAAACACCATGGCGGGTTTCGGCGTCCTGAGCCTTCTGAGGTCAGTACTACAGATATGCGGTGTGTCTATTGTTAAATTTACTGTCTCATATCCTCAAAATATTGCACTCAAATTGAAAATCAATTCTTTGATTCAAATGTTTTCAAAAGGAAAAAGGTGACAGTATTGAACTTCTAATTTGCAGAAATGGGCGCATGCCGACAAAATTTTACTGAACTCCGCGCTCCGGTTTTCTATGAGTAATCTCATGGGATCACTAATCGAGTGACAATATCTGTTAGGGCATGACCCCACGCTAGTCCAACCAGCCATCATGTAATCGGTGGGTTTAATCTGTTGATCATATTGCTTTTATGACTTGCCAAAAATAGCAAAAAAGGACGGGTGAAATTGATGAATATCGATAGATAGTCATAGTAACAGGAAGCATAAAGCGTAACCCATTTTTCCGCTTTCTCTCTCTCTCTCTCGCTCTCACTCTCTCGCTCTCTCTCTCTCGCTCTCACTCTCTCGCTCTCTCTCTCTCTCTCTCCCTCTTTCTCTCTCTCTCTCTCTCTTTCTCTCTCTCTCTCTCTCTCTCTCTCTCTCTCTCTCTCTTTCTCTCTCTCTCCCTCTTTCTCTCTCTCTCTCTCTCTCTCTCTCTCTCTCTCTCTCTCTCTCTCTCTCTCTCTCTCTCTCTCTCTCTCTCTCTCTCTCTCTCTCTCTCTCTCTCTCTCTCTCTCTCTCTCTCTCTCTCTCTCTCTCTCTCTCTCTCCCTCTTTCTCTCTCTCTCTCTCTCTCTCTCTCTCTCTCTCTCTCTCTCTCTCTCTCTCTCTCTCTCTCTCTCTCTCTCTCTCTCTCTCTCTCTCTCTCTCTCTCTCTCTCTCTCTCTCTCTCTCTCTCCCTCTTTCTCTCTCTCTCTCTCTCTCTCTCTCATCTCCTCTTTTCCTCTCTCATTTATTCCCATACATCCGCTCTCTCCAGTTATGTCTCCCGTCGGCCAAAGGTTTTATGCTGTCCCGAATGCCATACTCGTGTTTCTTCTTTCTATAGTCTGTCTTCGCGTTAACAGAGCTCCTGTGGTCTACAGCATGTACAATACATTCTCTCCGGCACCATACTGTGTCATCAATGCGTCTCTTCCTCTTACACGTATCTGCTGACCACTCATGGTATTACTCAATTACTCATCAAGTGAAGACTGCGTGCTCCTAAGTTCTTTGGTGATATGAGTATTTCATCACATTCTCTGACGAGTTCTACATTACAGAATAATTGAGGCATCCTGCATCCCGGACCATCACATATTCAGTTAGTCTTGAACATTTGTAGAAGCAATCAAAAGTACTAGGACATCTCATTTACTGTCAAATGTCTTGTATAACGATCTTAAGAAATTCTCAATGTCTGAAGATATTCTTAATAACGTACTGGGATAGAAAAAGAAGTAGTTCATCGCTTGCTGATTGCTGTGAATTCCCTCAAAGTGGTCCGATCGCCATAATACTTTCAGATTCTAAGAATTCAGATCATTGCGGAAAAGTCTTGTCGATAAAGTTGGTCCTTCCAATCATTATGAAAAAATATCACAGGCGCACAAAATAACGCTCACAAACTCAGAGCTTGATATGGTCTTTGCTGTGTTGGCAATCACTATGATTTCGCACACTTTGAGGCATTTATTTAATGCTGAACTGCCTGCTCATTGTTCGATTGCTATGATATTATTTCAGCAGGCATTTGACAGTAGTAAATAACTTGAAATGTGGATATAAAGAAGAACGTTGAACTGCAGATGCTAAAAGACTTCAAATGATAAGGGTAATTTCTTGAAATGACTACTAATAATCAATCGCCATTCCTAAGCATTTAGTAAGCTGTATTCATTCGATGTCTATGGTGTAAATGACCATACAAAACTGATGACCATGTTGAAGATCGAAAGGCTTCACTGTAAGTTACCACACAAAATGTTTGAAAAAAATCGCAAAAATCAGACCTTCAAGAATGCTAAATGTAATTTTCTAAAAACATTTCTAATAAAAAACTTCTAAAAATATTTTTAATTTCTTAATTTCCAAAAAATTAATTTATAATGTTATAATTCATAAATATAATATAATTCATAAGTTCATAATTTATAATAAAATAGCAAAAATGCTACAAGTAGCTGCATTGGTCCCACAATGTCGATTAGGTCTATAAGTAGTGCAGCAAAACATGCGAAACTGAGAACGATTCATCCCCTCCCTCACTACCACCCCACAGTTCAACAACCAGAGGTTTCCAATTGATGGTCAGGAACAGGAGGTTGTTACTAATGGTCATGGTGAAAAAATTAACTTTCTCTCCTTTATATTTATTGACCGATGGTAAGTTAAGATAAGCAATAAAATGCCAACGCTTCGCGCCACTGACACTTCAGACGCTTCAGCCATTGACGTACAGAAGTCGGCCCATCGAAGTGTCATTTTATTGCTTATACTTATTTTAACTTACCATCGGTCAATAAATAAAGGAGAGAAAGTGAATTTTTTCACCATGACAACTGAGGTTTTCATTAAATTGGAAGAAATCACCGGTACATGTGTTGTATGGCAATTTCAATGTACAGTACTGTGGAATAGTTTGGAATAATTGATAGATAGCATGGTTGCTTTGAATACAGTCATTCTTTCGATTGAAATCTGCCTCAAATCTAAGCAGCAATCGAATGCATTATTGCTATCATCCGATTGGTCTCATAGTGATATCCAATAAATGATGTGGGCTAATGAAATATTGCTTCAACGCCGATCAAGCTGTATAATAGCCACACAGATGCTGATGATTCACATCGAAGCCATGGGTAAGGCGAGGCAGTTATCTAAGATTGACAAGATTCGGATAGTGAATTTTGTGAAAACTGGAATGTCGCAAAGTGAGGTTGCAGTCTTGTTTAAGATATCACAATCAGTCGTGTCTAAAACCATGAAACGTGTTCAACACAATGTGTCATTGTCTCCCAAGAAGCGCTCTGGACGTCAGCGAGTGACTTCAGAGAGGACCGATCGACGAGTTGTTCATTTAGTCAAGACTGTGTCAAACATAACGTCTGCTGAAATTAAGAAATCGTTTCCTGGCATTTTGGATAACGTGGATCCAAGCACCATACGTACACGTCTGACTCGACACTATGGGTTACGTGCACGCAAACCCTTACGGAAGCCGCTGATAACACCATCGATGCGTCAGAAAAGGTTGAACTTCTGCTGAAAATACATGCGCTGGACCTCACAGCAGTGGGCCAAGGTCATGTTCTCGGACGAAAGCATGTTTCGACAGTTTTCTAACCCAACAAAGTTCGTTCGTCGGCCATCTGACTCATATCCTTGTGATCCCAAGTACACGGTTCCATCAGTGAAGCATTCGCCTGGTGTAATGGTCTGGGGAGCCTTCTCAGCAGCTGGTCGTGCAGGTCTCTATTTCATACCCAAAGGTTGTATGATGAACGCACAGCGTTATCAACAAGTTCTGGATGAACATCCCATTAATTTCATGGTTGCACAGTGTTTCAGCAGGACTCAGCCCCGTGCCATACAGCGAAGACAACAAAGAAATGGTTTCTGGACAACCATGTACAGGTGTTGGATTGGCCGGGAAACAGTCCCGACTTAAATCCAATAGAGAATTTATGGATGCTACTCAAAAAGAAGGTCTGCACAAGAAATTCATCAAACTTGGAGTAACTTAAGTCAAACATTTGGCAAGTTTGGTGCACTGAAATAACTGAAGATCTGTATAGATAACTGATAGAATAAATGACACGGAGACTTTTAGAAGTGATAAAAAACAACAAATGATGTCCCATTAAATACTGATGTGATACATGTAATTCCATGTAATGCATGCTGAACTATCACTATGGGATAACGAAATATGAAATGTGATGTTATATGGCCGACTTTTATCTATAAAACTAAATATTATCTTCGAATTGATAAACTCTAACAATTATTCTAAACTTTTCCACAGTACTGTAATTCTCACCCACTTCTCATCAGAGAAGGGTAGAATCCGCCAAATCTTGATGCGTTGCATTGTCCGGTAAGGACATTGTTGACCCTCTAAGACCTGAAGGGATCCCTTTTATAAACTCTCAGTTTATCTGCTTAAATCGATATCAAATCATTAGGGAAGTTGATTTTCAGTAAAACAATGATGTTTGCGTGTAGCAGGTCGATATAACTAATCGTTTGAGTTTCTTTCAGTCAGCTGTACTGAGAGTCGGTTTTACGATGTCTTCTGTCCCAACAAAACCTCAGATAGTTGATTTGAATGAAGTTGATTTATTCAATGCACCAGAACCCTTACATCTGTCCATAGTTTCAAATTTGTCCATACCAATCGGAAATAGGCCTACACGAAGCCATAATTACCGCACTTTTTGATCTTCAAAGCAGTTGTGGAGATCTCAAACTCATCAATTACTGCAGTGAAAACTGTGCTGTCTATTTTTAGTGTTGAACTATGAATATAATGATAGCTGTCATTTTGAACATTGATTTATGCTGAGTCGCTCATGTAGGCCAACCAGTCATGCACGATCATCTGCGAAAACAAAGTATTCACATTTTGCGATCTCTAACACAACGCACATGCACGAACATGATGACAACATTGAATAAATGCATGATTGCTTCATTGCATTTTACGAGTTAGATGTCTTAAATGCCTATAACACATAGTTTAGTACAGATATCTCTGGTCTTTCAATAATCTCAGTGTATTATATGAAAAAATATCACACGGAAATTTTCATGAATTCCTAAATATCACATGTACATAGTATAAGGAGCCGGGGTTCGACAGAAAAGGTCTGTTAGTGTGTCGCTATATGCACATAAAAGAATTGCTAAATAATTTTGACAAATAGAAGCTTGGATTGGAGGCCTGTTTGCTTCCTATAAAGGGGTCCATCGACGAATTTCATCTTCATTGAGCGCATACTGCAATCTGCCGCTGTCCATTGATGTTGATACATCGCTTGGTTTTGTGTTATCCTCCATAAACTGCAGCACACAAGATTTCACGACTTCGGTCTTGTGCATTGATTAAATGGCGCAGAATATTTTCAATCATTGAGCAACCCCGAAGGACATCTTTGATTCTTAATGCTGCTATAAGTTCACTCATTCTTAGAAGAATTAACAACAATGAAATTAGATAAACGATAGATCAGATCGCCATGCAAAAGATGTGCGGCTGGTAGGATTCGAACCTACTACCATTGTTAACTAGACCTGTACTCTAACCAACTGAGCTACGAGCCACTTACGCGGATGTGTCGTTGGCGGGTTCAAACCCTCACCATCACACATCAGTTGATAAGGCAATAATAATCAATGAATAAATAACATAAATAAATAGATAAATAGAAAGATATATTTTCAGTTGAATAAAAATCATACAAATCAAGAAAAGAATGAGGTCTGAATCTTGTCAGTGAGTAGTTCAAAAATTGGAAATCAGCAGTCAGCAAAATGTCTGTACGGCAAGGAGGACACATATACAACGAAGGAGTTGAGTCGTCGAGATGTGCTTGTGAATGATAGAATTGGCCGTCCACTTCGAGTGCTGATGAGCGGAACCAGGTCATGCAGGGGATGAGTTGGTGATGAGCACTTTTCAAACAGATTCAATGAAGCTCTGAGTCTCCTGACATCCAAGTTCTCCAGACAAGACGAATCGCATTCCATACCGCAGATAACTCTGTGTGCTCGACGCTGTAATTACAGATAACAATATTCAAGCAAAGATTTCAACATGCAGTTATAAACAGTGATCAAATCAGGCTTACACAAAAAGCATTTCAGAGTTCTAATGCAGTGCAATCTTTTGATAAAAAGCTTAGAAATGTGGTCAAAATGTAGCTGCCAACACAAATCATTCGACCAAATTACACCAAGTATGCGCTGCTCTTTGACAAGTTCACAATCTGGAACAATACAAGGTGTACAATCATTTCTTTTGTTAAAATACATGCACTTTGATTTCTGAGTGTTGACATTCAGATTCATTGCATTTGCCCATGACATAAAATTATTCTGTTCTTGCAATACATTTCCTTTGGTAGTGTCATTTTTGTAAATAGGTACACAGATAGTAACATCATGAACATACTGAACAATGGTGGTGGAAGGAAAAACTGGTCTAAGATCTCCGATGGCCAAATTGAACAGTTGCGGTCCTAACACGGAACCTTGTGACACACCAGACACTACACGCTGCGGTTCACTGATGACAGAGCGAACTCGAGCACTTTGGGTTCTCTCACACAAATATGAAATTACAAATTGAACAAAATACAGAGGAAAATTACATTGCAAGAGACGTCTAATAATCAAATTGTGGCTTATCTTGTCAAATGCTTTCGCAAGATCATAAATCAACAATTGAACACCTAACACAGAGTCAAGATCTAACAGCTTTGTCACCTGATCATGAAGACAAATCAAGGCCGTGGTGGTAAAAGCTTGCCTCCTAGCTCCATGCTGCGAAGGAGCGGCTGCATTTTCAAGCCTGTCACGAAGCGAGTTAACAACAAAGCGTTCAAAAATTACACCAGGTACTGGTAGCAGCGAAATGGGTCGCAAGTCACAGATGGTTGGAAAGGCTTTTTTCGGAACGGGGGATATGTGGGCATGCTTCCATGCACGTGGAAAATAGCTCTTTCGGATGCATTCATTGAAAATGTGAGTTAAAGGAGGTGCCAACTCGAGAAATGCATTCTTATAGAGAGTAGTTGGAATGAGGTCAGATCCAATGGCCTTACCAGGGTTTAGCCTAGACAATTCTATTTCAACTTCTTCCACGGTTACGTCAAAGTTCCATTGATCACGAAAATTTTCAGAATCAATGCTGGGCATGGAAAACTCTTCTTCTTGGAAGCTAGCACATAATTGCAAACTGATGGCATTTGCAGCATCATCAATGGTCTCATAGTTCACAAGTATGCTTTGCAGAGGATCACTTGACATCCTTCCAATTACTGCATTCGTCACCTTCCATAATTCCTTGGGAGAGTTCTTGGATCTCTTGCCCCACTTTCACTTGGCTTTCTTGATCTCCTCTCTTACTGTGTTCCGAAGATTCACATACTGAACCATATCACCAGATCTGAAAGCAGTCCAACGCTTGTTGATCAATTCCTTTATGTGAGTGGTCATCCTAGGCTTGTCATTGGCCGATGATTGAACCATCTTGAATGGGATGTTCTCTGATACACACAGATTAATGATATCATAAAAAATCTGACATTTTTCATCAATGCTGTAGGACATGTGATAAAATTCACTCCAGTTGACACTTTGCAATGAAGACACAAATGACATGATATTACGTGGGCTCAAATCCAGAATTTGGTTTGATGAAATGACTGGGACACAATGACATGCAAGCTTATGCACAGCTTCACAAAGTACTGAAAAATGATCAGAAGAGCTAATTGGGGACACAACTTCGCACTTATACAATGAGGCGATGTTCTGATCAACTAGAACACCATCCAGAATTTTCCTCCCGCGGGTTGGTAACTTAACGAGTTGTGATAAACCAAGACTACAACAAATACGGTTGACATTGAGTTTATTAAAATCACCAGCAAGGATGACATGAGGACCATAGCCTTTCACAAGAAAATCGTCAACTGCATCAACAATAAAAGTATGCAATTTGCTCATCTCATCCGCTTTGATGGCTGGTGGGATATACATACAGCTCAAAAGTATTCCATGAGAAGGAAGGAAGAGCCACACAGATTCAAAATTCAAACTATGTCGTGAAGCTTGTAAGTTGACAACCTTGATTCTGTCATTTAGATAAATGCAAACACCTCCACCAACGCGATTTGAACGATCGGCTCTAAAAAGAGAAAAAGACGACATGTTGATAAGACTATGTCACATGTCAAAATTGTGACCGCCGACATTAAGGCAAGTAGCGGGGATCGAGAAGAAGTCATAAAAAGCACAATTTGTAGCTGACAAACTTTGAATGCCATTAGAATTAGACGGACCATTGAACCATATGCATTTTATCAAGCTTGAGTCATGCTATCTTGAATATGATATGTCATCATGCTATATTTCAAGAATGTCGGAATTCAAGATTTCCTTGCTTTCCATACCCGTCATTGGGATCTGAGTTAGGAAACAACAATTTGCCACCATTGATGTACATGTAGTGGTAGGCTATAAACAGAATTGATGGAATTTCACACCGTCTTCATGCACTACATGACTCGGATGGAAATGAATGGATTTGGATATTTCCATGAACTTCTGCATGGATTTCCATAGAATTTAGAAATGCATGGCTATTGCCTGATATATCCCGTGTATTATGTACATAACAAACGGAAACCATCAGATATCACACTTAAAATTACAGGTTATGCGTTATGATAGATTTCACATGATATTTTCAAGCATTATCCTATAACATACGGCCGTCGTTTGTCATGTTGATAATGCTTTCAAATATCGTTTGATATCCTATACTTAATGATATCTTAATTTGACAACGTGCTATGATGATCAGCGACAGATTGTGACTGACATGTCTATGATTATCAGGAGTATTTGAATAGAAATTTAGCCTGACCAATATTGCAAATATTTATTCTTAGATCTAATACATATTAAGCCGGTCAAAACTCGCCCATAATGTTCATAGATTGCGTTCCTTCCAGTGCATTGGAGTAAATATCATCTCCCGCGCGGGCAATAATCTGCTTTACATGTCAAATAAAGTAATCGGATGTCTACATTATGCTCCCGGAGACAAATAAAATCATTTTTCATCTGATAGCAAAAATGTTGTGATGTGAATTTCTACATCCTCTACACCTGAGGGTGGTCCAGTGTATTACATGCATTCCACTGAACCGCCTCAGGTGCCTGAGGGTTAATTTGAAGTTTTGCCAACTTCCTCTTCTCATGCTTCTCTCAGAGAAAGACAAACTTCCCTTGTTTACGTGACCACAAGCGCATTCGATACTTTAGCAGACTTGAATGAACCTTATTTACTATCATCTACTTGTGTTGTTGACAAAGCACGATATTCCTATGAACAATCGAGCAGAGAAGTAGAAAATCATCGATCATTCATCCCTCAGCCCATGAAATTGAAAACAAAATATTCTTGTGAATTATTCAGATATATGCACTATGATTTCAGGATGTTAGACAATAAAAACAAGGACAAATTCGATTTCCAACCAATGTACGCTCATATCTTGGGACATTGTTAAATGTCATCATATTAATTAAATTATGTTACACTTTTACATGCAGTGAACCTGTCGAGTTCATGTCTGGTGAATTGGTATGATATTGACAGCTGCACTCTATGCCTGGAGTCATTCGACAACATTTCCAGATAAATTGCTGTTTCACAGTCAAATCCAGACAATCTAATTACAGATTTCTCCTTGTGAATGTGTACACGGCCTGTAAATTCTCTCAATTACATTAAACTGGATACAATATGCTGAGACAGATCATTTGCTGACGCAAGAAATAAAGATAAATGTATTAATTGGTTTTGGAGGCTTCAAGCATTGAATGACATTTGATTTACAAATTATAGCCCTCAGAGAAAGTTCACAAAATTGAATTTCTATGATGAAAGCAAATGCAGCAATTAGAAAAACTTCGTGATGTATAAATGAATGAAGCAGTTAAATTAACTCAAATTAAGATAACAAGTGATGAAAACAAAGATTGTTGTGAAGACAATTAACAAATTTACATAAAATGTTTTAATCCACAACAACGTTGTAATTATTTTGTTGAAAATTATTATTATCATTGAAAATTATTGAAGATTATTATTTTGAAAAAATAGCACACAAATCTTGTATTAATCATTGACCAACATGAAAAGTTGCGTGCTGTTTGAGCATGTAGGCTGCACTATATAAGGTGAAGGTCAAGTCATGACATGAAGATCTATTCAGCCAGGTGACAGCCGTTTGACAGAACATGAAATGCAATAAGAAATATAGTACTAGCTTGAAAGACATCTAACACACATTTTTATGTTTAGTGAGAATGCCTTGAAGGCCATAATTTTTGTAATTTGTTTTGCGCCAAATGTCGGATGGCATAACTGTTAAAAGAAAAAATATAATTCGTGTGAATTCTTCTCGACTTCGGGAAAAAGTTGATGTTAATCGCACCAGGATACTTTCTTTAGTGTATTGAATTATGCCAAATTACCGGCACGTGTATGTAACTTAAGAGATAGAAATTGAATGAATCACTTTTATTTTATAATGTGTAATGCGAAATGTTCATTTGTTCAGATAATAAAGCAAGATTATTGATGACAAGCTAAGAAATCGATAGTATCTGTTTATTGGTGATGATCCACATGAACTTGGCAACGCCCATTGCCATTCCAATTTGAGTGATTCAACTGATTCTACAGTGGCTTCATTCCAATTAATTTTCTATCTTTTGTATCATATTCAGACTAATATCCATGACTGCCAAACTCATTGCCTTCTTTGTTCAGAATACATGGAGCAATGGCAGTCAAGCTGTTCAGTTTCCGTAGCCTCTTGTTTCATCGGCCTGTAGTTCGCCGAGAAAACAGCCGAGAAAAAGAAGATAGAGTATGCGCGTGAACTATCCCAGCAGAATATGGGGGATATGAATAACTTAAATACATGTATACTCACCTAGCACCTTTAGTTGTGAACAGGACCATGTCAGATATACTGTTAACTGTAAGAATTCACTGAACACACAATTTATCAGTATTCCGACTGATGCGAAGCATCATCAGACAATTTCCTGCTTGTCAGACAATTTTTGTCTCATCACACGGAATTATTTGTATTATTGCGCTTACTGCATATAATACTACTTATGACTAATATATGCACTTTTATTAAAATTGGATGGTATCCTTGATAATTTTAAATTATAAGAATATCCAATGTTTTAAGTAAGTATGTGTCATTTTATGCATCAAGAAGATATTCTTTTTAAGGTGAATCGACGTCGTGGTTTCACTTCAAGAGTGATGAGAGCCCTCTGGAATCCACTGTGTCTTCAACGATGCATCTCCCGAAAAACGGAATGCCGAATCTACAATGCTGCCGGGTTGCTAGACCTTCTATACGGAGCAGATACTTGGCCCTTCTCACAGTCCGAATTCAAGGATTCGAATCAACGGCACTTCGCATGATCGAACGTGTAAGATTGACCGATCAAATCCCCAACATCGAAATACGTCGCCGCACCAGGCCACCTCCAGTGCTGTAGCGCCTTAGATGGTTCGGTCATCTGAGGCGCCTCCCCGATAGCCATCCTACTAAGGCAGCTTTCTCCTTTGACCCTGTTGGCGCAGGATGGAGACTGACGCGAGGCGCTCCACGCACAAGATGGTGTAATGTCATCAAAAAGGATCTTGTCCAGCTCGATATTCGCTGGGAGAACCTACCGTTCCTGACATCCGAAAAATCGACAAGGAGAAGTGTGGTTCATCGGCTCCACGCCGTCGTGGCCCGAGTTATAAGCAAGAGCTTAAGTAAGTGTCCAAACAGAAAAAGACATCTTACAGGGTGTAAAAGAGGTTCATAATGCACCTATATGTGTGTGAACATGAGTGAGTGGGACAGAGTTAGGAAACACATGATAAGTAGTATCCAGATATAATTAGGCCTAACTGGAGTTGAATCGCTTCAGAGTCAATAATTTTAGAAAGGCATTGTCTGGTATTTGGCTGATGATTGTCTCATATTGTTTGTTCCTATTGTCTGGTATTTGGCTGATTACAGTTTCCAGTGTAGATTATCCGGTACAATTGTGACGGCTGATATCACGGGCAGGCTTCTCTGAAGTAAGAACTTGTTCGACATTTTAACTGCTTGATTTCCTATAAATCACTGTTTTTGTGAGCATAGGCTGATCAACAAGTTGAATTACAGATTCAATTGAAATGTGAAACTATCCCACCGCAAGCAGCGACAATGGAATGAGTTTACATCGGAGGAAAAGCATAAATCGCAATAATAACAAATTCTCTCATATATTAAATCCATCGTCGACGTTATTTTGACTGATTATCTGTCATAATATTAGAAAGCGAATTTCCGTCTTTTTAGTTTATTTTCCCTTTTCGAAGACAAATAAATAAATCATCTATCTTCTCGCCTAGACATATTGAATAAACAGAGAACGGTCCTTTAACTTCCTCTTTTAAGAATGGAATCAACAATGTCTAATATCAGACGGAAGTTAATCATTTTCAGTTCTTGTAGAATTGATTTGGACGACTTATTTTGGTAATATCAACAGCACTGCATCGAGGGAAGAAAGAAATAATTGACTCGCAACCATCTCCGTTGTCCTGTCATTAAAGATTCAACTCCTACCAATCCAGGTGTGTTAGAAACCATAATCTAATTGATTCTTTTGAGGAGACGGTCAAGGAAACACACTCTACGGAATAGAGAAATGTTTTTTATTGAATGTGCGGTTATTGTGAACAAGCATCAGATATTGAGAATGCTCTCAAACGCTCAACTTAAGAAGGAAGAAGAAAGATGAAGATAAAATGAATTCAGCGCATAGATATCGATGGGCGATGTTTGAATGGATGACGGCAGCACACCATGAAGACTGAGAAGGTCATGACTTGAGAAACAATATCCAGAACACATTAGCAGACATGTTGCATTTGCAATTTTCACTCAAGTATGTCAAATATCTAAGCGTAGCATGATGCAAAGATAAACTGCATTATATTTTTCATGTTTTCGGACTTATATGCTCCTCTCACAGCCTGCCTTTCGACTAGGTTTTATTACGACGATGTGGCGGATCTGCATATATTTTAACTCATGGAATACGTTCATAGAAAAGTGTCTGACCTGAATTGCAAATAGATAAAAATCGGCAATGTGATGGTCTCTGTAGGGCCTACATGGGCATTCACTCACTGTTTCATGCGATAGTTTGATACTCTTTTCGCTACAAGACATCATGCATTCTCTCTCTCTCTCTCTCTCTCTCAAAATTCAAAATTCAAAGGGTATATTTTCAGTGCAGATAGACCCCAAAAGGCAACTTACAAATGATGGGTGTTTACAATGACTTACAGATGTAAAAGCGCGATACAGAATACGGGAGTCGGGGTCCTATCAAATGATAGGACTCCGGACTCCGCCCCATATCTAGGCTTTACATACTTGTCACCCGGAGTCGGAGTCCTATCAAAGTGATAGGACTTTTTATATTATGTTAGCGCGAGGATCGGTCAAAGGAAAGTGTCTTTGCGCATGTACGCAAGGCATGAAATACGATGTCAAATACATACGTAGAGTGTGTTTCAGTTGTATTCCTTGCACATCCTATCAGTTCTTTTCACCCTTTGTATCTCATATTCTATGTTACCTCCTTTCATGTAACTGTAGTTTGTTGCATGTCATCTCACCTGCCGACACAATTTTAAGTCATTTGGAAAATTTTACAATTGTAAAATGAAATAAGTATGTTGTTGTCTGTCTCCCCAGAACATCGGCGCTGTTAAAATGTCTAAAAATATGTTGTTCGAACACATTCTTGTCTCTGTGATCATTGTTCTCTGGGGAAAACACAACATGTAGGCAAATGCTTTATCTTGTGTTCACAGCATCTTCTGCGCTATCAACGAAGTAAAACTCGAAGCAAATGAAAAAGTTGAATTATCCAAGATATTCTGTTCTATTTTTTTATGTCTGTCACGACTTTGCGTTCTTGCTGTATATATCGGGTAGTGTCAATAATAATCACAATCCAGTTAAGTGAAGCTTAATCATAACCTCGAACAAGGAAAGTTTGAGATGTGGAATGAATAGGGGAGAATTTGTGGGCCTGCTCATAAGGACCCATTCAGAGGTGCCCAAAAACTGAGGTTTAATCACAATGTTCAGCAAGGGCATCGGACTGGCGCTGATGACTTCACCAGACTGTTTTTATAGCAGGGAGTTCTATCCCGGAGTCCTATCATTTTTGCTGGAGTCGGAGTCGAAGTCCTATCAAGTGATAGGACTCCGCACTCCGGCCTTTAACTAGACCAGAAGCATAATACAAACAAATTATTTATCCTCGTGCATAGCTGTCATTGTCTTGATGTCAACTATCTCCGTCAAACAAAAGTACAGAGACAGCAGTGCATGCAAAGCTTGTATTAATTGACGGAATGAACCGTGATAGTGAAAAAGGACTGTCTTTTCACTCGGTGATTTAACAGAGAAGACAAGCCTTCCTAGCCTCGATCACGCGCCAAAGGTCACATCGTAGACAAAAATGAAATACTAGTTGGTTTGAGAACATTACCTCTTACCCTCACGTCAATCGTGTGTGATGGCTCCTCCAAAGCGCAGATTAAAATCGAAAGTCTACTCATATTTTTTTGAAGAAGTAGGGATTTTCCTGCCTGGTAGAGACTGGAGAAAAACCGTGTGAAGCAGACAAGATGGGAGGAGCCGAGTTGCATGCATCCAACTGAATGCGACATTTGATAAACTTCATCGAAAATGATTGATAATTGATGCAGCAATGATCACTAAAGATCAGTTCAGGTAAGCTTATAATGATCTATGATGTAGGCTACCAGTTTTTTCGAAAAACTAGGCTAAATATATTTGCCACCCGCAGTCGGAGTCCTATCAAAATGATAGGACTCCGCATCCCTGTTTTATAGTGAATCAATAACTTCAAACTTCATTTTGTTGAATAAAATTCACTTCAGACGCTAAAGTCCGGTAGCCAGCACGAGTTTCTGCAGGGAGCGAGGCCGAAAAAGAAAAAGACCCTATGAAGAAGTTGATGAGGCGCATGGCTTCCACTATGGAGAGAATTATTTTCATAACATGCAAGACTCCCAGAGGACCTGCCCATGCACTATGCTTTATTGATTGACTAGACTGCACACTCGCAAAAGCAGTGGATATTGACAATAGATGCAGTCGATTGTGAAGGATGTTAATTTTCTTATTGATATGATGAAAGTGGCCGCTTCGTAAAAATTTGCTGACTTGTGCTATGAATAGATGACGCAATCGACCACTTTTATCGATGAATTGATTGAATAGGTTGCTGAGATTTCTATGTCTATCACACAGAGCAGACGGCGAGACAAAATTGCAGAAGTAGGAATGTTTTATGCTCATTTTGAATATTATAGCGAACTATGTAATAAATTTTATTTTTCACCGTGCGTATAATGTAGATATCCTGTCACTTTATTTTACCTGCAAAGCAGATTACTGCACGGGCGTGCAGTAATATTTTCATTATTGCACTGGTTGAATTATAGGTTTCTATATAGATATATGCGATTGAATTATATAAAACCCGCTTATTATTTCACCATAGAATTAGATTAGTCATAATGGTCATGATATCGGTGAAAAATAAAATTACCTACAGAACTCGTGCAAAGATATATTGACCTCGAAGAAAGCAATAAAGATGGATAGTTTGCACTAGTTACGTAAATAACTATTAGATATTCTGACAGCAAATTTCCTATAGATTTCAGTGAAAACCCTAATAGATATAACTGAAGCCTGCCTTCAGAGCAATTTTGGCTCAAATCCTTCTCCAATAGGCTAAGAAACATCCACTTTCTATGTCTCATGAAATTGAGAGATCGAAATGGCTTGTACGATGATTGACAGTCGCAGAAATCGTCAAGATCAGTCCAATGTGAAAGACCAATTCCAAATTTAAGCGACAATCGCGCTGCAAAAGGTCGCTTGTGTGAAGCAGCCCTAATTCTGTGAGCCCAAGCGTACTGCGAGAAGAAGTGGATGACCGTCAGAATCAGAGTGTTCCCGTGATTGTGCGCAAAAATTATGTTTCGCAATAATTACGTGTTTTTTGTGCTTTTGTCTGGTTGACCTTGCGCTGTATTTACGTAAGTATTTTTGATAAATGGGCCGTCAGTTATGTAATTCGTTTAGTCATATATTAACCGCAGGTAGTTCTCATCTCTTACCATCATTAGTACACCGGTGAAATGAAGCGAATGACGCATCGGGAAGTAGTCAACGTTATCATGAATACTGTACAGATTGCTTGCTATATAAAAACTATGCATGATAATGAAAATTAATAATGAAGCAATGAATTTACATTGTCTTTTCTGCAATGAATAATGATATTGAGAAGCATAATATTAATCGAACAACTACGTCATTTATTTCTGAAACTCTACAAAAATCCGACGAATCCATGTGAAGATTTTACGTTGTGTGCTTCTGAGGAAGTTGCTTTAATTAGTAAACATCTAATCACATGCTATTCTGCATAGAATGGATGGTTTCGCTGTTCATCATTCACCCAAACGGCGTTCAATTGGAGCGCACATCGCCATCGCTCGCGTGTCCGTTTGCTCGTGACAGCTGTCAGTCTAGCCGCCTTGGACATACGCCGTATCAGTTCGCATTCACTCCAAACAGCTTGTATCAGCTTGCAGCATGGCGCCTTCAAGTAAGCGCTGATATATACAGGTCTTTTACTGTCAGGCTGCAAATTTAACTACTTGTTATCGTCTCACAATAAAAATGGGGGCGTAGCGGCCTACACCAAAATTTCGACCATTGAAATGACACGAGCTGAATCCGGAAAAAATATGTAACTGCGATGATTTGTGGTTATATTTTAAAACTGAAATGCATCCTGAAAACTGCATCATCTGCATTTGCCGTAGCCCATCATTGGACATAACAAACTTTGCTGAAAGTATTGGGAATAATCTAAAGCGCTTGCGTAGACCTGAAAGAGTAATATTCGCCGGTGATTTTAATATGAACATAAATAAGCAGTTAGACAAATCAGCTAGTAAATTTTATGATCAAATGATAAACTTCAATTTCTCGCCATTAATAGGTACAGCAACTCGAGAAACAAGCGACACAAAAACAGTGATCGACCAGATGTTCATACACAACCGAGCAATATATGACAAGAAAAATAAAATATATACAGGTAACCTCCTTTCCGATGTAACGGACCACTATATTCAGTATCTCATAATAAAAAAGATCTCGCAAAACACGAAATCCACAGTTAGAGATCGACCATTTATTAGATCCTACACTGAAAAAGGCATTGGACTATTTAAAGAAAAAAACAGAAGATTTATTTACTAACGCACCAGGACGTTCCACTTCAATATCAGATAAAATGAGTAACTTTCAAGATGAGCTAATAAACCTACACGACACAATTTTTCCACTAAAGCAAATCTCTAGAAAAATGTTTAGAGAGAAGGATTGGTTCTCAGATGACTTAAAGAAACTCCACAGAAAGAAAATTCAATTATACAGGAAATGGAAAACTACTAGACTTCAGGAGGATGAAACAAATTACAAAACTTTGGCAAATAGATTCAAATACATGGCTAAATCGGCCGAAAGGAAGCATTATAGTAACATATTTTCAGCTATTAAAAATGACACCAAAGAACTATGGAAACGCATAAACCACGTAAGAGGCAGCTCTAAGACAGATAATAGCTTCATTACTGAATTACAGACAAATACCGGTATTGTGTATGTCCATTTTGATATGGCTAATGCACTAAACGAGTACTTTGTAAATGTTACTGAGAAACTAAAAAATAGCAGCAGCAATTCCAACAAGGATGACTGCTGCCAGGAAAGCACCCCTTCACTTGTGTTTTAAGACATCACACATACCGAACTGATCGAAGTAATGAACAAAGTACACAATAGTAAATCGACAAATGATGAAATTCCCCTGAGAATTTTCAAACAATGTTCCAAAAATGTTTTCTCATATCTATGTGAACTATTGAACGAATCAGTTAAATCGGGCATCTACCCTAGCTGTCTAAAGAAATCAATTATTATACCCATCTTCAAAAAAGGAGATAAGAATTCGCCATCCAACTATCGACCAATATGTCTACTGAGTTATATAACAAAAGTTGTCGAAAAATTGATTCATAAGAAGATATTTGACTTTTTAAATAAGAAGATGTTGTTATATGAAAACCAATTTGGAATTAGGAAAAATCATTCTACCAGTCTAGCTCTCTTGAAAATGTCAGACAAGATATACAAGGCAAAAGCTAAGAATGAATACAGCGTAGGACTAAATCTGGACATAAGTAAAGCCTTCGATGCGGTCAACACTGACTTATTGTTGAAAAAGTTAAACAAAATAAGTATCCGCGGCTTCTTGCACGAATGGCTTCAATCATATCTAAAAAATAGACCTCACATTGTTTTTATCAACAACGTCAAATCGAAGGAGCTTACCGCTAAGTCTACTGTTCCACAAGGCTCAGCGTTGGGGCCTCTATTATTTTTGGTTTATATAAATGACATAAAAAACATTAGCTACCATGGCGAACTCAGTCTCTTTGTGGATGACATAAGCCTAGTTGTAAATGACAAAACTCTAAATGATGCAATAGAGAAAACTCAACTTTCACTGAATAGCATCCTGAAGTGGATGGAAAGTAATAAACTAACACTAAACATAGATAAATTTGAATACATCATCTTCAATCCCATGAGCCATAAAGATTGTGAAATGTCCAAAAATATACATACTGAGGGCACCAACTTGAAGAAAGTTGAACATACAAAAATACTAGGAATAAAGTTCGACAATAATGTCAAATTCGATGAACATATTGCGACTGTTGTCAACAAATTAAAAAAATTCATTCCGATTTTCTATTGGCTAAGAGATATCATACCACTAGATGTCCTTCGCATGATGCACGAACAACTTTGTCTCCCACTGATAAAACATTGCCTAGTAGTATATGGTAGTGGAAACAAAAATTCGAATCGTTGTTTGCAAAGAATACATAAAACTTTGATTAACCGTTAAACGGCGTTTCGGGGTTTTTTCTACCCCAAGTGATATTTAAATACACACAACTTCTGTTATACTCTAGTTCGATTGCTGAAATCTCATGACTTTTCTTGGATAATTATAATATTTTTTCAGTAGAAAAATTGGATTTATATTTCACATGGTTTATGATTTAGGAGTGATTTTATAGATTCCGGTGTTGCGGGGTGTTTTCTACCCCATTCAAAAAATGATACTTTTGTTCATTTTCTTTTCATCTAAACGAAATTTATCGCTGCCAAGTTGTTTAGAGTTACAATTCTGATGTTATTGACTTAGCAAGCGTTCACGTGATCGCTTTCCAAGAAATTCTCTCCTCCTATTTCCAAGAAATTCTATTCTCTGATTTCCAAGAAATTGCGCCCTGCGAAGTTTGCAGTGGAGTTGTCTCACGACGTGATCGATTTCCAAGACAAAGCGCCCTCCTCTCGAATACGCCAATAAATTCAGTGCGTTTCTTATGTGGTTGCACATTCTATCGAGATGTCTGCATCAAGAAGGTCTCTTCCGGAAAGACAAGCTCGATTAATTGCGAACCGAATTCTGGCTGAAGAAGAAGAATTTCCTGAGAGCATAGAACCTGATGATGCTGCAGCAGCCGAAGTTGATGACGCTACCGTAGATCTTCCAACTGCAGATCATTATAGCGACGATGATATATTGGATGTCGAACAACTTGAGAGAATTGTTGACAGTAGTCCTGAATCAAATAATTCAAGTGAAAGTGATTCAAACTCGTCGGACAATTTCTTATCAGCCGCCTCATCTGTAGGTGGTGGAGCAATGATCAGTGCAAATGGAACCACGGGAAATAATTCAACCAGGCCATGGTGTTGGGCGTGCGTCATCTAGAAATGTTTTCAATGTCGGAAATCAAGTCTTACGAGCTGGACTGCACCCACAATCAAATGAAGAATCTTTCCTCGTGTATTTTGAGGATATACTCGCAGAAGTCGTGTTATTCACAAATTTGGAAAGACGAAGAGTTGCTTCAGCAAGTGGAGTCGCCTGGAAGCCAGTCACACTCGTCGAAATCAAAGCTTTTATCGGGCTTCTTATTATAGCAGGTAAGTCATGTTCTTATTTCTGGGCTATTCAAAATTCAATTTACTATTCTTTCTGTCTATATAAGTACTATTCAAAATTACTACAGTAAAATCTATCTATGACATATTATCTCATAAGGAACAAAAAATAATGCGTTTTATAAAAAGATCGTCTTTATGAGTTTCGTTATAAAAGGAGAATTCTATTTGGGACTTTTTGATGGGTTGGTAGGGAAAAATACAGGAGAGACGAATTTTACTCTATTTTTACGTCCTTATTGATAGGCTAGTAATATAATACATACATATACGCCTATGATGATGTTCATTGATAAGAAATTATGTAGGCTATATACATTTTAGTTATTTGCATTCACATGCGGGATCTTTCTGTTTCAGGTTCGTTCAAGGCAGGTCGCCGTGATATCCAGGAAATGTGGCATCCTATTCGAGGACATTGTATATTTCGAGCTACAATGAGCTACATGCGGTTTTCACAAATACGAAAATGTATGCGATTCGATGATAAATTGCGCCGTGACCGGAATGACACTCATGCTCAATGCATCGCTTGCACGGAATCCCGGGGCCGTTTTTATGCGTCGACGAACAGCTAGTCGAGTTTCACGGACGTGTCTCATTTAGACAGTACATACCATCGAAACCCGGCAAATCTGGTATCAAGGTATTCTGGCTCGTGGATCAGGAAAATTCCTTTCCCCTGAAATGTTTGGTGTACATTGATGCCGATACTTTGTCTGACGAGGAGAGAAATGCAAGCCATTCTATTGGAGAAGCTGTTGTCATGAAATTGGCGGAGAACTGGTTGAACAAAGGCCGCAACACCACCGATCTATCAAAACTATGTAGAATCATCGACTAGACGATCCGATAGCTTCAAATTGCCGTTTTGTAAGAAATCATTAGAACAAAAAATGAGCACTTTTCAAATACTTTTCACTCCCCAATGAAATAAAAAGCTCAAAATCAATTAGAGAATTCAAAAAGAATATAAAGTCGTATCTAATAAAAAATATGGACTCATTTTAGAAACCTGACCACTCTTACTCACGATAGATAAAAATTCTCTACTCTAAATGTTATCCAGAACTAAGCATCAGATGCGCTCGGAGAACAAATTCTCTGAGTTTTATGAGTAGCTACTGTTGTGTGCTAGGCAGTTTGTCTTCTTGCTTTATTATGCATTTATTATGGATTTTATTGTTTTGTGAGAGCAATCTCCATTCCATTGTTAGAGCAATAACTTTTCCGCGGCATGCATTTCAAGTTCCAATGTCATACAAAAGTCCAGCTTGTCAGCTATCTACGGTACATGACTGACAACAGACATGTCATGTCATCAGACAATGGATGACCAAACAATTGGTAGCTGACCGTGAGCGAATCTTCACAGACGTATTTAACGCGGCATGAACAACGCCCGCTCACGCATTCTGGTCTCTCCAAGCGAAGTTGTCGGCGAGAGCCGTTGACGGTGTTGCAGCCTATCTTCTATGTGCGAACTATCATCGAACTGCTGCGGACGTGATCACCACGGCTTGTGGTCCTGGAAGAATCTGGAGACTCTGTTGGTGCTGTGACTGTCTTATAACTGTGAACGTACCATCTGTCCTTGTAAGGACTGTTTGCACCATTTATTTATTTTCACAATATAATTTATCCACATTTTTCATTTACATTTTTCAATCATATGTTTTGGGAATATTAAGAAAATAATAACCCGTAACACTACGCAGCAGCACGCATACTCTCTAGTGTTTGAACAATTTCTTTCTGGTTTGTGAACAAACATGTATATAATTATGTGCGGGCCAGTCATATACCCCTTCTTGTGGGTCCTCTGGTCCCTTTCTCCATTATTTTTGTATCTCCACATTGTTGTATTACCCTTGCATGCCTATTCGAATGTACATACTCTGCTTGTTGTCTATGGAGAATAAACATATTTTCTATTTTCATAAGTTAGTATACATATTTGAGGGTGATAGCTTTCAGACTTTTTGCAGCCTCGATTCCTTCCTGCTCCACTCCGGATTGTATAATGAATAGAGTAAAGCAAGAGAGTTACTATGGCTGCGTTGTGCATCAGCCAATCACATCATCGTCATGCTCATTTTCAGTCGAAACAACTCCCGCACATTTGAGTGAACGTACTCGGTACGAGATTGTTTTTGCATGAAAACAACAATTCGGTCTTGCAAATCAGCAAGAAAATAAAGATTCGTCGAGGTATCATTTATGATATCATGAAGAAATGTCAATTGAGTGGATAAATCCACGATTCGGGACGCATCGGAAGACCAGGAAGACGACACGTCAACAGGATCGTCATCGGCCAAGCAGCTGCAACTAATAACCACACAAAGAGTGGAAGCTTGAATGGGCAGGGGAACATCTTTTCTGGTCGATTGAAGACTGGCGCAAGGTCAATGACGACGCAATGGTCAATTTCGTCGATGAAGCTCCTTTTTTGCGAATCGCGCGATTGGTAATTAATTCGTTCGGTTAAGAAATGGAGAACGCAGCACTAACGTTGCAACATCCCAGGCAGCGCAAAGACGAGGATTACGACTATATTGGTCTCGCGCTCACTCAAGTGGAGACGGAGTCCGGCCTCTTATGCTCATTTATGAGACGCTGAATGGTGAGCGAACGTTCAGCTGAAACCTTGCTGCAACAGCCAGGAATCTGGTCAATTGAATGGACAATATTATCTTGCCCGACAATGTGCCCGCTCACCGAAGCCGTCGTTTGATGGTTTTATTGGAAGACGCATCCGTTACAACGTTTGACTGACCACCAATTTCACACGATCTTAATGTGATCGAAAATGTGCGGTCATTCGTTGGAGCCCAATTATCCAACAATCCGGTGCCAGGAAATATTCAAAATCAGGAGGATCTGCTTTAGCAGAGGATCGACAACATCTGGAGTAATATCTCTGTTGACTGTATCCGCGTGCTTTGTTGATTCGATGCCCAATCGTATCGAGGAAGTTATCCGTCCCAATGGAGGATCCACTAAATACTGAACGTACAATGATGTTTGTTTTATTCAATGATATATGAATGGGGGGCGGTGAAGAGTGAATGCAGAGCGCCTAGCGTGGCTTACGGGAGATGAGAGAGCTCCCATTGTTAAGTCTTGATGTATGAGGCGAAGTTTGTGTAAAGGCGGATTACATATTTATCACACAGCGATTACATCTTTATGGGATTCGAGGATGAACAGGATCTGTTTACTTGTGGAAATCGAAAAGGCAAATTTTGATGTACAGGATTTGTTTACATGTGCGGATTGCAAAAAGCATACTGTATTTATTGATTGGATGAATTTAATGACAGGATCAGTTTACATGTGGGAAACGCAACAATTGAATGATGTCTGATTTATCTTTGTCACATATCTTTCAAGACATATCATTACCTATTCAGTATTTTGTCAGCCACTATGTGTGGGACCCCGCTCGTCTGGGTTTGAGTGTTCAGGTTAGGGGTCGAAACACAACTAGACGAGTACCTGCTGATGACTGACGGACTGCAGTATTATGTTTTATATCCCTTAATCGGTAGCTGAAGTAGTGGTCGATGTAATGTAATTCAAATGAAGAAATGTGGAATTACATGAAGTACTATAGACGGATGAAGAAACTGGCGATAATAAATTCAAGAGAAGAAATAGTAGTTTCCATATGTAGTCTTAGGTATACGTAGAGTGTATAGCTTCATTGCTTTCGGTGTAGTAGAGTGTCATTGTAGTTCTATTGTTTACCTCCATTATCCACACTCTAAACCAGCACCTCCTAAATCACACACTGAAGCGAGACACTATTCGTAACTAATAAAAAATTCCTAAAGTAGAGCGTTTTAGGAGGCTAGCGCACTAGAGTTATTGTTCTCTTTAGTGTGTCAACACTCTATTTCACGCAACCTCCTAAAATTCTAGTGTGTCGCGCTTTAGGATGCAGATTTCTTCGATTTTAGGAGGTGACAGTTTACAGTGCACTTTCCACTTATCCACTCTTACCATTATCCACTTTGTGTAGTGTCAGATATAATTCACTTGTAATCGGTGTAGTAGCATCGTTGTATTTCCATATTTTACCTCCACTTTTTCAATTTTTATTCATCGGTTTCCTGTTGTTTTATAATATCCATTTTTATTTTCCTTGACCTATGGTGACCATTGTCTTATTCTATTTCCACTATCAGCATCTGTAGTCGGTACAGTATATTAGACGTCTGTTTTGAACGTGTATACGGCAGTGTTTGGAATCTATGGTATTAGTATATTAACAGCAAGAATGAGTAGTATTACAAGTCTTAAGATTTCCATTTTTACCAGATATTGGGCCAAAGCTGATCAATTTTAATTCTTTGCCACGAGAAAGCTACATTGAGTTCTTTTAAGAACTGATTAATCCAATGGTTACAGTAGCATTGCCTTTGTACACTTGCGGATTGGAGAACGCCATCAGTCCTCATTAGGACTACTTTAACTAATAATTTAAATTAGTAAGCATTATATTCTATTATAAATGGCTACTGGGATGGGCATCATCGTATGAGAATTGCATATTTCAAGATTTTATGTTCGAATGGATTCACATGTTTTAATGTTTTTATTTGAAATGCAAGTGTACGGTTACGTATCAAAAGACTCGTACTCGTGTTTGCATTGCTTTCAGTGGACTGACGCCTCAGTTTCTACACATTTCCCGTCATGTGCATAAATGCGTTTCCGGTCCTCAGAACACGTTGAATGTGCTCTCGTCAACCCGCATGATTGTTGTTTAACACATGGACATGATTTCTATCAAGTTATAAGTCAAGAAATTATACACTCAGGATATTTAGTATATACATGCTGCACCTGTAGCAACCTTTTGTATGCTAAACGACTCCAACAGACTCCTGGTGGGTGAATAATGCCCTGCGTTCACGAAGCGACAGTCTAGTAACGATTGAGATTTAGATATTCAAAAAATGCGTTCGTCCGATTGGGAACTCCATAGAATTACTTGGCGCAATGCTCATACTGAGTTTATAAGTACTACGTACAGATATTTAGCTGCTTGAACAGAAAAATCTTTGGGAAATCACGTTTATTGACTTGAATATCTAAGTTTCGCATTCAAGGATTTAGAAACAGTATAATGTTTATCAGAAAAATTTTGAAATAGTGAAAATAGCGTATATTTATGATAACAAGTATTTTAAGATTCTATGTTGAAAATGCACATAAGCAGAAACAAAGCACAGCTTGAGTTAGGGCTGACTTCAAATATTACATGCACTTTTGCAATTATTTGAAAGCTCTAACAATGTACTGTACTCGTAAATCCTCAATGCAGGAAATGTTCATCACTGCAGAGGTGCTCCCAGCAGCTAATTTGGTTGCCTATTCGTGGCTTGCATGGGAGCAATCAAGAAATGCTAATTGATGTTGACAATAAATTACAATCAGCTTGTTTAGAATGAAATAAAACTTTTCGTCCTTGAACCTGCACTCAATGGGAAATGCTATAAGGGGTATAGAACTCTGCTGTGAGTTGACAAGGAAATTTGTCTCGGCGTGTAAAACAACGTCATGAATATTTCATGAATTCGGAGTTGTTGTCGAGTAACTCAATTGGTCTCGAACAATTTCATATATTTATCATGCGAGCATCCCAGTTTCTTTGCTGCATGATTTCATTCAACTGAACAGGGAATTGTTATCTCCACATCGGGAATTCGAAAATTGAAAATTTCCAATTCTAGATCTGAAAAGGAAAAATACATGAGAAACTCTCGATGTCTGTCTTGGTAAACAAACTACACGATCTCAAACGCAAGATGCTTTTAATCGATAAATTTCAATTCTGATTTATGAGAAAGAGAGAGAAACATAGAAATATTGATAGATATTGATATGAATGTTTTGTTCAGTCACTTGTGTGGATCAATTGATTGTAAAGTGTTCATTAATGATAATTATCAATCCCTTCCACACGAATATCATTAATCTACAGTCGATCCTGAGCGTCTTATGGGCTAGCAGACTCTATTTATCCACAAAAACGTCGAAGATGTACGGAATAATATAATAGCTATGAAAATATGAAACAAAATTTGTGGGACATGATTTCCGTGGGATAGTGAATTATTTAGTAATTGCATGTAATTATTCCACAGAAATCATGGAGATAAATTTCCGTATTCATCTCTCTTTTGGATTGGATATTTAAAATTCCAGTATTCTGTTTGAAAAATAGTTTGCAAGAATCCATGTACGCGAATACACCCTTGCCTATTGATATTTGTCATCTCAGTTCATTTTATTTCGAAGCAGATTCAGAAATCATTCAGATATCATTTATAAGTGACTTTCCTTTAAATTGACTTTTCATTCTAATGTCAAACATTGACTCTTCGATGATGATGGAATTTGCACGAGATTGTCATGAATTTGCGCATTATTCTCAGGGGCTTTAAAACGAATATGAAACCGGCTGAACCGTCCATTTGCGTGGATTACAATCAAAATACAATTCGATTTCAGTTTTCAGTTTTTACAATTCGATGTCAAGTAAAGTCACACTTTCAGATGACATGCTTAGACGGGTAGCAGTATTCAGCAAATGATCACAAGTTGTACAGCACAAGATTGTGTAGCACTGAAAAGAAGATACGGTACAGCAGAAATCATGGAAAGTAGGCTAATTCTTCCAGATGGCAAAAGATTTAATAAGGCGCTTTATACAGGAATTGATTATTGTCCACATTAATAAAGAAAGATCAAAGCATGCAACATGAATGCAAAAAGTGGCACAAATCGGTTCAAGGTAGCTGCTGCACATACTTATGATTACAGCATGCACTGATAAGTCTGAATTATTTATTACTCATTATGCATTATAAAAATAGTAGCAAAACCAATCTCAATGCCCTTCTAATTTCTGACACGATGGTCGGCTGCCCAAACCCTACAATGAGAGACTCAGAATTGATGCTTGTAGTCAATCTTATCGACTTGCTTGATATATTTCGTCAAATTTTAAAAAATGCATTAATTCTTTGGATATTTACTTCATTCTCTAAAGTTTTGTTTCTTCTTTTCAAAACAAAGTGCAGCGCTGCGCAGTCCCCACGGGGCAGGTGACCACGGAGATGGGATCGTCTGAAGGAGAACTTGAAGAATATAAATGACAACGAAGATGACCCCTCGACCGTACCAAATGGAGACATTTGCAAAACTGTGGACCCTCACTAAAAAGAAGAGAAATCATGACAAGCATTGGATGGAGAACAGGAGCTAATAGACATATAAAATATATGAAACATAAGGGAAAGCACTCAATAAGCAGCCGCTTAAGGATAAGAGTCTCAAAATCTTTGTAAATTCAATACAGTAACTACAATTTTTATGCAGTGTATGAATTACATTTTCAATTTTCTAATTTATCCTTTCATATTGAATTATATTCATCCAATATGAAATGATATTGAATTTTGCAAAGAGTATGATTTGGCTCATTATGCCAACCCCTTTCTATATAATGAGACACTATACATAACGAGTCACTATATTCATGAATAACATTCTATATCATTATGGCTGCCAGAGACATTAAAAATACCGGGTGTCCGGGAAGTCGCGCACAACTTTTAAGAGGCTGTCATTTCCTTCAACTTTATCATATAATCATGTGATTTGTTTTATTTTGAACCTCATGCTGGGGAATTTGATATGACCCATTTGCTTTCATTACATACTAAATCTAATTCAATATTTTTGCTTTGATTTCTCAACAACGTTTTTCACTAAGTAGACGTTATTAAAATATGCAATAGTGTTTAAGATGACACTTTACTTGGTCAAAATAAGCAATAGTGTTTAAGATAACACTTTACTTGGTCAAAATAACACAGTATTGTGTAAACAAAGAACTTTGAAACAAATAATGAATTTAATTACAAATAATGTTCAATGGCGTCGCCTTGACACTCGATCACTGCTGCCAACCTGGACGGCAGATTCAGAATCGATCGCCTCAATTCATCGGAGTCGATGTTTTCAATTACCGTAATAATCTTTTCCCGCAACTCATTGATACTTGCTGGTTTGAAGCAATGGTACACTCGGTCCTTCACAACACCCCAGAAGTAATAATCTAGCGGTGTCAGATCCGGTGAATGCGCCGGCCAACGGTTTGGAAAACCTCTAGCGATAATCCTATCATTGGGGAAAACACTTGACAGGAATGATCGCGCAACTGTGGAAAAGTGTGGTGGTGCTCCATCTTGCTGGAAAACTGTTGAATCCATGCGATGATGTCTTCTGATCTGAGGGATAACATGGTCGCGAAGCATGTTGCGGTAATTTTTTCCAGTAACCGTACTCGGAAAGAAAAATGGAGTAAGACGGTACTGTGCGGAATACCCGAACCATACGCATACTTTTGGAGCACAGATGTCCGTTTCAATGACTTCGCGTGGTTTCTCCGATCCCCAAACAATAGAGTTGTGGCGATTCACATGCCCCGAAATTGAAAAGTACGACTCATCACTCCACAGAATTGATTCCAGATCAACCACACCCGACAGCAGGAATCGTGCAAAAGAAACACGATTTTCTTTATCGTCTACAGTTAGTGTTTGTTTCGTCTGAAGTCTGTATGGGTAGAGGTGCAGTCTGTGTCGTAGGATCTGTTGGACGCTGGTTTTAGGGACACCTGTTCTGCGAGCAATCGAACGACAACTGGCAGCTCCTAGCTCTGGATTCGACTGTTGAGCTTCAAGTTCACCTGCAACTGTCACTTTCCTTTCTTCTTTGAGATTGGGCCTTCCGGATCGTGGCTTGTCTTTAACTGATCCAAGTCTCTCTGAACCGCTGAATCAGGCGTGAGATGGTGGAAGCACTGAAAGGGTCCCTATGATATCCATGAGAAACCTTGTATGCCCGCAGTGCTGCAGAAGCAGAGTTGCCATTTGCAATGTACAGCTCAAACAGTTGAATGCGTGTTTCAAGATCCATGACTGCTAGAAGACTGACTTCAGCACACGAATTGCGGACACAATTCTTCATGTGATAAGAATTCATACCCAGACCATAGCATATCAACATAACAATGACTGATAAGTGAAATTCGATAATTTAACAAATGCAACATGCAGCTCGAGGTCTGATTTGTTGTTTGTACTCAAAGAGAAATACAGATTTGGTGTTAATTATGCTAGATAGTAGATAACATATAATGAAAAACGTTGTTGACAAATCACACTGTAAACCAGCACCTCCTAAAATCGAAGAAACCTGCATCCTAAAGCGCGACACACTAGAATTTTAGGAGGTTGTGTGAAATAGAATGTTGACATACTAGAGAGAACAATAACCCTAGTGCGCCAGCCTCCTAAAACGCCTTGCTTTAGGATTTCTTTATTAGTTACGAATAGTGTCTTGCTTTAGTGTGTGATTTAGGAGGTGCTGGTTTAGAGTGCAAAGCAAAAATATAGAATTAGATTTAGTATGTAATGAAAGCAAATGGGTCATATCAAATTCCCCAGCATGAGGTTCAAAATAAAACAAATCACATGATTATATGATAAAGTTGAAGGAAATGACAGCCTCTTAAAGTTGTGCGCGACTTCCCGGACACCCGGTATTTTATTACAGATATTCAAGCCTGCAATATGACATTTAATGAATATAGAGACAGAAAATTGACAATATGCTTAGGAGGTGTTTGCGAACTGCATCCAGAAACTACAAAATACCGATTTTGGATCTTCATGAGAAATGTGGTGTTGTTGAAGTCAATGTTAGATGGCATATGTCTCTGTTCAGATTGACGCAGTCGATCGGAAGAACGATGGAAAACTTTAACCAAGAAATTCTGATGAAAGATCTCTTAATGAAAATTCAATTCAGTACCGGTCATACGCCTGTGGTATTCCATGATTTGTTTGACACCTGCGAGGATTCGCATAGGAACGTTTTTCGACAACCTCGTGTAAAGACGAAACAATCTGGCGAAAACAGTATAAGATGGTACGGAAGCAGTTTCTGGAATAAAGTGCCTCTAAACTTACGGTGTGTTAATTGCAAGTCAAATGGAGTAATAAACTTTTTGAGAGCATACCTCCAAAAACAATCTGGTATCTCGTCTTCAATTTATCGCTTTTAAAATTTGACTTATTCGTTATTTCATGTTACTTGTATACTGTACTTAATTAATGTATTTTTATTTTATATATTGTGGAAGTGTGTCACATACATCATTTGTAGTGAGTAAATATAAAACTTGAACTTGAACTTGAATAGTTTGATATTTATCCATTAATCTAATATATGAATGATGAATAATTATAATGAATTATCCTTTAAACCTTAGTATAGGTACACTCTTAGATAGCCTTTTTATCAAATGTATATATGATAGGTGTATTAGCAGCAAACATGTTTCAGTAGGCAACCTACCATCATCAGTGACAACGGTCAATAAACAAGGATGCAATATATACAGTGCGAATGAGACAAGAAAAATCAATATAGGAAAAGCGGCTGTGATTGGCTGCGGTTATTCATTAGGTACTGTGAATGAAGGAATGACTTTATGTACAATGATTCAGCAATTTTCGTGTATGGAGTGCGAATGAGAATTTTAAAATTATCTTTATTTGGGATGTGAACATGAAGAGATATTTCGGATGCTGGTCGACCTTTCACGTGTTCGTTTATCCTATTGAAAATATGGCGACGGGTTTCACCGACGTAGCATTGACTGCAATGCTCACAAGTATACTTATACACTACGGAAGATAACTCATTGAAAGGAATTTTATCTTTATTGCTTATCATGTTTTGTGTTTTGTATGTGTTCAAGGCAATTCTTAAAACACTATTTTCTAAAGCACTATTTATGCGGCGAATATTACGTTATATTCGAAAAAGAAGAGTTGAAACAAAGGGGAGCTTCCAAAATATTTCAGTTTTTTCGCTAGATTCTATTTTAGTCTTAGGATTATCACAACGCTCAAAGACTTTATTTATTCTATCCGGATGATATCCGGATATATCATTGTACATAAAGTCATTCCTTCATTCACAGTACCTAATGAATAACCGCAGCCAATCACAGCCGCTTTTCCTATATTGATTTTTCTTGTCTCATTCGCACTGTATATATTGCATCCTTGTTTATTGACCGTTGTCACTGATGATGGTAGCTTTACTACTGAAACATGTTTGCTGCTAATAAACCTATCAAAAGCTTACGGCTTCTCACTGTCAACACAAATGTATATACTTTTATTTGACAATCTAGCGCATAATTTATGAAGATGCCATACAGATATCAAAAACAATTCTACAGAGTAAAGAGAATAAACTAAGAGAAAATCTGAGAATAAAATATTAAATTATTAACGACACAAATCACAAATGAAATTGTCGCTACACTACTGTAAACTGCAGAGTATGAAAGCTGGCTGATTTTGACTACCAAACCGATGTACAAAACGATAATAACAAAATGTTCAAAAGTGCTATTGTCCGTGTGCTATTGGATGATAGAGATCACTGGCTTTCGTAGTGAATGAGCACGAACAATAGCGCTTTCATACATTTTGTCATTCTCGTTTTTTGCATTGCTTTCGTAAGTAGCGTTGGTATTGCAGTTTACATTGTAGTTCCATCACTGCAGTCAACATGTGCCCATAATTTGCATACCCTATATGCAATTCATTTTTCCCACGGTGAACTATTCGAGTGCAGCTCACCACAGAATAAACATTCTGTGTCCACTGCAGCTGCAGTAGGTGCTGAGGTCTGTGGAAGATCAGTATTCTTGTCAAAGTCGATCGGAAAATTTCGGATTTTCTTACTACGCGTTTTCTTTCTTATTTGTTCTCTGGGTTTTGAGATTTTTGTAGCTGAATCTTTCAATTGATTGATATACGATGATGCACACGTGCAAGTTGACTTCCACGTCCAAAATCAGTCAACAAGATCCTTCTCCTGACATTCAGAGAAAACCGGCGCACATACCAACGAATTACTGAAAGAGAAATTTTTCATTTTACCGATGGGCCTAATAAGGATATGTATACGTGCAATGTACAGTGCACACACGTGTATAGGCCTAACAGAAAAATGCGTTAACTTTACAGCTTACGAGTAGGCTTTATGAAGTGTCTTAAAACATATTCAGTCCAAAATGCACAACTTTGAGTTGCCCCAAAAATAAGCACTTTTACGTTACAATCCAACCTTTTTTATCATCCGTTGATCCATGATCCGCTTTTAAACCTTTAATTCTTCTCTGCAATGTGACTCTGTGAACATTTCGGTTTTTAGCAGCTTGTCTGTTGGAAGTTCCTTTCTCCACATCTTCAATGGCAAGGTGCACATACTCAGTCTTGCAGCTTAACCGGTTGGTTTTTCTTTTCCATCGCTTTCCAGTCATCTGGAAAACATTTGGATATTTTGAGTTCGGTCAACCAAAATAAATTACATGTATCAAATGTAAATGCGTCAACTTGTATAGGCCCTACAACCATTTAAAAACCATTATATTAATCAACAAATTGACATTTAAATCAATTCTGGTTTAAAAGTGTATGGGGTCAACCTGGTCTTGGCCTATGCAAATGAAATAGGCTATTTGCACCCTACATATAACGCTGAACCTACGTGTGCAGTCTAGGCCTATAGGTTAAGTACATGTAGACATCTACACAATACCTAGTAGTCCAACAAAACTTCGGTTAACATTTCGGGTAATATGATGGATATTTCAAAAGATAAGATAAGCTCTCAATCCTATTGGCAATATGCCTCCTTTAATGTATGATGCCAAAGCATTACATGTACGTGAACAGGGACTTTTCTCTGTTTACTAATGCCTGTAGGACAAAGAGCCTCATAAATTACTGTGTACAAACTTTTAACATGTATAGACTTTGCACTAGCACATGGTATGATATATGGAGCCACGCATGGTATCATGGGCATGAAATAATGAGCCACGCACGGTATGACGGGCATGATATAATGAGCCACGCATGGTATGATGGGCATGATATAATGAGCCACGCATGGCATGATGGGCATGATATAATGAGCCACACATGGTATGATGGGCATGATATAATGAGCCACGCATGGTATGATGGGCATGATATAATGAGCCACGCATGGTATGATGGGCATGATATAATGAGCCACGCATGGTATGATGGGCATGATATAATGAGCCACGCATGGTATGATGGGCATGATATAATGAGCCACGCATGGTATGATGGGCATGATATAATGAGCCACGCATGGTATGATGGGCATGATATAATGAGCCACGCATGGTATGATGGGCATGATATAATGAGCCACGCATGGTATGATGGGCATGATATAATGAGCCACACATGGTATGATGGGCATGATATAATGAGCCACGCATGGTATGATGGGCATGATATAATGAGCCACGCATGGTATGATGGGCATGATATAATGAGCCACACATGGTATGATGGGCATGATATAATGAGCCACGCATGGTATGATGGGCATGATATAATGAGATAATGCTTGGTGTGATGGGCATTATATAATGAGCCACGCATGGTATGATGGGCATGATATAATGAGCCACGCATGGTATGATGGGCATGATATAATGAGCCACGCATGGTATGATGGGCATGATATAATGAGCCACGCATGGTATGATGGGCATGATATAATGAGCCACGCATGGTATGATGGGCATGATATAATGAGCCACGCATGGTATGATGGGCATGATATAATGAGCCACGCATGGTATGATGGGCATGATATAATGAGCCACGCATGGTATGACGGGCATGATATAATGAGCCACGAATGGCATGGTATGATGGGCATGATATAATGAGCCACGCATGGTATGATGGGCATGATATAATGAGCCACGCATGGTATGACGGGCATGATATAATGAGCCACGCATGGTATGATGGGCATGATATAATGAGCCACGCATGGTATGATGGGCATGATATAATGAGCCACGCATGGTATGATGGGCATGATATAATGAGCCACGCATGGTATGATGGGCATGATATAATGAGCCACGCATGGTATGATGGGCATGATATAATGAGCCACGCATGGTATGATGGGCATGATATAATGATCCACGCATGGTATGATGGGCATGATATAATGAGCCACACATGGCATGGTATGATGAGCATGATATAATGAGCCACGCATGGCATGATGGGCATGATATAATGAGCCACGCATGGTATGATGGGCATGATATAATGAGCCACGCATGGTATGACGGGCATGATATAATGAGCCACGAATGGTATGATGGGCATGATATAATGAGCCACGCATGGTATGATGGGCATGATATAATGAGCCACGCATGGTATGATGGGCATGATATAATGAGCCACGCATGGTATGATGGGCATGATATAATGAGCCACGCATGGTATGATGGCATGATATAATGAGCCACGCATGGTATGATGGGCATGATATAATGAGCCACGCATGGTATGATGGGCATGATATAATGAGCCACGCATGGTATGATGGGCATGATATAATGAGCCACGCATGGTATGATGGCATGATATAATGAGCCACGCATGGTATGATGAGCATGATATAATGAGCCACGCATGGTATGATGGGCATGATATAATGAGCCACGCATTGTATGATGGGCATGATATAATGAGCCACGCATGGTATGATGGGCATGATATAATGAGCCACGCATGGTATGATGGGCATGATATAATGAGCCACGCATGGTATGATGGGCATGATATAATGAGCCACGCATGGTATGATGGGCATGATATAATGAGCCACGCATGGTATGACGGGCATGATATAATGAGCCACGAATGGTATGATGGGCATGATATAATGAGCCACGCATGGTATGATGGGCATGATATAATGAGCCACGCATGGTATGATGGGCATGATATAATGAGCCACGCATGGTATGATGGGCATGATATAATGAGCCACGCATGGTATGATGGGCATGATATAATGAGCCACGCATGGTATGATGGGCATGATATAATGAGCCACGCATGGTATGATGGGCATGATATAATGAGCCACGCATGGTATGATGGGCATGATATAATGAGCCACGCATGGTATGATGGGCATGATATAATGAGCCACGCATGGTATGATGGGCATGATATAATGAGCCACGCATGGTATGATGGGCATGATATAATGAGCCACGCATGGTATGATGGGCATGATATAATGAGCCACGCATGGTATGATGGGCATGATATAATGAGCCACGCATGGTATGATGGGCATGATATAATGAGCCACGCATGGTATGATGGGCATGATATAATGAGCCACGCATGGTATGATGGGCATGATATAATGAGCCACGCATGGTATGATGGGCATGATATAATGAGCCACGCATGGTATGATGGGCATGATATAATGAGCCACGCATGGTATGATGGGCATGATATAATGAGCCACGCATGGTATGATGGGCATGATATAATGAGCCACGCATGGTATGATGGGCATGATATAATGAGCCACGCATGGTATGATGGGCATGATATAATGAGCCACGCATGGTATGATGGGCATGATATAATGAGCCACGCATGGTATGATGGGCATGATATAATGAGCCACGCATGGTATGATGGGCATGATATAATGAGCCACGCATGGTATGATGGGCATGATATAATGAGCCACGCATGGTATGATGGGCATGATATAATGAGCCACGCATGGTATGATGGGCATGATATAATGAGCCACGCATGGTATGATGGGCATGATATAATGAGCCACGCATGGTATGATGGGCATGATATAATGAGCCACGCATGGTATGATGGGCATGATATAATGAGCCACGCATGGTATGATGGGCATGATATAATGAGCCACGCATGGTATGATGGGCATGATATAATGAGCCACGCATGGTATGATGGGCATGATATAATGAGCCACGCATGGTATGATGGGCATGATATAATGAGCCACGCATGGTATGATGGGCATGATATAATGAGCCACGCATGGTATGATGGGCATGATATAATGAGCCACGCATGGTATGATGGGCATGATATAATGAGCCACGCATGGTATGATGGGCATGATATAATGAGCCACGCATGGTATGATGGGCATGATATAATGAGCCACGCATGGTATGATGGGCATGATATAATGAGCCACGCATGGTATGATGGGCATGATATAATGAGCCACGCATGGTATGATGGGCATGATATAATGAGCCACGCATGGTATGATGGGCATGATATAATGAGCCACGCATGGTATGATGGGCATGATATAATGAGCCACGCATGGTATGATGGGCATGATATAATGAGCCACGCATGGTATGATGGGCATGATATAATGAGCCACGCATGGTATGATGGGCATGATATAATGAGCCACGCATGGTATGATGGGCATGATATAATGAGCCACGCATGGTATGATGGGCATGATATAATGAGCCACGCATGGTATGATGGGCATGATATAATGAGCCACGCATGGTATGATGGGCATGATATAATGATCCACGCATGGTCTGAGTGGGCACCACGCATGGTATGATGGGCATGATATAATGAGCCACGCATGGTATGATGGGCATGATATAATGAGCCACGCATGGTATGATGGGCATGATATAATGAGCCACGCATGGTATGATGGGCATGATATAATGAGCCACGCATGGTATGATGGGCATGATATAATGAGCACGCATGGTATGATGGGCATGATATAATGAGCCACGCATGGTATGAGGGGCATGATATAATGAGCACGCATGGTATGATGGGCATGATATAATGAGCCACGCATGGTATGATGGGCATGATATAATGAGCCACGCATGGTATGATGGGCATGATATAATGAGCCACGCATGGTATGATGGGCATGATATAATGAGCCACGCATGGTATGATGGGCATGATATAATGAGCCACGCATGGTATGATGGGCATGATATAATGAGCCACGCATGGTATGATGGGCATGATATAATGAGCCACGCATGGTATGATGGGCATGATATAATGAGCCACGCATGGTATGATGGGCATGATATAATGAGCCACGCATGGTATGATGGGCATGATATAATGAGCCACACATGGTATGATGGGCATGATATAATGAGCCACGCATGGTATGATGGGCATGATATAATGAGCCACGCATGGTATGACGGACATGATATAATGAGCCACGCATGGTATGATGGGCATGATATAATGAGCCACGCATGGTATGATGGGCATGATATAATGAGCCACGCATGGTATGATGGGCATGATATAATGAGCCACGCATGGTATGATGGGCATGATATAATGAGCCACGCATGGTATGATGGGCATGATATAATGAGCCACGCATGGTATGATGGGCATGATATAATGAGCCACGCATGGTATGATGGGCATGATATAATGAGCCACGCATGGTATGATGGGCATGATATAATGAGCCACGCATGGTATGATGGGCATGATATAATGAGCCACGCATGGTATGATGGGCATGATATAATGAGCCACGCATGGTATGATGGGCATGATATAATGAGCCACGCATGGTATGATGGGCATGATATAATGAGCCACGCATGGTATGATGGGCATGATATAATGAGCCACGCATGGTATGATGGGCATGATATAATGAGCCACGCATGGTATGATGGGCATGATATAATGAGCCACGCATGGTATGATG
Organism: Prostheceraeus crozeri; assembly: GCA_907163375.1. Classification (NCBI taxonomy): domain Eukaryota; kingdom Metazoa; phylum Platyhelminthes; order Polycladida; family Euryleptidae; genus Prostheceraeus; species Prostheceraeus crozeri. The sequence continues at coordinate 42,886 of CAJQUW010015833.1, read as the reverse complement.
GGCATGATATAATGAGCCACGCATGGTATGATGGGCATGATATAATGAGACACGCTTGGTATGATGGGCATGATATAATGAGCCACGCATGGTATGATGGGCATGATATAATGAGCCACGCATGGTATGATGGGCATGATATAATGAGCCACGCATGGTATGATGGGCATGATATAATGAGCCACGCATGGTATGATGGGCATGATATAATGAGCCACGCATGGTATGATGGGCATGATATAATGAGCCACGCATGGTATGATGGGCATGATATAATGAGCCACGCATGGTATGATGGGCATGATATAATGAGCCACGCATGGTATGATGGGCATGATATAATGAGCCACGCATGGTATGATGGGCATGATATAATGAGCCACGCATGGTATGATGGCATGATATAATGAGCCACGCATGGTATGATGGGCATGATATAATGAGCCACGCATGGTATGATGGGCATGATATAATGAGCCACGCATGGTATGATGGGCATGATATAATGAGCCACGCATGGTATGATGGGCATGATATAATGAGCCACGCATGGTATGATGGGCATGATATAATGAGCCACGAATGGTATGATGGACATGATATAATGAGCCACGCATGGCATGATGGGCATGATATGATGAGCCACGCATGGTATGATGGGCATGATATAATGAGCCACGCATGGTATGATGGGCATGATATAATGATCCACGCATGGTATGATGGGCATGACATAATGAGCCACGCATGGTATGACGGGCATGATATGATGAGCCACGCATGGTATGATGGGCATGAAATAATGAGCCACGAATGGCATGATATAATGAGCCACGCATGGTATGATGGCATGATATAATGAGCCACGCATGGTATGATGGGCATGATATAATGAAGCCACGCATGGTATGATGGGCATGATATAATGAGCCACGCATGGTATGATGGGCATGATATAATGAGCCACGCATGGTATGATGGGCATGATATAATGAGCCACGCATGGTATGATGGGCATGATATAATGAGCCACGCATGGTATGATGGGCATGATATAATGAGCCACGCATGGAATGATGGGCATGATATAATGAGCCACGCATGGTATGATGGGCATGATATAATGAGCCACGCATGGTATGACGGGCATGATATAATGAGCCACGAATGGTATGATGGGCATGATATAATAAACCACTCATGGTATGATGGGCAAGAAATAATGATCCACGCATGGTAAGACGGGCATGATATAATGAGCCACACATGGTATGATGGGCATGATATAATGAGCCACGCATGGTATGATGGGCATGATATAATGAGCCACGCATGTTATGATGGGCATGATATAATGAGATAATGCTTGGTGTGATGGGCATGATATAATGAGCCACGCATGGTATGATGGGCATGATATAATGAGCCACGCATGGTATGATGGGCATGATATAATGAGCCACGCATGGTATGATGGGCATGATATAATGAGCCACGCATGGTATGATGGGCATGATATAATGAGCCACGCATGGTATGATGGGCATGATATAATGAGCCACGCATGGTATGATGGGCATGATATAATGAGCCACGCATGGTATGATGGGCATGATATAATGAGCCACGCATGGTATGATGGGCATGATATAAGGAGCCACGCATGGTATGATGGCATGATATAATGAGCCACGCATGGTATGATGAGCATGATATAATGAGCCACGCATGGTATGATGGGCATGATATAATGAGCCACGCATTGTATGATGGGCATGATATAATGAGCCACGCATGGTATGATGGGCATGATATAATGAGCAACGCATGGTATGATTGGCATGATTTAATGAGCCACGCATGTTATGATGGGCATGATATAATGAGCCACGCATGGTATGATGGGCATGATATAATGAGCCACGCATGGTATGATGGGCATGATATAATGAGCAACGCATGGTATGATGGGAATGAAATAATGATCCACGCATGGTGTGACGGGCATGATATAATGAGCCACGCATGGTATGATGGGCATGATATAATGAGCCACGCATGGCATGATGGGCATGATATAATCAGCCACGCATGGTATGATTGGCAAGAAATAATGATCCACGCATGGTATGATGGACATGATATAATGAGCCACACATGGTATGATGGGCATGATATAATGAGCCACGCATGGTATGATGGGCATGATATAATCAGCCACGCATGGGATGATGGGCATGATATAATGAGCCACGCATGGCATGATGGGCATGATATAATGAGCCACGCATGGTATCTTGGGCATGATATAATGAGCCACGCATGGTATGATGGGCATGATATAATGAGCCACGCATGGTATGACGGGCATGATATAATGATCCACGCATGGCATGATTGGCATGATATAATGAGCTACGCATGGTATGACGGGCATGATATAATGAGCCGCGCATGGTATGATGGGCATGATATAATGAGCCACGCATGGCATTATGGGCATGATATAATGAGCCACGCATGGTATGATGGCATGACGTAATGAGCCACACATGGTATGACGGGCATGATATAATGAGCTACGCATGGTATGATGGGCATGATATAATGAGCTACGCATGGTATGATGGGCATGATATAATGAGCCACGTATGGTATGATGGGCATGACGTAATGAGCCACACATGGTATGATGGGCATGATATAATGATTCACGCATGGCATTATGGGCATGATATAATGAGCCACGCATGGTATGATGGGCATGATATAATGAGCCACGCATGGTATGATGGGCATGATATAATGAGCCACGCATGGTATGATGGGCATGATATAATGAGCCACGCATTGTATGATGGGCATGATATAATGAGCCACGCATGGTATGATGGGCATGATATAATGAGCCACGCATGGTACGATGGGCATGATATGATGAGCCACGCATGGTATGATGGCATGATATAATGAGCCACGCATGGTATGATGGGCATGATATAATGAGCCACGCATGGTATGATGGGCATGATATAATGAGCCACGCATTGTATGATGGGCATGATATAATGAGCCACGGATGGTATGATGGGCATGATATAATGAGCCACGCATGGTATGATGGGCATGATATAATGATTCACGCATGTTATCATGGGCATGATATAATGAGCCACACATGTTATGACGGGCATGATATAATGAGCCACACATGGTATGATGGGCATGATATAATGAGCCACGCATGGTATGATGGGCATGATATAATGAGCCACGCATGTTATGATGGGCATGATATAATGAGATAATGCTTGGTGTGATGGGCATGATATAATGAGCCACGCATGGTATGATGGGCATGATATAATGAGCCACGCATGGTATGATGGGCATGATATAATGAGCCACGCATGGTATGATGGGCATGATATAATGAGCCACGCATGGTATGATGGGCATGATATAATGAGCCACGCATGGTATGATGGGCATGATATAATGAGCCACGCATGGTATGATGGGCATGATATAATGAGCCACGCATGGTATGATGGGCATGATATAATGAGCCACGCATGGTATGATGGGCATGATATAATGAGCCGCGCATGGTATGATGGGCATGATATAATGAGCCACGCATGGTATGATGGCATGATATAATGAAGCCACGCATGGTATGATGAGCATGATATAATGAGCCACGCATGGTATGATGGGCATGATATAATGAGCCACGCATTGTATGATGGGCATGATATAATGAGCCACGCATGGTATGATGGGCATGATATAATGAGCAACGCATGGTATGATGGGCATGATTTAATGAGCCACGCATGTTATGATGGGCATGATATAATGAGCCACGCATGGTATGATGGGCATGATATAATGAGCCACGCATGGTATGATGGGCATGATATAATGAGCAACGCATGGTATGATGGGAATGAAATAATGATCCACGCATGGTGTGATGGGCATGATATAATGAGCCACGCATGGTATGATGGGCATGATATAATGAGCCACGCATGGCATGATGGGCATGATATAATCAGCCACGCATGGTATGATTGGCAAGAAATAATGATCCACGCATGGTATGATGGACATGATATAATGAGCCACACATGGTATGATGGGCATGATATAATGAGCCACGCATGGTATGATGGGCATGATATAATCAGCCACGCATGGCATGATGGGCATGATATAATGAGCCACGCATGGCATGATGGGCATGATATAATGAGCCACGCATGGTATCTTGGGCATGATATAATGAGCCACGCATGGTATGATGGGCATGATATAATGAGCCACGCATGGTATGACGGGCATGATATAATGATCCACGCATGGCATGATTGGCATGATATAATGAGCTACGCATGGTATGATGGGCATGATATAATGAGCCACGCATGGTATGACGGGCATGATATAATGATCCACGCATGGCATGATTGGCATGATATAATGAGCTACGCATGGTATGATGGGCATGATATAATGAGCCACGCATGGTATGATGGGCATGATATAATGAGCCACGCATGGCATTATGGGCATGATATAATGAGCCACGCATGGTATGATGGCATGACGTAATGAGCCACACATGGTATGACGGGCATGATATAATGAGCTACGCATGGTATGATGGGCATGATATAATGAGCTACACATGGTATGATGGGCATGATATAATGAGCCACGTATGGTATGATGGGCATGACGTAATGAGCCACACATGGTATGATGGGCATGATATAATGAGCCACGCATGGCATTATGGGCATGATATAATGAGCCACGCATGGTATGATGGGCATGATATAATGAGCCACGCATGGTATGATGGGCATGATATAATGAGCCACGCATGGTATGATGGGCATGATATAATGAGCCACGCATTGTATGATGGGCATGATATAATGAGCCACGCATGGTATGATGGGCATGATATAATGAGCCACGCATGGTACGATGGGCATGATATAATGAGCCACGCATGGTATGGTGGCATGATATAATCAGCCACGCATGGTATGATGGGCATGATATAATGAGCCACGCATGGTATGATGGGCATGATATAATGAGCCACGCATGGTATGATGGGCATGATATAATGAGCCACGGATGGTATGATGGGCATGATATAATGAGCCACGCATGGTATGATGGGCATGATTTAATGAGCCACGCATGTTATCATGGGCATGATATAATGAGCCACACATGTTATGATGGGCATGATATAATGAGCCACGCATGGTATGATGGGCATGATATAATGAGCCACGCATGGTATGATGGGCATGATATAATGAGCCACGCATGGCATGATGGGCATGATATAATGAGCCACGCATGGTATGACGGGCATGATATAATGATCCACGCATGGTATGATGGGCATGATATAATGAGCCACGCATGGTATGATGGGCATGATATAATTATCCACGCATGGTATGACGGGCATGATAGAATGAGCCACGGATGGCATGATTGGCATGATATAATGAGCCACGCATGGTATGATGGGCATGATATAATGAGCCACGCATGTTATTATGGGCATGATATAATGAGATAATGCTTGGTGTGATGGGCATGATATAATGAGCCACGCATGGTATGATGGGCATGATATAATGAGCCACGCATGGTATGATGGGCATGATTTAATGAGCCACGCATGTTATCATGGGCATGATATAATGAGCCACACATGTTATGATTGGCATGATATAATGAGCCACGCATGGTATGATGGGCATGATATAATGAGCCACGGATGGTATGATGGGCATGATATAATGAGCCACGCATGGTATGATGGGCATGATTTAATGAGCCACGCATGGTATGATGGGCATGATATAATGAGCCACGCATGGTATGATGGGCATGATATAATGATCCACGCATGGTATGATGGGCATGATATAATGAGCCACGCATGGTATGATGGGCATGAAATAATGAGCCACACATGGCATGGTATGATGAGCAATGAGCATGATATAATGAGCCACCTGGCTTGCTATGGTCATCTAAGGGTACAGTTTAAAAAATGCCTCCTGGCGCTGTTAAATTATACATCTTATTAGATGTATGAACGATTTAAGCAGCTGCTAAAGCCCTCTATTTGATGCATAAATGCTTCACCTCGACTTCCTATACTGACACGTTAGCAAACACGCATGGTATGATGACTTACTTTCACAACCAAGATGGCGGGAAATGACTTTTCCTATATGACGCTCGGTCTTAATCGAATGAGTGTGAAATCTCACAGGATCCGATTCACGACTGAGTCAAAGAATACTAAGGCTAGTTGGTTGCTCATGGAAAGCGCTGAATTATCTGAAAACGAGGTGGCTCTGCTGCTCGAGTAAACTTTCTCCTACTTATCGGTGTATAAAAACTGTAAATCTCTTGCAACATGTACATAATTCATTCCTAGATAACAGTTCCAAATGTTTTGAAATTCAATAATGTGTGGAAGCATTGCATGAATAGTTAAGTTACTATTTGAAAGGTAATTGAAACGTTGGGCAGCTCCAAAGCTTTTTATTCCGCGGACATTATTATTTTTCATTCATCGAAATTTCCTAAATGGCCACAAAATCGTTTAAGCGACTATGTAAAGAAATTAATCAGCTTGGTTTCATCAGAATAATGTCAACTGTTCTTTATCAGTTCATAGATATTGAATCGTCTCCCTCTTTGTATGAAACAAGGCGCTGCCTCATCAGTTGACTTAATCCGTTAACCCGGTTGTTTATTCTAGTTCCAATGACCTAAATTCGGAATCGTATTATTATACCTGTTGATTGAACACATGCATGGTCACAGCATGATAAACAACAACAGATACGGTAAATGACAGAAGATATTCACAAGCAAAAACTGCAACAATTCTATCCTCACGTGAAGCTTATTATATCAACAAATTTGCTCCTTCAGTTAATGGAAAACACGGGTAGTTTTGTGTGGTGCAAACAAAACAGTTGCAAAGGTTTTCTCTTTTGTTGACTGAAACACCTGCGGGGTATTACGTAGGCAGCTTGCCAAGAATTTCTCGGGGTGTATGGCATGCATCACATGATCAACTTGCTTCCGTGTGCCTCAATGGAGCATTGCGTAGTATCCGATCGCTTTGTCAGCTTTGCTTCAGTGCCATGATTTCTGTTGATCTTCCATCCCCCTTCATGTTTCCTGTGTTTGTTTCAGCTGCTTGAAGATCGAAAAGGATGCGTGGCGTACATGCGGCATACATCGAGAATCTTGGGAGCTGTCTCTGAATACGTCCGCAGACGTTTAAAAAAAAGTCGGAGTATCTGTCGTACGTGGAGAAGCCGGATTCTATCTGATGCCGAATTTTGAAGTAAGTTGAGACAATAGCTTGAAATGAATCAACTTTGCATGGGACAGTTTAGAAGTCATATATTCAGGGTTCGTGCAGACTCACGAAAATCAGGATAATGTTGCGGTGGCAGAGCGTCGTTTAGAAATGTGAGCAATGCTCAAAGAATATGTTGAAGCAGTGAATAATAAGAAGGTGAAAAAAATCTGAGATTCAGTCATTGCAGGGACTCTCAACTCATTTCTGTGCCTCTACAGTAGGTGACATTGCCACGCGTAATTCACACATAATTACGGAGCACCCCAAACACGCATACATTCTACGCGCGTACATGCGCGTTGCACTACGATGTATGTATATCATATATACTGCTATACATAGAGTAGGAATATATAGGTAGAGTGTCGACTCAGAAAGTGTCTGTATACACTGAAAATTTTCATGTGAAAAGATTCGGTTTTTGCGGAGATTACGTTCCTGCGGTCCATAAATTATTTGAGTAGTTTTTGAAAATTTTAATATTTGCTTATTACGAGTATCATACTACCGAGATGAAGCCACTTTATAAGTAGTATGTAGTGTTTAAAGTGTGATAAATTACCGATACACAATTGGTCATTTTTCGGGGTTTCCTCATTATATTTTGCCATGACAAAATTTCGAATACACTCAATTCTCAGGTAGCCTAAAGAATTTAGCGTTTCTAAAAATTACTAAATCATAGCTTATGTATCTAGCCTATAAATGTATTCAACCAGGTATGTATGAATAATTCGATGTTGATTACCATATGTTGATACCCACAGAATTAGACAGGTCGTCTCTTCTTCTGTTTGACTAGAAAGGAAACCATAGAAATAAACTGTTTATCTAAAGTTCGCTAGAATGGAAATTGACTCAAGGTCGCGGCACATCCGGGGGAACTAAGTTGGGGCGTGAAGAACTAATAAGAAGCTTCGATTTACTCATGTGAGTTATTCTAACACAATGGTACAGACGTTGGCAGGTGTATCTAAGTGAAAATGCGTGCGATTTATGTGCCGTTATTGTGCATTTCATGAAGCTTAATTTCCATTCTAGAGGTTTTATTATTGTCAATTTCTATGAAGGAAACATAGGAACATGTAACGTAAATGAAATGGCACAATCTCCTGACTAAACACCATAGCAATCGAACAATGAGCAGCCAGTTCAACATTAAACACGCCAAATTGTGCAAAGTTTCAGTGACTGTTATCAACCGGATCACACAGCAAAGAGACACAGACGATGTCAAGTTCTACAGAGAAGTTTGTGAACGTTTTTTCGTGAGCCTGTTAACATTTTAAATAATGATCGGAGGACATTATCGAGAAAACTTTTGAGCAATGATCTGAATTCTTCGAATCTCAAGGAATCGTGACGATCGGAGCATTTTGAAGGAATTCACAGCAATCCGCAAGCTGCGCACGACTATTTTTCCTATCTCTGTAAGGTATTAAAAATTTCTTTTTGCCCACTTATTAAGTTCCTGCATGTGCCATCTGTTTGAATCAGTTTGTACTTCTAGCAAAGTGATGCGCTTAAACAATCTAATTATGTGATTATACTATTCACTTTGCCATCACCAACCCCTGGAAGTACTAAAGAATGCCTGAATTTATCAAATTCCGCGCTAGTTGCTTTCTCTTCAACACGCATTTAAAATTTTCTAATTCTGGTCTCCCATTTGTTGAGACGATCGCTATTGCACTCTTATCAATGCCTTTATGATGATTGTAACCTGCGCGCGTATTGTCAAATTTTACCAGGTGGCTACAATAGCGACGATATCTGCATATTCTTTCCAATGATGATCTCTCTCTCTCTCTCATATTATAGTAATATTTATTACTAATTATAGTTATCAAAATACATTTTTTGAAACAATTGTCTCCATGTATCTAAATTTACTACGCATGGATACTCCTTCTTACATTGACAACTAGTTTGGATTGTATCTATAGAAAGCTAAGGATGTGCAGTGTATTATTTACAAAATATTATAGAGCGCGTGGCCTTTCCCTATAACGATGTTTATTTGCCGTCAAACTTTTGATTATTATAGTCTATTTGGGTGAATACCAACAAACTTCTTAAAAATGTCAATTTTTCATTTCTTAATTGCAATATCTATGACAAAGAATCAGACGTTAAGCAACATTCAAGCCTTCATCAGAAACAGATTAAGCCAAGTGTGTATTTAGTTGAAATCAAAGCATATTGGTGCGTTCGATTTGAAGTTATACGGACTTGAATATAAATTACCGGTAATTTACCGATAAGGTAACTTAAAATAAATTACCGGTAATTTTTAAACACTAGTCACAGCATGACGTTGTCCATCATTCGGGCATCATTCAGCAGACGCGCAGATTCTTGCTAGCCAAGGGATGGATGTCATTCAGTGAAAACATCATCTTCGGCCTCGCTCCATGCAGAAACCCCGTCTGATGCCAGACTAGTTCTCAAGAAATTAAGACATGACGATTTTCCACATATTCTTAAAGCAGAGAAGAAGAATGCTAAGTATAAGCAACATCATTCTCAGAATATGTGCATATTAATGTCCACACCTCTTTACAGTACAATCGTTCACTTATGAATCTCCTCATAGCTATAATCCTTTGTGATCTGCATTTAAAAAACTAAGGGCGTTAACGAAACTTTCATTTTCTTTCCTCACCATTATTTACCCCTAGGCAATATTTGATATTGATTATGATGTATCTTAGGATATCTTACAAGTAAGAGATATTCTTGCCTTTATTCAAAATGTCAACATGATTTTGCTCACAAATAAAGCTTCCTTTATAAAATGCATTATGCAACTACGCAACAGCATGAAAGAAGGAGTTGAGACACCTCCTTGCTAGGGGACATGCCGCACCCATAGACGCATGTAATTTTTGTGATGGAATGGAAATTCATATATTACCTAAGTAGAAGAAAATTACAATGAACAATTTGGTGACTGATTTCCAGTATGATGAAGCAAATTAGTCTTGTGATAACAAATGTATGAAAGTCAACCACATATTTTGGTTTAAAATTTGGCTTAATGACCCTTCTTCCGCGCAAAATCAAGAAAAACTAGCCAAATTTATAAGCAACCCAAATAAAAGCAAGGACTATTAAGCCAATTTTTAAACCAAAAAATAAGCAATCATGTCCAGGACAATATTCCAGCACGTTTCTAGAGGATTAGCCGTTTCAGAGTCAATCCAATTGCAAACTGTTGCTCGACATGATGCATCAGCGCCATAAGCAGCAGACAGCTCATACAAAATTGCTTGCCAGTCAAAATTCCGCAGCAACAAGAATCGAATGACCCTTCCATATTTCACAGATGGTAGCATGTCTTGAATAGAAAATGAACTGTTTAGTCCGGCATGCAGCCAGCACGAGTTTGTACAGGGAACGAGGCCGGGAATGAGACTTTCACAGAATGATGTACACCTCATAGTCCGGCAGCCAGTACTAGTTTCTGCAGGGAACGAGGCCGACAATGAGACTTTCATAGAATGATGCACAACTCATAGTCCGGCAGCCAGCACGAGTTTATGCAGGGAACGAGGCCGACAATGAGACTTTCACAGAATGATGCGCACCTCATAATCCGGCAGCCAGCACGAGTTTCTGCAGGGAACGAGGCCGACAATGAGACTTTCACAGAATGATCTACACCTCATAGTCCGGCAGCCAGCACGAGTTTATGCAGGGAACGAGGCCGACAATGAGACTTTCACAGAATGATGCACAACTCATAGTCCGGCAGCCAGCACGAGTTTCTGCAGGGAACGAGGCCGACAATGAGACTTTCACAGAATGATGTACACCTCATAGTCCGGCAGTCAGCACGAGTTTCTGCAGGGAACGAGGCCGACAATGAGACTTTCATAGAATGATGCACAACTCATAGTCCGGCAGCCAGCACGAGTTTCTGCAGGAAACGAGGCTGGGAATGAGACTTTCACAGAATGATGTGCACCTCATAGTCCGGCAGCCAGCACGAGTTTGTGCAGGGAACGAGGCCGGGAATGAGACTTTCACAGAATGATGTACACCTCATAGTCCGGCAGCCAGCACGAGTTTGTGCAGGGAACGAGGCCGACAATGAGACTTTCACAGAATGATGTGCAACACATCCGTCGGCAGCCATAGTTTGGTTTGTGCAGGGACGAGGCCGACAATTGAGACTTTCAACAGAATGAATGTACATCTTCATGTCTCGCAGTCCAGCACGAGGTTTGCAGCAGGAACGAGGCCGGGAATGAGACTGTCACGAATGATTGTACACACCTCATAGTCGGCAGCCAGCAAGAGTTTGTGCAGGGAACGAGGCCGGGAATGAGACTTTCACAGAATGATGTACACCTCATAGTCCGGCAGCCAGCACGAGTTTGTGCAGGGAACGAGGCCGACAATGAGACTTTCACAGAATGATGTACACCTCATAGTCCGGCAGCCAGCACGAGTTTATGCAGGGAACGAGGCCGACAATGAGACTTTCACAGAATGATGCACAACTCATAGTCCGGCAGCCAGCACGAGTTTCTGCAGGGAACGAGGCCGACAATGAGACTGTCACAGAATGATGTACACCTCATAGTCCGGCAGCCAGCAAGAGTTTGTGCAGGGAACGAGGCCGGGAATGAGACTTTCACAGAATGATACACACCTCATAGTCCGGCAGCCAGCACGAGTTTGTGCAGGGAACGAGGCCGACAATGAGACTTTCACAGAATGATGTACATCTCATAGTCCGGCAGTCAGCACGAGTTTCTGCAAGAATTTGTGCAGGGAACGAGGCCGACAATGAGACTTTCACAGAATGATGTACACCTCATAGTCCGGCAGCCAGCAAGAGTTTGTGCAGGGAACGAGGCCGAAAATGAGACTGTTACAGAATAATGTGTACCCTGTGCCTATTTCGTATCTGCGCGTCTCCCGAGCTCTACCTGGTATTCTTCCTGTCAGACAGGATAAAGCAATAATTACATGCTAATCCATTCGGACGCAGATTTCAATATTGTAAAAAATTGATTCTCTTAAAAACTGAAAAATCTAGGTCAGTACTTTTTGTCCACTAACATACTGGACCACTTTATCCACTTCGAACCATATTCTCGTATATATTGCCGATCAGAAGCATGGTAATATCACATACCACTGTAAATTGCTGGATACCAAAATCGCATGCAATTTGAAACTTTCATTTGATACGAGATTCTCGTATGTTTGCAGAGATCTGATATGTTTTTAATACGAAAGGCATAGTAGCATGCATAGAAAGGTATAGTTGCATGTAGCGATACTAGCTACTGTATCTGTGATTGGCTGTTTTATGATGAAATACAAGTTGTTGGTATGTTTTACGGTATATGCGATGCCATATGCAAATTCGTCATCATTGTATATATTTGGTATGTAAAGCTGTATGTCACGTTGATACTTTCAAATAACTTCTGTCAGTAATATCGGTCATGTCCATTGCAAGGGATAGTGAGGTATTTATTTAGAGTTCATCAACTAGATTAGATATTCTATGTCGTCGTTGCTACTTGCCAAGTAATATTTGCACGAATCTTAACCAGCACGACCAAATTGATTAACATCATTCAATCAAGCGATATGTTTTCGTGCAATCATGTTGACTTATATATCTCAAACATAACTAATTCTGCGTTCATGAATTATAATGTGTTAGTATTTCGGATTGATAATATGCTTAATTTTAAAATTACATAATGCATAATTGTTGATGGTTGAATACTTATTGATTATTCATGAAATGCCTTAGACTTACGTGTATTAAAATCGAATTACAAAACAGTAGTAAGTACCGTGTATCATTAGAGCGATCATAATTGACAAAAGGCCTTAAATCATCGTATTTTAGATTGCAAAATTCGGAAGTTGTAATTCAATTTTTAAAGACATTATATCAAGAGAATCCTGATGTTTCCTGATGTTCTTAAATGGGCAGTTTTGATCAGTAGTCCTCCCGAAATGCAGTTGAACGTCATGCAGAGTTGGCTGAAAGTTGAAAGTTGGCTGACAGTGTGAAGTTCCCGAAATATTTTTCTGAGATAAAGATTTTCGGACTTTTTGGATCGTCAAAAATATACAGTCTGTTTCTCATTATTACTAGCACCTCTGAAAATAAAATTTATATCAAAATTTAAGATCAGTTATTTGAATAATATTTTAGAACAGTCAAGATGTCAGAGGGTTACGGTACAGCTCACTAGGCTGCTGTTGAGTACCACTCATTAAGTTACTACACAATTTCACGTTGTAACTTTTTCATTTTGGAATGCCTATTTGTCTATTATAGCATGTGTGCGTTATTAGGAGGCATCATTTTTGGCGAATGACGAAGTAGGTCTATCACCTGCAAAAAGGACCTTAAATAATTCGTAATGTGTGTTTCGTAAATTGTCATGTGTATCATGACCCTAAGGCACGAAATTTCGCTTGAATTAGGCACGAAGTTCATAGTACCGAGTTCGTGCCCATTTTATTTTTCCTTCGATTTCATAGGATAAACAAACATTTGGTTTGGGGCCTATTAGTACCTAGTGGCGCATACTGGTGCCTCGAGGCACTAGAAAGGCACTAACTAGGCGTTAACTGGCAAGAAATTTCGGCTTCGTGGCAAAGTTAGTGCCATACAGTTTACAGTGTAGATTTAAGAAGTAACAGGGAAAGGTGCTTCAAAACTTTGCACGAATTTATAGTATAAAAAACTAAAACTTTTAAAGTCTTTGGAAATGAGACTGTTGAATCGTCAGGAAAATAAATAAAACTAGAAAGCAACGTCTAAATTTGAAATGTACTATGAATCATTTCAATGCAAACTTTACAAATTACCATGTACATCCTGACAAAGCTTTGAAAATTGCCAAAGTTAATGTACTTGTAGGCCTATTTTGTGACAATTTCAAAAGTAGGCATTTATATTTTTTCTAGGGAGAATTTTCAGAGAGGAATCCACCACGGTCTGAACACATCCGCAATTAACAACCACATGGTATCAGCAAAGCTGAACTTGAAATGAGAGTAAATTGGAGAATTCAGATGACAATCGGATGAACAGTTATCGATCGCATCATATTGCCACATTTGATTCATAGATGCCGAGATCTCTCTTTAGATAGTTGGAATGATCGATAGCTGCATTTTAGATTTGACGTACAATAGTATTCGATGTCGTTGGTTTATGAAGATAAATCCAATCTAACAATGACAGAAATATAGATATTATTGATGCTTTCCTTTAACATAAAGTGATGGTATGGCTTTAGTATGTAAATTATACCACATTTGAGATGCCATACGAAAAGCATTCAAATAGATACAAGAATATACCAATAGTTATTTTAGTATGCATACTTCGTATCTGATTGGTAGCGAATGATTTACAGTGATAATAGGAACTGACCTGAAGGCGTTCCATATCAAAAATTATGGTCATAGACCTAGTACTTTTCAGTTGATAAGAGAAGACAGAGAATATTTCACTTTTGCAATATACATCCCATTGGATTATTCTTGCAGGGAAGAGGAACCTTGTAGAGGTCGGCAACGCACAAATTCGTATTAGACATCGAAATCCGATTAATAATGCGCGGTAGTCAGATAGAATAGCCACAACAATTTCGCAGAACACTACGACATGGTTAATTCGTGACTGTAGCAATGGTACACTGATGTATGACTCAGCACGGTACATCTATGAAGTAGGTCACGTCCAATCACGTGGTTTTCAGCTGACAATTCACACAATCATCCGGCATCAGCTTTTACGTGAATTCTTCGCTTTGAAGACAACTTGAGGGATAATTTGCTACTACAAATGGGAAATGTGCACCACATGATGATTCCATTATCAGTGCTGTGCGTGCAGTTCTGTTAAATTAGATTGCGAGCAACACCGTGATAGAACTTTTTTCTTTGGTATATTTTGCATGTTTTTTCAAGAATCTCTATTCGAGGTGTATTCAACGGGGCTTAACCATAGAGTACGTATGTTTGGTAGAGCGGTAACTCCGCATATATTAAATGCCCAATGTGTATCCACTTTCGATTTTATTAAATGAACATGAGGGAGATACAGTCGGAATTGTTTCAAAATGTGAGATATACACATTTATGCAGTTGTGAAGAAATTACAACGGAATTGACTGATCATGATAGCAAAGCAGAAGGAAATATTTGTTAAATTGGCAACTCGATGACCTGCTATTGCTTTCATGAATTAGAAATATGAAATTTCAGCCAAGAAAGCACAATAAGATGTCAACTTTTTCATGAAGACTTCCATTATATAACGGATCATGAAATTCCCCTGATAATCAGCTTAATTTCCGCTTAGTTAAGATGCTTGTAAGCAGATACTTTAGATACTTTATTCCTTTTGATATCTAACTTGTTGCATACTACTTACATAGAGGAGTCATCTCGGAACTGCTCAAATAACATTTTGGACCACGGGAACGTAATCTCCGCAAGAAACTGTATCTTTTCATATAAAATTTTTCACTGTATATATATTATACTTTTTTGAGTCGACACTCTACATATCTCTACTCTATGGGCTTAAGTTAAACTCACCGGACAATGAGCTTGGTGATGTCGATGGCTCGTTCTTTTGAGCATGTTCTGGACTTGGATGTCTTTAACCATTCGTCCATATTTACTTGTATCGATTCCCTCATTTCCTCGACGGCTTCTCGGACGTTCGTTCTTCTTCCGGATGCATCACGAACAGGCGTTGATACAGGATTGTCGTTCAAGTTGAAAAGAGGATGTTGATTCTTCATATGATATAAGAGGGTTCCAGTCCCAGATTAAAATACGTACTTCTTTTCACACAAATTACATTTTGCGTACTTTTTGTTGTCAATAATGACAAGCTTGAAGTTGTCCCAAACGCGAGACATTCTATGACTGTTCACGAAGGAATGACGACCGAGGTTTAACGACGAAATTACAATGATTGAAATGAGTCATGACCTCGCTAGTCGCTACATTATTCGAGATCCCATCCCACCTCAAGATCAGCGTCTCATCACCTCGCTCAACGCCTGGTGACTCATCTGGTGCAGGTGTTAAGTGACTTCGATTCCTACGTTCATTTTCTGTGAGATATCTATTGACTGACGTAAATTTTGACGCTCGTCTGTAGTCAAGTCTCAACTGCTGCTTCTATTAAGACTTTGGTTCAGAGACCAATCTTGACAAAATACTACTATTCATGCCGATGGCACCAGGTTAATCTCACTAGAAAAAGTATAGAAAGTCTGAAAAGACTCTTTAGAGTAAAAAATGTAGCGGTTAACCGCAACAAAAAATTAACCGGGTCATGAAAATTTAACCGTGGTTAACCGCAGTTAACCGGTGTCAAAAATTAACCAGGTTATAAAAAATTAACCGCGGTTATGTTCACCTCTGGGCTTAACTATTTCAATGTAATCAACTACACTCTCATTATCATCTATGGACGATTTCATGTTATGCTACAACTGTTCAAAATGTGCAATTTATAAAGACTCTACTATCAATTTTTTGAAGAAGTGATGTAGTTTGAATTTTAAATTGAGATTTATAGCTTTAAGATGGCCGAGATGGAAAAAATTTAAACCACCATTGAAAGACCATTTGCCAATTATTTGTTATTACAATATCGGAAGCGCTTGAGACATGAAACCATCAAAATGAGGGGCCTTAGGAGCCGTGGGTTTCAAAACTCCGAGTCTCCCCTGAAAAATAGGGTTATAGAGTATGAAACTTAAAGGATGTCAGAGATTTGATTGCAGACTTTGCGTGCACACTGTCATGTCCGCATTATCTTCTCCTTCTTACGATTTCAACAATATCAGCATCATCTTGCTTCCTGAGAGAATTGGTTTTCGATTATGAGAGTTGTAAATAAGGGTCCTCTCGCTCTCTGCTACATCACCGATAAAATCACTGTTTATTGTAGCGTGTACAGTATGTTTGATCTCATCGTATTTGGATGAAGCTCTGTTAAAATAACACTTTTTTTCCTATCTCGCTGCCTTGTATTGAAGCAAATATTGAAGGGTTCTTGAATGAAAGCGGTCTTCTGATAAGGAAAGATTCTCTGCATTTTCGTGTGATGATAAAAACCTATGCAATGAATCGAGAGGAAGTAATTTTCAACAATGGATACAATAAAGAATCAGTGGTTTGGGAGAATGTTTTACAATTAGGTGCACCACGGTAGAGAACTATCGGAAAATTGCATAGAAACCTTTTAGTCAGGAAATAAACCAACGGTATCACTAGAATATTAATGAAAGCGAATGCAGTTGATGATGCATGAGAAGTTAGAAGCAGGTGAAGGGAGTAATTATCAAACCTCATGCAGTTTCAATTATTGCATATTTTGGATTACTTGTCCTCTGTTTAGAGACGCCATCCGACCAATCTTGAGCATAAGGTTAAAAGTTAACCCTCACGACAATTTTTCATGAGATCTCATGAAATTTAATGAGAATTGATGAGATATTTATGAGGAGAGTGTCTTATAATGCGTTCATGAGCATTTATGAGGTTTTTGTGAAAATGAGGTTATAAGTAGTAAGGTATGTATGTTAGTCGCGAAAAGAAATAACCACAAGAAAGTTTATTCAATCGATCAAAATCTTCAAGGTTAGTCTATAAAAGATAGAAATCAAAAATAAAGGATGTATCATGGCGATGTGCAACAGCATTTTCGAAATGATGCATTTATAATTTGACTTTACAATTGTAGGTTACAGAACGAGTGTTTGATCGAGAGTTCTGTAGCATAATTGTTGTACACTATTTTGTGCTAGCCGTGTCTGCAAGTGATTTAGAAACCTCCAAGAACTTTATTGTCTTAACAATAAAGAACAGATGCCAGATGTCTGTAGATTGAATAGCACAAACATGTATGCAGGCGCATAGATATCTGAGTGCTAAGAAAAGAGATTCTGGGTGTCAAGTAATCAACGGCGTCTCCATTAAGCAACTACCTTAAACACTGAATTAGATTGTTTAACCGCATCACTTTGCTAGAAGTGCAAACTGATTCAAAACAGTGGCACATGCAGGATCTTATTAAGTGGGCAAAAAGAAATTTTTAATACCTTGCAGAGATAGGAAAAATGGTCGTGCGTCGCTTGCGGATTGATGTGATTTCCTTGAAAATGCTCCGATCGCCAAGATTCCTTCATATTCAAAGAATTCAGATCATCGCACAAAAGTTTTCTCGATATTGTTGGGCCCTCCGATCATTTTTAAAAAAGTTAGCAGGCGCACGAAAAAACGTTCACAAACTTCACTGTAGAGCTTGACATCGTCTGTGTCTCTTGGCTGTGTGACCCGGTTGATAACAGTCATTCAAACTTTTCAGAAATTGGCGTGTTTAATGTTGAACTGGCTGCTTATTGTTCGATTGCTATGGTATTATGTCAGCAGATTGTGCCATTTCATTAACCTTACATGTTCCAATGTTTCCTTTCTAGTCAAACAGAAGAAGAGACGACCTGTCTAATTCTATGACCTTAAATAACTACAATCAGGTGATATTGAATATTTCCACGTTTGACTTAAAATTGACAGTTTTTCGACAAAGAGTGGCTGCTGTTGAGTAAAATTGGCTCTTATTGTTCTGATTAGCGCCGTTGATATACTGGTAAACATGAATCTTAATGTAAATTTGCTTAAGTAGACATGGACATTTGACATAACTGCTTAATGGATCATAGATATAGATAGCAATAAGAAAAATAGTGAAATGCCAGATATCGAAGTTACCAGATATCTATGCATAGCTAAGGTGCTTGGTAGTGTTGGAAGTAATACATCTTTGACCGGCATAGTACTGTAACACACACAGAATAAAATATTTTGTTTATCTGCTTCGGTTTGCTAGAAGTGTGATTAATACGAAATGGAAAGCATTTGCAAACCGATCAGTAAGCGATGGAGCTATGAATTCCTATGAACAGCGTTTACAGAGCTATCAAGTGTGGAAAAAAGGCGTGCGTCACACGGCACTGTTGTCAAATCATCAAGGTGTCCTCTGTCTACTGAAACGAGAATTAATGTGATATTCCTGTACGCTCAAAATCATCGAAAGTTGCCTTCAAACATTACGTGCAGATAAGACCAAACACAAGTTGCATAGAGATCCATTCGCTGTCACTACGATTCAACGATTAGTGACTCGTTTCAAAGCTACCGGTTCTGTAAACGATTCTCCAGGAAAAGTTTAAAAGTTAAAGAGAGAAGCGCGCGAAGAGGAAAAAAAGACTGTTGCTGAGATAACGATGGCCGCGAAATTCCTTGCTGTTCCACCCGTGAGATTTCGGAAGAAAATTTCACGCTTGAAGATGCAAATCGGCTGAACTGTGTCATATGGAGAGCCCTACCCACAGTCAATGTTTTGGTTTCGAAAGGGCTTCATCCTGAAAAAAGTGAGGTCTGTGGTGTGGATATCATCAACACATTCGTTTGCAACCCTATTTCTCCCTATTTCTTTGACTCCACAGTCACATGGAAACAATTACCTTGGAATGTTGGGAGCAGACAATGTTGCCACAACTGGATGAGGAGGGAAAAAAAACAACACTATCTTCCAGCCAGATGAGCAGCACCCCCATTTTCATGGAGACGTGACTCAATTCTTAAAGGCACATTTCCCAATGATCGAGTCATTGAAGAGGGCATTCCATAAGATGGCCAGCAAGATCTCCGGATTTATCCGTGTTTTGGTGTGTGCGACGTGATATCACAGCACGCACGCATCTCTCACTGGCTCTACTGTCCTCTGCTGACAGCTTATTGTTTGCCATTTTCAATAGCAAGCGATACACGAATTATCCATTCGAGAAGGAGCAAGTTGTCTAATTCTGTGATGTGCCATTTCGATGCTAAGGTTACATACAATTCTTCCTTTCTAGGAAACCGAAGCGCCCGCAGATGAATCTAATTCTGTGGTAACACATGTTTGACATTGCATTAGTCCTTCATTTACAATAGAAGAATCCATGTGGTCACAAAAAGAAAAATGATGGCTTGCAAGTAATTTGCTGTCACAGAACTTGCTGATAGTGTATCTGCAAGCAATTTGCAGATCGAGTTGGAAGAAATGAAAACGACACTATAACAGCATATGCAAAGTCAGTGTACAACAATTACTATTACTATGCAAGATGTTGAAAAAAGACATTTATACAATCACAGTTAGATATATGATTATGATAAATAGTGGACTATTTTTGCGAATACTGAGATAGCATTGTGGACATGGCGTGGGAATGCTTTGGGTCAGCGTGGAGCTAAGGGAGTCTCAATAACTATGTGCGAGAAAAATGAATTCAGAAGTATGAAACCGCAACTGTTAATTCATTAACGAGATATTCATGAGAAAGCTCATGAAATTTGATGAGATAATTCATGCGAAAACGTTGCAAATCCGCATTAAATTTCATGATATATATATATATATATATATATATGAGAAAAATCTCATAAAAAACATGAGGAATTTTCGTGATGGGTAAGTCACATTTTTTTTGTTTTTTGTCCTTTTTAGATGCGGTGAAAAATGTTTTTGGTAGAGGCGGTGAATATTTTGATCATTCTGTATCGTCAGATCATCATCAGCCCCTCTCCACAGGCGCGTGTCGAGGAGGGTCGGCGATTTCCCTTCTTTTAAATCTGAAAGTACTTTCTCCGAATTATTACTTCCACATCACTTCAAACATACATGCATATGGCTGATGCTGTGTGTGACTAATTATCTGTGTTTTGGCATTGATTTCAAATTCTAAAGCAAAAAAGTCCTTCGGGTTGGCAATACGTTTAAAAGATAAAGAAAGAAAATACAACAGTCACGATACGAGGACTATAATGACATTTCCCTTCGCCAGTTCACGTCAGTGGAACACATCGGATGATGAACTTGTAGGTTGCAATGTTTGATATTGAGAGAAGTTTCGAGAGTGAACTACTAAACATGCATGTTCTACCTCGCAAGGTGTATCTGCCTGTACCCAATGAGCCAGCGTTACACTGTGCGTATTCCAACCAAGTCTTCATCTGTGCAGATATTATAAAATTGATCACAATTGCTCCCCCGAAGAGCAGGCCACTTTGTAATGCTGACATTGAGTTGCCGCCATTTTCCTCTTCCCCCAACTGTACTTCGTCTTCACTACTAAGTTTCAAATTGAAGCTACGGTACAGAGATCTCGTGGTTTCCAGGAATCTCTATTAAGCTTGCACTTACCTCTCTTATAATTACTTTAATTTAAAGATTAGATCTAATGCTTATAGAAGAACTTATTTGCTTGTATATCAATTGCAGGAACAACGACGCTGCGGCGTTGTGGTAGAGTGTTCGCTCTGCGTCCGGGAGACCTTGGTTCAAACCTTGGTCTGGTCAAACTTAAGACTTTTAAAAAAGGTACACTCTGCATTCTTGCTGCTAAACTATACTCGGTCGCATGAGAAAAGGCTCCTTGCCTAATGTCCTTCCGAGTATAAACAAGATTCATTTATTTTTCATTTTATCTTTACAATACTTCAAGCATGAGTGTAGGTTTTCATGTCTCATCAGCTGTTATGGGAAACTATTCCCAAGATATACATATACTTGAGCCACTTTTCATCAGACGTAGCACTATGTTGTGTGTATTTGACAATCTCAGTGAAATATACTTCTTCGGGTCGCCTGTCTTCCGACGGCGACTGGTTGGCAGATAAGCGGTCAGTAAGAATGTGATGAGTTAAGCGTTGTCCATGTTTGCATGAAATACAATTCTTTTGGCAAGACATGTTCAAAATTATTATCAAATGATACTGGTTCATTTACTGGAATTAGCAAGGTATCATGTATTTTACCCTAACTTGAATATACATTTTAATCCCTTTTCTACCCGGACTATTTAGTGCTCCGAAGACGGGGGGAGGCTTTTGGATCCCCTCTGATTTTCATTTTCCAATGACTCATTCGCTCCGAAAACTACTGAGCAGCACAACTGGTGTATGTTCGTTACCAACGGGATCTATTCATTGATCATAATTGCTTTGACAACTGCTGTGTGCTGGTGTGGGTTTGATCCTGTCAACTGGGTCGTAGGTTTGAATCCTGCCAGCCGCAGATCTTTTGCATAACAATTTGTTCGATCATTTAATTCTATTGTTAATCAAATCTGGTCCATATGGGAACATGAAACTTTTGACTTTTGCTATTCGAGAATTTTTTGTCAATTTCTCCCGAGGTTGAGCATCCTACACTGTAAACTCTAGGGCACGAAATTGTTGGTCATATGCATAATCACAAGCATTAAAATGGTCATTTTTGCTGTGCACAAGATATAACTGAGATTAGCTTACGCATGCTATTTTCACAAATCCCTTTTTTAGTTGTATTCAACACCTCCTAGCGACCACAATGCAATCAAACTATTCCCAACGTTATTTGCAGACATTTTCATGCAATAACTGATCAAACTATACCGTTTATCATAGTCATCAATACATGTAGAATACACATTTTAGAAATGTGGCTCCAGGGTTTCAGCGCTCAATTTAGTTCAGGGAAAAACAGGATTCTTTATCGAATTATAATAGTTAAATTATGAGAAACCACGATATGCTGAGACATCAAGCAAATTGGAAGGAATGTTAATTACCGCAATAATCTCGTAAAAGCACAGATCATCAACTGAGTAAACTACAGTAAGAGATTTACTTCAATTGAATAGCTATATTAGATTAAGTTCAATTGAACAATTAACTACCAATTGAAAAGTTGAGATTAAAAATACCAATAAATGCTTTGTAGTCCGGTCCAATTACGGAAATTTCACAATTGAACACGTTTGAATTCAAAACGTCAAAATTTCTGTTCAAAATGACACCAAAACATTTTCTTTATGAATTCAGATTTAATATAATACAACGACACCTAAAAACATTCAAAGTGAAAATATAGAAAAATTTGACTAATCTGTCGTATATTCAAATTCTTGAAATCTCATTGTGACGAAAGTATCAAACCGATGTTATTCAAAATCGATGGAAAGCTGTGGATTACGTAGAGAATAGGCTGTCTGAAATTTGGAGTCCGTATTTCCCTTCGTTCAGGAGCTAGATTAAATTCTCGGTAGGTGAGGGGCGAAGGTTAAGTCATAGATCATTGCATTCTTTTCAAAATGATTCGCAAGACCATGCAATTGATGCATGCTATCGGTTCGACCGTGATTTTGGGTATGCCTGAATGAGCACTTAAACCATTGGTTTAACTCTTTCACCCCGGAGTTAAATATTAGGTTTGGACGGACTTATTTTTTGCAAAATACGAAAAGAAAGTTCTGGTGATTACTTTGTAAGTCACATCAAAACTTAACTAAAAGTGAAAATACCCAAGTATTTCAGGATAATTGCGGATACAACTTTTATCATATCCTCAATCAGCAATGTTTTATGTTGTTTCAATGAATTTTTTCTTTGCCAATCGTCGAGATAAACTGTACAAAATGTATAAGTTCACCTCTGATATTTCTAGACGCCAAAAAACATTCGCTTCCACCATTTATATGTTTTCCTTTCGTATTGATTGTAGTAACCTATCATTTGTCAGCTAAATCGCAACCATTCATGGAAGTGTTGTAGTCATTTACTACCGCTGGCATTTGTACCGCTTCTCTCATACGGCCTAGCCATCTCTAGAGTGTGACTAATAATGAATAACTTGAAGTCGAGTAGAGTCCTTCTATTCATTTGCAGAGAGTAAAGCGCGCGGAACTTGTGTGAACGACCGCCAGCGTACAATAGACGGTGATAATGAATATTACAAACAGCTTGGAGTGCTTTTCTGTTCATTCGATGATGCTTTTGCGAATTGAAAATGCTTTCTTTCTATTTGAAAAATTTTGCGAGCCGCTCTCAGCGGCTCGTCGGGGTGAAAGAGTTAAAAGATCCACACTTGCTAGACCCGTCATAGAGGTCCATGAATTTACCCATGAAAACCAACTAAGTTCTGATTGAAGTCATTTTGGATAATGGACGCAAAAACCGTGCATAGATGTTTTCACACATTTTGTCGCTTATCTAATTTGTTGTTTCATTCTCTTTGTTTGTAAGGCGAAGGCTAACAGCCCAGGGTCTGAAAATACATTCACTATAAGGATGAGCGCAGTAAACTATTGTGATTGCAGCCAAAAAATGTCAACTAAAAATTAGACTTGCTTACATTTCAGTGGCGTAATAATTTTGAATTTGAATATTCCATCTCCTTTTAATGAGGTACACGAAGACTAGAATTCAAACTAATTGAATCATCTAATTGCAAGCTGTGTATAAATTTGATTCATTTGACACCTTAGTTGTCAATTAGTTGTAATCTGATCATCCATTTGAAAACATCCCTTCACACTTTGTTTGCTTACAATAAGGAAAACGAAGTAATTATCTTGGATAACTATTTTAATATATCAATAAAGAAGCCTAGATGCAACACACTTTCATAAACAGAACTTTTTCTGTGAGAAACAGTTTATTCTTGTCAAAGTAATTAAAAAAAGTAAATCTCGAACGTTCATTATTTTCGATACATCTCAGATAGGCTGTCAAATCCCTTGAGCACATGAATGAGCAAATCATTATTCTAGAAGAAAAGATGATAACTTTTCTGAGCAGTTTCTTTGTCAAATTGAGACTTATTTGTGACCTTAACTGATCAATGCTTTTATGCATGTATAAACTCATTACTGCAAAACTCTTTGTGTGGAAACAAATTGGAACAATGGGCTTAACCTGAATATAGCTATGAATGTTTAATATGCATCATACGTTGAAGATAACACTAGGTGACATTGTCACGTGTAATTACAGAGCACCCCAAACATCCGTGGTTAAGGACATTCTATTCTTCTACCCGCGTACAAACGCGCTGCGTTAAGAGTCAGCAATCACTTGATCTGATGTCGTTAAAACATGGGGAATGTTTATGAATACGCGCGGGCGAGCGTTTATAGTTAACGCATCGCATACAGTTGTCCGCGTTGCCGCTTGAACCACGGATGAACCGCTTCCACAATACATGTTATCTGCCTTGGCATGAAATTGAGGTCCTATCACATTGTCTAGCCTCTGATACACACAGACACATGAGACGCAAAGCAGGGATGCGGAGTCCTATCACTTTGATAGGACTCCGACTCCGGATGGCAAGCATATATAGCCTATTTATTTGAAAAACTGGTAACCTACATCATAGATCATTATAAGCTTACCTGAACTTATGTTTAGTGATCATTGCTGTATCAATTATCAATCATTATCGACGAAAGTTTATCAAATGTCGCTTTCAGTTCGATGCATGCGACTCGGCTCCTCCCATCTTGCTGATGTGCGCTTCACACGGTTTTTCTCCAATCTCTACCAGACAGGAAAATCCCCATCCTTCTTCAAAAAATATGAGTACACTTTCGATTTTAATATGCGCTTTGGAGGAGACATCACACACGATTGACGTGAGGGTAAGAGGTAATGTTCTCAAGCAAACTAGTATTTCATTTTTGTCTCTGATGTGACCTTTGGTGCGTAGGTGTGATCGAGGCTAGGAAGGCTTGTCTTCTCTACTAAATGACCGAGTAAAAAGACAGTCCTTTTTTCACTATCACGGTTCATTCCCTCAACTATTACAAGCTTTGAATGCAGCAGTGTCTCTGTACTTTTGCTTGATGGAGAAAGTTGACATCAAGACACTGACAGCTATGCACGAGAATGAATAATTTGCTTGTATTATATTTCGGGTCTAGTTATAGGCCGGAGTCTGGAGTCCTAGCATTTGATTGGACTCCGCTTCGACTCCACATCCTGACGCAAAGTCTACGAGTATATAACAGGACTGCCGACATATGCTGCAGTAATGTCACGCGTAACCACGTACGTGTGTGTTCAGGGTCATGTGTAATCACGCGTCGTTTAAGCGTGAATTACGCGCAATTGAGCGTGGCATGTCACCTAGTGATAAGCACCTTTTTGTGCAGAGCAGTGATCTACATGTTTGCTTCTCGTCTACATGTCTTGCCATGCACTGTAAATTGAAAGGTCTAACAGGGTTGAAGTGTCAGTCAAAATCAAGAACTTACTCCATTATTTCAAATATATATCAGACATACCAATCATATAGTTGTTATCTGTTGTAAAATGACTAGAAAAATAAGATAGTGCGTGCATGTTCCTTTAAAAAAGGATGAAATCCATCAACAGACCCACACTTAGACCTTTTCAATCAACAGTGTGGGCACGGAAGAGGGGGGGTGCAGGAGAGACGGTTTCATTTTGAAAATTTCGCATTATATCTTTCGACGGTTTCTGATGTACGTTTGAATGAACATTTCCAAAATCATGATTTAAAAATCACACAACTAGCCCCTTTCGAAAAAATTACGAAATTCAAAATGGCGGACAGAAAAACCGAAACTGAATCCTAGTGCTGGATTAAAACAATTTTAAACATTTTGTCAGCAGCTTCCTATGTAATTTTATCCGCTCTCTTCAAATATAATTGTCAAAAAATCACACGATAAACCCTTTTCGAAAAAATTGCGAAAATTCAAAATGGTGGACGGAAAACCAAAACTGCATTCTGGTAAAGTATTAAAAAAATTGTCATCTACTTCGCAAACAGCTTCTTATGTAGTTTGACCCGCTCTTTTCAAATATAATTGCTAGAAAATCATACGATTAGCCCTTTCAAGACTGCTGTTTCGATTTGATATCCGACATTTTGAATTTTCGTCATTTTCTTGAAAAAGGCTTCTTGCATGATTTCATAGCAATAATATTTGAAAATAGCTGGTCAAACTACATGGGAAACTGCTGACAAAATGTTTGGGAATTGTTTTAATCCAGCACCAGAATTAAGTTTCGGCTTATCTGTCCGCCATTTTTAATTTTAATCTCGAAAGGGATTAGTTGTGAGATTTTTAAACCATGATTTTGGAAATTTTCGTACAAAAATACATTGGAAACCGTCGAGAGATATAATAGGAATTTTCAAAATGAACCCGCCTCTCCTGGTACACCGTGAGGGGGTGCAGGAGGTGCAGGCGGTGTACCTGCACCCTTGAAAGTTTAAGGGGTGCAAAAGTATGTTTTTGACCCCCAAGCTGGTTTTTCTAATACAATGAAAACTCACAGTGTTCCAAACTAGATTTGCAATGATTTTCGAACAACTGGAGGGGGGCCTAATATTTCCTGCAATTAATGCATATTTTATCTGTTTCCTCCACAACCCTCTTCTTTGCTTGGCTTCTGCAGGTGTCTCCACTTGTAATGCTGTCTGACTAACTTCACAAATTATTATTTCGTTTATCAATGAGCAGAAGGTTGCCATGAATCTCGCTGGCTTCCCTCTCTCTTTTCTGGTCTATTTATACACAATATCATAGGATTTCCTTTTCTCCTAACCATTGACTACTGGATTATCTGGATATTTCTTCGATCATTCCGAATAAGTCACAAGCACAGCTGTTGCAGACAACAACAATAAAAGTTAATTATGAAATGCAATCGATTTCAGTTAGTGAATTGCTCCTATAACTTCGTTCATTAGGTACTTCACAATTTGAGGAGAAAGTATTATATATTTTGATATTTTGAAAAGCAAGGCGGACCCGTTCATCAATTGATTCATTCAACTCAAGTTCCCTTATCGTGACAATTTCTTTAGCTACAAAAGTCTCAAATCCAAGCCCGAAAAGTAGTTTTGTTTGTAGCCGCTGTTATCTTTGTTGAATTTGAAGACGTGGTAGCATGCATACCGAGTGCACATCATGTTTCAACATTGTACTTGCATGCCCAACGATGAGATTATGTTTATTGGCCTATATGTAAATATGCATGTATACAGTGTAGGCTCAAATTACTCACTATAAGTTGATCGAGTTTTATCAGGTGCCTGGTGTTAATGCATTTTGAAAAATCTATCTTCTGATTTAACTTGAATTGAAAGTGAGTAGATGTCCATGCATTTGTCATATTTTTAGCTACGCCGGAATATAATTATCATCATCATATTTGCTACTCACTCTAAACCAGCACCTCCTAAATCACACACTGAAGCGAGACACTATTCGTAACTAATAAAAAAATCCTAAAGCAAAGCGTTTTAGGAGGCTAGCGCACTAGTGTTATTGTTCTCTTTAGTATGTCAGCATTCTATTTCACGCAACCTCCTAAAATTCTAGTGTGTCGCACTTTAGGATGCAGATTTCTTCGATTTTAGGAGGTGACAGTTTACAGTGTAGATAGCAACGTGCTGCACTTCTTATGTCAATAACAGCTCGGAGTTCGGACGGCGTTTAGACATGACTCACACTCTTCACTCTGTCTCGGCCTGCGTCTAGGGGTTATTGTTTTCTTTAGTATCCTCTTAAACGTAGCAACTACGTAGTATCCTACTAAACGTAGCCTAAACGTATCAACGTAGCATCCTAAAATTCTAGCCTGTGGCGCTTCAGTTGGCAGATCATCAGTTGGCAGTGAAGGTCATCGACGACATGACGGGACCAGGAAGATTCTGAATGAATTATTATTCCTAGAATGTGTACGGAATCAACTTCTATTACTAATGGCATTTTCGAATTTACTGGGACAAAATTTCACATTTTGATAACGAGGGACTTGCATTTGCGTTCATTCAGTTCTAGGTCATGCAGACACGATCATTCAAGAAGATCACTGTGCTGTACAATGATGCTTTTGAAGTTACATTCATCTTTAAATCAAGGAAAGCCTGTGTTGGTGTTATCGGTATAGTAACTAAGACACAGACGCTCAGGAGCTTTACAAGTACGAAAACGATGAAAAAAAAACTGCATCCGGCTTTTACATGAATCCTTTATTCTTAGAAGTCCGATATTTCGCCTTCTCCGACGGGGACTTGAACTGCTATGTTCGACATTCTTTAAGTACGAAGACAGTAACCGAAAAAAGGTAAGGACCTGAGATAAATCCCTGAGGTATTCCGAAAGTAACAGCCGAATAATCCGTGCAATGAATTCCAATACGATCAAACTTGGGTCTTTCAGATAAGAAGTTATCCAACTAATCATTTGACAAAAAAGTGACAATCGATGAGCCTTTGCACAACATTGCGGCAACTTGTCAAGCGGCATTTTGTCGTCGAATGAGACAGGGAAATCATTATAGGTATCATTGGGTTTTTCATAGGGCCCTGCGAGTCGGGCTTTTGTCAACCTTGAGTCCAGTCGGGCAAAATGTTCATAGATATTAAGAGGCTACTAAATGTGTTTAGGCCTACTTAGCCTAATAAAAGCAATAAAGAGAATATGATAGTAAGGTATATGGCGACACACATCGTTGATCGAGTGAGTGGGTTATTCATTGTTAAGTATGTGCAATTATGGACATTCGACATACATTATACAAATTTGAAAAATTACATGCATGTAATCAATTTTTTAAAACCTTTTGTTTAAGCATTGCATATATTTTGCCTTGTAGGCATATTAAGCAATAATTATTAAGCAGGTGTGCCACTATTCTGAATACATGGTAGGGATTACAAGTAGACCGCATGCGCTAAGTAGTAACGTCTACGTCACCTTACTCTTAATTACTCCTCGCTTATTGTCTCTTCTTCCCCAGATTTGAGGGTTGGACCCTCAGTCACCAGAAAGATCCATTGATTCGAATAGTAACAGATAAGATGAGTGATGAATCACTTAAATAGTCAACAGCGTGCTAAGGAATTTCTACAGACAAATGAACCGGATAATGTTATACATTATCTGCAATGCAACAGTGATATCTGCATGTAACACTCATATGTCTGAGGCCTTCCCGGCATGATACTAAGAGATTTTTGATATTGGGTACGTTTTTTGTAATATGAAGGGGTTCCTACTGGTGGATATTCGCCAAAGAATGCATGTAAGAATGGTGGCACACAAAATCAGCGGAAAAGAGGAATGGACGAATTACCACCCTTTTCCTCATGAAATCTGCAAAACAGTTTGTCGTTTTTCAATTAACTTCATATACATCGTAGGCCTGTAAGACGGATCACATTCACCACGTCACCAAACTTATCCCTTAAAAAGTCGAAATGACTTTTGAATGATTGACTAATGAAAAGTCGTTTGACTTGGAGAAATTTATTATAGCACAGCATTATGATGTGACCTACTATGATTTTCAATGAGAGTTGAATTCAAGGACTGACGGCGGCACTATTGACTAACAGAATAATATGAAGTCGAAGATGCATGTAAGCGAATGCCAGTGGCGAAGTGTTTCTTCGTACAGTGAAAAATAAGGTACAGAAATTGAGTACATAACATTGGGATTCACAAGTTGAGGAGCCTCGCCTGGCAATTCCGGAACTCAGGCTAGCCGTTGAGAAAATCCTGCATTGGTCTGGCCTGTCTAAGTGGCTCTGAAATTCATCAGTATGGAGATAAAATGAGAGAAATTCTCACTCTCTCCCTCCCTCTTCTCTCTCGCCCTCGCTTCTCTCTCTCTCTCTCTCTCTCTCTCGCTTCTCTCTCGCTCTCTCTCTCTCTCTCTTTTTCACTCTCTCTCTCAATGGATTCCCGCGTGCATGGTGCACCCACGGAGAGAGATTGAGATAGGAATAATTAATCTCCTCCTTCTGATGTGATTGGCCGTCGTCAAATGTAACAGAATTTAGAGAACACATCATTGCAACTTCAACAATATTGCCGTGACCAGGATCTGGCCAAAACATGATGCTAAATAAGAAAGAAAGTCATTAAAGAAATTCACTGTAATCGAAATAAGAAAGCTATGCAAACATGGTATATTTTTGCGCATTTTCGCCAACTCGATTCGAATATTCGATCATCGTTCAAGCATTCGTCGAATCGTTCGAGTACTCGAGCAGTCTCAGTAGATTGTAGATTACTGTGGGTGAGACTCAAGTTGGCCATCACCGCAATGATAAATCAAACTTTCCTTCATTGACTGAAGAAAGGATGTAGACAATTCTCGCATGTTTCCCGATGATACAATGTTCATTTTTGTATTTTGAGTTTCTCTGTTACCGGCAGCATTGAAGATCAAATCCGTGAGCTTATTAGATTTCATAATGCTTTGATATTTTACCGCCATCGTTCGATATTTGTTTACTTAAAAATTCTCTACAACGGTGTAGTGGCACACTGCCTACACAGTACGTACAAGTCGCAGAAAATTACATTTTAATGTTCATAATAGTTGATCAAATAGAAAACAGAAGTTCATGCAGATTCTGAGCTGCGCATTTAGCATTCAGAATTGAATCACAAGGAATTTGACTGTAGGTTAGCAAAAATGTCTTCTAAAAACTGAGATACATACAAGAAATACATTTTGAATGTGATTTGTTAAATAATGCCGCTGTTTGGTTCTGACTGATTGCACTTGGTTTTGCAAGAGAGTCTAATTCCCATCGCATCCTCATATCATTTTGCAAGCAATATAAGGAATGCGATTTGTTCATGCATGCAAATATCTGTTTTCATCCCGGGCATACCCTGAACGGCTTAGGGTGGAACTTTTTCGGCTGTTATAAAGTTGGTCTTTGGTACATGTGGAGTTCCTCACTTTCATGCAAAATGATTAACTATCTCCCTCTGGTGTCACTTAACCTGTCCTGTTATGAGTAAAATCCCCTGTTTTTAATGAGTTGTTAGTCTACCTCTCTAGGAGGTTCCAATACCTCAGTGTCAACTATTCCGAACTTGAGAGTTGCTATCGGGGGTAAGACAACCCCTTCCCGAAACCTGTTAGCATAGCCTCATGTATTGGGTGGAGCATCATGATCTACATCCTCTCCATGTCTAGTTCATGATATTTTTTGGTATTTCAGGTACTTCCAATCTAAATTCAGGTATCTCTTAGCAATCGCAACATTGAACCTATTTGTCATTCAGCTTCGAATGGCTGTCTATCACTGCCGAGTACATGACAATAGTGTGAGGATAATAGACCTTTTCCATGTCTATGTCAGATCACAGAATTGGATTCATCTGCCACACCCCCGAGAAGGTCGGTTAAGGGAAAAAACGAGCGCTTTGAAGCTTGCATAGACTTAATCTATGATGTCTATGAATAACTCCTATGGGCATAGAAATAGATTGTTTAACTGAAGTTGACTAGAATGGAAATTGACTCAAGGTCGCGGCACAGCCGGGGGAACTAAGTTGGGGCATGGATCACCAATGAAAGGATTCGATTTACTCATGTAACTGATTCTAACCCAATGATACAGCCGTTGACAAGTGTATCTAAGTGAAAATGCGTGCAATTTATGTGCCACTATTGTGTATTGCATGAAGCTTCATTTCCATTCTAGAGGTTTTATTGTTGTCGATTTCTATGCCTATGGGTGTCTGAAAAATCAGATCGTAGCTGCTTGTGAAATACACATAGATATCGGAATGGTAGGCCTATTAGAAACTAGGTTTTTACGAAGGTCTCATATGTAAGCTATTATGATGTCGCCGAGCATAGTGTGATCAAACAATTGATAAATTACAGTCCCTAGCAAAGAATAGAACACATTGAAGTGATAAAACTCACTATATGTGTCATTTACAGCAATCAGTAAAGCCCTTTTTTACTACTTAAACTTCAAAATGCAACAAAATTGCAGGTATCTGTTGTTCCATTTATTTCTATGCTGGGTTACAGATACGAATTCAATTTTTAAAAGAAAACTGATATAATTGGCTTTCTTATCTCTAATCATTAAGACAATGCTCCTTTATAGATGAAATGGATTTAGGCCCACTTTCAAATAATTTCTGTTTTTAACTACTACTTACTTCAAATTTTACTTAAATAACACTACTTTAAATCAATAATGATTACTTTATTTCTGACTATTATTATTTCTGTATTCTAAATAATTTCTTTGATAGCTAATTTCTACATATATTTAATTAATAATGTCAATTAAAGTGCTCAAACCAAAAAATGTTACAAACCATTTAAATTTCCTTTGTAATTCCAAAGCTCCCCTTCACAATAAAAGCAACACCAGTGGGAAACATTCATTTGTATTTCCAAAATAAAATAAAAGATTATCAAGATTATCACACTGAAGAATGTCGTCCGTTATAGCGGACAGTGGCATTGAAAAGATACATAGCGTACTTCTGATTTTTCTTATCACTTTTACAGGATTCCCACAGTTTCAAAAAGTCTGAGTGAACAGATTCGGCTGCTTGTTCACTGAACATACCCTATGGAGACTTTTTGGCACTTTATAAACTGAATGAGGTGGTTGAAAACAATATGAACAGATGTTGAGACCGAAATGTTCAATTTCATTTCATAATCATTCGTGAGGTTATCGCCGAAACAGGGAACTCGAATCGAACTTTATTTAATAAATCAAAAGTGTCGGCAAAAGTCGCGAGAGTATTATATTCGTCATGTTCATCAATGATGTCACGAAAACAAGTGACATTATATAGAATCCTGCGGCACATGTTGCCGGTAAACTCGCCAGAATGTAATTTTGGTCTTGTGATGCTTAATCTATCCACCCAAATTTCGTAACATATTGGATTTTTCAATTCAAGCTCATGCATCAGCTTAATAGTAATTCGCAGAAGCAAATGGAGTTCAGGTAGAACTGATAAGGAATAAGATGTCGTTGTTTGTAGCTAAAATAATGGCTCATGTACTGAACTTTCAAATTCTTTAGCAGACTTCTTTTGAGAAGCCGAAAACTCGGATGGGTTTCGCTTAATGTCACCAACTGTCCAAACGGGATACGACCTGGAACCATCAGAACTGAATTCTTCTCTAGGACATCGACACCAAACACAAGGATAAGAGCAACCATGTGACTGTAGACCACAGATAATATTCGCCATTTTAAGATCGACGGAGTACTAGACAGTACGAATGCTTATCTCGTGAATGTGACGAAGATCGAATAATAATTTCACATTGTTGTCTGACTCCTTGGTTTCTGGACTGATAGCAATGATTATGATCTTCTTGACCGCTTAGTCAGAAATGTCTTAGTCAATCAGCCTGCTTGATTCTGCTACAGTTCGAGATACATTATCAAATATGCTCATGCAAAATTCGAGATAGCCTCCACCTGCATCAATTCCTAACTTAACTCGAGCATCAGAGCAACCAATATTTCGAACCTCGAGTTCCAAGATCATGACAGCAAATTACTGGTGACATAAAAGAAGACTGACTACCTTCAAATTCCAGGTAGGTCAATGAGAACAAATTCTCAAGCTGCTTATCTCTAGCATATAAATACTCATCGATTCTCTTCCAAATACATTTCGTATATTTGGGATAATCTTTTTATTCATGGAGGAGTTAGAAGCTCCCAGCTTGTTTTGTAGCACGCTGGTGTCTTTTGATGTCTACCTTTCTTTCTAGCTGGAACACTCTGTCTTCTGGCTATATTACAAATAAAGCATTCGCAAATAGGAGATGGCTTTGAGCGGGTTGAACGAAGAGAAGGTGTTATCTGATTAAAATCGAAAGGGTCTGGTAGAACGTTAACATCTTTTTTGCCTTTGTCAATGTCGAAAAGTAGAGTGAGGCATCTCCCACAAGTTGCAGCGGGACAGCACTGATCAGAGACGTCGAAATCTGAGAAGAAATATTTTTTATTCTGTCATTAATAACATCAGCTATCTTACACTGTAAACTGTAAACAGCCATTTATCGGACAATTTGTGAGCCACATCAGTATTTTGGCAGTTATTTTGTCTGATTTTTGGCTGTCTACAGTTTAGTGTACAGTCTCCTTTCTCCATACAAACTACACATACATTGAATCGGTTTTCGCCATGTGTTTTAGGTCGTTTAGTATGAGCCATTGTTTAATAGTTTCCGAAAGGCCAAGAAGGGAACGTGTAAAACAGGAACAAGACAATATCGTCAAATCGCTGTAATTGAATGAAACGGTCGCGTCTTCATGCGCAACATTAAAGGGTACTTAGTACAAGCTGAACAAATAGAAAATCTCTCTTTAGAAACTGTCTGGCTCGATATCAACATAACAGTTTATAGATAAATTAATTCTATTATTAATGGTGTTATAATCCAAAAATAGAAATACGATCAATTACTGGTTTGAAAAGATCTACATTAGCATATATATTAAAGAGCATTATCAAACATGCTTGTATGATATATCTTGTCAGTAGTATACTTCAAAACCCAATGCGTGACCGAATTGCAGCATAGAAATAAATGGAACAACAGATACCTGCAATTTTGTTGTATTTTGAA
The DNA here is from genome assembly GCA_907163375.1 of Prostheceraeus crozeri. Lineage (NCBI taxonomy): Eukaryota > Metazoa > Platyhelminthes > Polycladida > Euryleptidae > Prostheceraeus > Prostheceraeus crozeri. The sequence goes on along the minus strand of CAJQUW010015833.1, from coordinate 7,149 downwards.
GTTTAAGTAGTAAAAAAGGGCTTTACTGATTGCTTTAAATGGCACATATAGTGCGTTTTATTACTTCAACGTGTTCTATTCTATGCTAGGGACTGTAATTCATCAATTGTTTTATCACACTATGCTCGGCGACATCATAATAGCTTACATATGAGACCTTCGTAAAAACCTAGTTTCTAATAGGCCTACCATTCCGATATCTATGTGTATTTCACAAGCAGCTACGATCTGATTTTTCAGACACCCATAGGAGTTATTCATAGACATCATAGATTAAGTCTATGCAAGGATGCCTAGATATTTGAAGATCGCTTGAACAACAACTACTATGAGGACAAAGGGAGTATGACTTCAAGTCGTGTTCTTGAACATTTTCTAATCTATGTATGAATTCTAATCTTCGAGATTTTGAAGCGATCAATATTTGTTCGAATGCCACATGGTACAGTCCACCAAATATTCCGCCTCGATGATGTCACTTTGAAAGCTTCCGAGTAAAATATATTGAATGGAGTAGGAGTTTCACAGATACAAAGACATATCAATCATACAGTCGAGTGTTTGAATGATGCTGTTGAGCTTATCCGAAGTAAAAGATTTTTCACGACGAAAACGTTTACAATGCATTGAACTCAATGCATGTCTCATGTTTCGCAAGATAGATAGTTGAGTGAATGCCTAACTGTCTATGGGGCTTCTATCAACATCATTAAGATGGATCCACGAATATGTATTTTTGGTATTCCACACTTTCCACAGTCTCAGGAAATGAAAGACGAAACAAGCAGTGTCAGTTTTACCATCTTGCGATAATGCCGCAACAACATTTTAATTGAAAATGTGGGTGACCAAGGAAACCTTCTGTTTCTCAAATACTGACGGATCCACGGACATTGAGGTAAGAGGAATTGTCGTAACTGTACCGATAAATGGCGTTCGCGGACGATAACAAATTTAGCGTACTCGGATGGTTTCCCATTTCATTTATCGGTACTCTTTTAGCGTCGGGAAAAGAAATGACAGTGTTCTTAGGATGTTGTGTAACTTTATAGCGTCTTTAGGGAAGGAGAATGTGCAACAAGTAGCTGATGAATGAATGTACGTTACAATAGCGTGGGATACACATGGTAGCGATAAGTCTTCAACACTCAAGATCTTCAGTCTGGTCTGACTTTCTTGCAGACTACTCTCAGAAAGTCAGGAAGCTGAACACAAAGCGGCTGTTGCGTAATTACTAAGTGCAATGCAATAAGGAAGAAGAAACTGAAATTTTTTGGATGTTAGCCGTCAACCACCCCATAATTGATCATGTAATTCATAGACTTCTTAAGTCACGAAGAAGGAAAAATAATCACCATTTTACATCCTATATCAGTCAATAACAGTTCTCGAGCGAAGACATGTCCAGATTTGAATTTGTGAGTACCCAGCAGATAGAGGCAAGTATTGCTAATACAACGCCTGTAAATACTCGCCGAACCACAAACTTTGCTGTGGCCGTGTACGACGAATGGAGGAAATCACGAAATGAAGCGTTTCCCAATGGACCTGTTCCGTCTCTCAATGACCTGGCATCAGCAAATTGTGAGACATTTAACAAGACTTTGTCCCATTTCGTATTCGAAATTCGACGCAAGGACGGTAAGGAATATCCTGCCAACGCCATCTACGGAATGATGCGTGAAATAGTGCGATATTTCTGAATAGAGTGTGGCAGACCCGATCTTAACTTCATAAAGCCGGACGACGTGAAGTTCTTTTACTTGCAATGCTGCCTTGATCGACGCATGCAGGAGGTGACTGAGAAAGGAGTGAATATGCATAAACGTCAAGCAGATCTCGTCACACCAGACGATGAGAGAAATCTGTGGAATTCTGGTGCATTTGACATCAACAAAAGTGAGGGACTTCTGTCAGCTGTATATTATTATAACAGAAAAAGTCTTCGGGCTGCGATCACGCGACGAGCATAGAACTTTTACTATTGACCAGTTTACGTTTGGCGAAGACGCTGAGAGCAAGTTCGTCCATTTTGTTGGGAAAACCGACAAATCAAATAAAGAGGTTTGCGTCATAGAAATGTGCCGCAGAAGAACATCAAACATTATGATAGTGAATCGTCTGTGGCCACTTATAAACTTATAAAACTATACCTTGAACGACTTCGCAATAGCGGCATATTTGATGGTGCGTTCTATCGTCGACCTCTGATAAAACTATCTAATCTTCCGCGGTTTGGTGTCAGCCTTGATGGGAGTTCACACAATCTCAAAGCTGTTGCCAAATGCTCCAATGAAGGCAGGTCTTACCTCAAACATTACCGGGCACTCTCGGAAGGTCACATGCGCGACGAATCTATATCAATTAAATATAGATGAACAATTAATTTGTGAGCGCACCGGATATCGTTCAGACGCAATTCGAGCTTATAAAAGAACCTCCTCATCTCAGCAGAAGACGATCAGCAGCCATCTCGACTTTTCGATTGAGCCAACGTCAAGCAAGCATGTCAGACGTCAAAACTTGAAGGCTTACTGATGAATTTGACTTGTCTGTTGACTTCTAAGCATGAGTGCATTAGGGCCTTTCTTATGCGTATTCCTTCTCAGCTCCGACACTAACGGTACTTTATTTTCACTATCGACTGTTCATTACTGATTCCTCTGGTCTTTGAATGAACTATTAGAAGAAATGTCCTTCGCGCTGGTTCTTTGAAAGAAGAGAAGATAGTAAGTTTGCGTAATGATCCACTTGTTGATAATCGCTACCCATTGTGATCGCTGCCATTCATCATTTTCCATGGCTGAAAACAGATTTGGTGGTTCCATCAACTTTCCTAAATTTGATTGCGTAGTCAAATAGCGCTTTAGCGTAAAACTCGACAGTTACGACAAATCAGTTATCGTACAGCCGGACGTCTCGGTACATCGTACGGTCCTCTGTACGATAACTATTACCGGTACTTGTTTTCACGATATTCCCTTTCTCGGTATTGTACAGTTCTACCAGATCTTCCCATTTCACAATTACTGGATGACCAGAGTTCGAAGGAAGAAATTTGCCATCATCAGAATCATTCCATCTTTTTCATTGATCCAATTATGTCGAATGCTTTTGATTAAATGGACGCTCTCATGCATTAGAAAAAGTGGCTCTTCAGTAAGTGGGTTAATTATCTTGTGCGAACAATTTGATGAATATTTTTTACGCAAGATGCTGTACAGTTTCCTGTTGGTTGACAAATTGTCGCAAATAAGTGTAACATCTTTTCCTCCGACTTCGTGCAGTAGCTTCATGCAAGCGATCACTTCTCTTTCTAATGTTTCTACTGCCAATGTGTAAATAGGAATTATTCGCAAGAGAAATGAATTTGGCTTCGGATTGAACATCGCCTTTACCATGAATACTAAAGCTGTTCTAAACAATTCTTGAGGTCGGTCAATTGCGGCACCTCTATATCGAAGTGAGGGTTTTAGATGGATTTCATCGAAGACCAAAGAGCAATATGGCACAGTATTTTTAGAGGAAAATAACAATTTAGCAGTCTTTTGAGCATATATATTCCAGCCGCATATAAATTCTAAACATATGTTGAATTCTACTTCTCACTTGATAGAAGAAATTAATAAAAATCAAGAACTTTCTCATGACAAACATATTTTAATTAGTTATAATGTTGAATCACTGTTCACGAACATACCTGTAAATGAAACAATTGAGCTGGCGGCTAATTTAGTTTATGATAAGAATTCAACTAATAAGCCTTTGTTTGGCAGGGATGTATTTAAAAAACTGTGCCTGTTTGCCACGAGTGGTCAATTTTTATTTAATGACCAAATGTTTAAGCAGATAGATGGTGTAAGTATGGGTTCCCCCCTTGCTCCTACACTCGCAAATCTATTTTTGTCACATATGGAACAAAATTGGATGAATGAAGAATGCAGTCCACTTTATTACGCAAGATATGTAGATGATTGCATTTGCGTTTTTGATGATATAAAGAAAGTAGAACGGTTTCACCAATTTTTAAATAGACAACACAAAAATTTAAAATTTACTGTAGATATTGGAGGCAATAGTATAGCATTCTTGGATGTTAAAATAAATATTACGAATAATTTGGAAACTAGCATCTTTAGAAAAGAAACGTTCACAAATGTGCTATTAAATTTTGAAGCAAACTGTCCAAGAGCGTGGCACCGCGGTCTGGTTATTGGAATGCTGAGTAGAGCATATACGGTAGCCAGCAATTGGAATATATTTCATGATGAAATTGAGAAAATTCTGAAAATCTTTGAATGCAAATGGTTATAACTAAGAACTTTGTTCCTAAAAATTGTTTCGGATTTTGTTAGCAGAAAAGTCAATGGTACCTGTGTGGTAAATGGAAAACAAGAGGAATGGGGGGTCGCTTACATTATACGATACTGGCTTATGTTGGTAAAGCCCATCCAATGAATTTTAAATGTAAACTCAATGAGATTTACCGCAGATACAATATTAACTCTAAAATAGTATTTAATAACTTTTAAAATAAAATCATATTTCTCATTAAAAAGTAAAGTTAGGAAAGTGATGAAGTCTCGTGTTTAATCTATAAAAAACACATGCAAGGTTGATCCTAGCACCCAGTATATTGGGAAATCGAAACGTAACTACATCAAAGAATTGAAGAACATAAAAAATACGGATATCGCTGTTAATGAACATTTTTGAGTTATTGCTCTAGCTGTAAATAGTAACGTTGATGAATAACTTCAAGATTATTTTACAATGTCGCACTGATTTTTGAATTAATGATTGTTGAGAGTCTAAAAATTAAACGTGAGCAACCTAAATAAAACAAAGAGACAAACGTAAATGAAATTTTCTTTTATGCCACGGTGTGTTTGACAGTGGTAATTGCGTTTGGATGGCCTGATGAATTTTTATTGTTTGATGAATAGCAACTTTCGATCCAATCCATTGTATCTATCATTGCAGACTGTGATCACTCCCGTGTGAAGAGACGATATCATTTTTCTAAGTGGTTTGGGCGTTCCGTCGCTGTTCATTTCCGGTTCAGTATTTGTGTGGACTACACTTATCTAAGCCGGAGCCTAAAAGTGCAGTAGTCTTTTTAATTTGTCATGTAAGTCTCTTTGTGCATGAGTCCCATGTGTGTTTTGTGAATCTTTAATGGAGTAATGAACTCTTGAGAAGGACATTTTGTATAATGTCGAAACGCCCGTTGAGGTCCTTTTTAGTCGAGATTAGTTTTACTGCAATAAAAAGAAACATACAACAACTGTGACGATGTTTTCTAACATACTGATCTGTATGCTACTAATGGCTATATAAGAGTGTAGAAGAAACAGCCACGTACTTTCATTGTTTGGAGAGCATTGTATGGTATTCCTGTGAGTTATTTTCGAAAAAATTTGACTGAGAAAAAGCTAAAATTGCAACTTGACCTTGCGTAACTTTGAGAAATGTATTTTCCTAAAAGTTGTACCAAAGTTCTTAACGATCAAAGTCATCCGAAACTTTAAATCGCTGTCGCAGATTGCTGATAATTGTCATAGACTAGTGGTTGAAGCTCAGATTAAATATGTACAAAAAATGGTTAAACATAACACCAAACAAATTGATGACATTACTTGCAAAATTAAGGATCAATTGTCCTGGTTTAGACTTGTGGTCTTGAAACTGATAGTGATACGTAGTATTCAACCTAAGTTGAAGGAGGTTGAAAATAAACATAATGATAAACTAAAACGGTTATGGTTAAATAATCGGATCAAATCTCCGGATTGCCTTGTTAATCTAAGTAACTATGAATTAACCCTAAAAGAGCGTGAAGTACTAAGGTTTGGCCTTAAACATAGTGTGATTCCTAAAAATATTTGTAATGAGTAGTAAGCAAGTGACAAACACTCGACCGGCGCCCCCCCCCTCTGGAACGGCAGAGTGTCGTGGTCGGCCGCCGTGGTGCTTCGGGTCTGAGTCCCCCCCCTCTGGAACGACAGAGTCTGTCGTGGTGTGCCGGCCAGGTTGGTTCACAACATGTTCGCTGACTCCCCCCCCCCTCTGCAACGACAGAGTGTGAGACTCGGATGTGTTGGTCTCGTATGGGTTGACGTGACCGACCGCCTAGGTTGACGTGGCCGACCGCCTAGGTTGACGTGGGCGACCGTCTAGGTTGACGTGGGCGACCGTCTAGGTTGTCGTGGATGGTGAAATGGCTGCCAGATTCGGATTCAGCGTAAAATTCTGCATCGGTAGGGTGAGTTTCAAGGCAATTGGCGAGAAAAAATTTTTCTTCAAAATTTTAACAGAGTTAGAATTTGGGACGTTTTGGTGTGTAGCGCCCAAACGAAGCATCGGATGAGAAAACGGAGGCCAGATTCGGAATCTACGTGAAATTTTGGGTTAGGAAGGATGTTTCCAGCGAAATCGGAGAGAAAAAATTTTCGGCTGACGTCCCCCCCCCCTCTGGACAGCTTGCTTCGATTTTGGCTTCCAGTGGACGGATTTTGTCGTGCGATAGCTCGTTTGAAAGCTAAGAGTGAGACAAATTCAGTGAAAGAATCGGCTTGTTCCTATCTGTCTTCGTTTAGATGTGAGACGCCATTTAAGATTTTGGGACATTGGTGAAAAACGACAGAGTTAGAATTTGGGACGTTTTGGGCTCTAGCTTCAAAACGAAGCATCGGATTGGAAAACGGATTTCAGATTTGGAATCAGCGTGAAATTCTTTATCTGTATAGTGAGTTTCAAGTCAATCGGCGAGAAAAAATTTTCAACATTTTTCGAAAAAACGACAGAGTTAGAATTTGGGACGTTTTGGTGTGTAGCGCCCAAACGAAGCATCGGATGAGAAAACGGAGGCCAGATTCGGAATCTACGTGAAATTTTGGGTTAGGAAGGATGTTTCCAGCGAAATCGGAGAGAAAAAATTTTCGGCTGACGTCCCCCCCCCCTCTGGACAGCTTGCTTCGATTTTGGCTTCCAGTGGACGGATTTTGTCGTGCGATAGCTCGTTTGAAAGCTAAGAGTGAGACAAATTCAGTGAAACAATCGGCTTGTTCCTATCTGTCTTCGTTCAAAAGTTAGAGCGGTTACAAGATTTTAGGTCGGAGCTCGCTCACCTGAAAAATCCTAAGTGTC